>JBAMYA010000005.1:1707169-1717210 GCA_037176975.1 Arrhamphus sclerolepis | reverse complement strand
TATATATGTATATACAAATTTTACTCACTCACTTAGTCTTTAACCAGGGAGAAAAAAACCTCTACATCCATTAATCTCCTCTTTGGTCTTCCTCTAGCCCTCTGCCACGTCTGGCATTTCCAACTTCTACTGATATATTCCAAACCATCTCAGTCTGACCTCTCCAAATATGTCCGCTCGGCTCTCAGAACTCACGATGAACTTTCTCACTGCTTTTCTGCCGCTTTAAAGACTAAACCATTCATTGATTTAACACTCTGCAGAATCCAACCAGTGAACAAAGCAAACCTTTTGGAGATCTAATGTGGACATAAAGCTTTTACAAGAACTTCAGGACTGGACTCGAGTGTAAAAGTCCATGGCTACATTCCTGCCAAAAGCTTAGTAACGCAATCAAACAAACATGCTCATATTCATTACACGGTCTGGCCAGCTGCAGGAAAGCTAATATTGGGCTTGGTTGATTGGGTGACGCAGTGTGTATTAGGGAGTAGCGTAGGTGTGAAAGAGCGCTCTTTAGAGCCTTATCGCCTTGCAGACTGACCCCCTCCCACACCCCGCTTCAGGGAAAAATCCAGGACCCGGCCAAAGACGGCTTTCAGCATGTAGCCAGGGTCACACAGAGTGGCTGAGGATCCCTATGTGGAAAAAAACATGGATAATTTGTATTCAGCGCTTTCACATTTGACGCGTTTCCTCTTTTTGTTCGTGCTGATATGAGAGGAAAGAGGGAGCTTCACGTTTGAAGGACGATGTGAATTAAACGATGTGAATACACTTGGCAGGGAAACCTATAACCTCTGCGCATCAACTGTCTCTTTGAAAAAGCATCTCAGCTCAGTTTGAGGGATTTTTTTTAATCTAAACTAAAATAGATGGAGAGAAATGAGAACGAGAGTGGAGAAAAAGAGAAACGCAGGCTTGTCCGGATTAGGAAAGGACCTGTTTTTCCTCTCCATGTCAATGGGCTGCTGGACCTGGATAGATAGATAGTGACAGCCTGCCAGTTGGTTTTCATTACATTGAAAAAAAAAGGAGAAGAAAATATGGTAACGCTTCCTTTCCTGCCCCCTCTCATCTGAACACACTTTTCCCTCTGAAGGAAAGGTACAAAATTGTTTTTGAAAGTGAAAAAAATTGCCAGAGGGAACTTTTTTCAATGTATTTTTCTAATATCCTCCTCAGACTTGAAGTCTCCCCCTGCACGCCTTTTTTCTTTTAAGTAGAACCCTGTCATGTGCCTCGTGGGGGCTAGGCTGGAATGCTGTTTCAATATAAGATCTGTACCTTTGCATTTTCTGTAATGCATGCTTATATGTGTCCATGCGGGTCTGCACACAGGAGGGAGGGGGGGGGGGGGGGCGGCAGAGAGGAAGGCAGAGGAGGACGTCGGAAGATTTCGGTCAGGGATATGGGAACAAGGTCGACCCTTGCTTTGTCTGTTGCCCGCTCCACATACCACCGCAAAATTGAACAGCAATAAAATAAGGCACAGATGTACATTATTGGCTCAGGCTTCATTTGTCCGCGAGCTGGGCGGAGGCCCGGTCACATGCGGGTGGATGGTCTGACTCTCTCCCTCCTCAACGACTGTTATCTCTCCAGCATGCTGCGCTGCCTGGATGCCAGCACATCGAACCAATAACCACAACCAGAACATCTGCTCTCATAGGTCTCCTCACCCTGCTCGGCTCGAGTCACGCCACGCTGCACCTACGGGAGCGCTGCGCTTCAAAGAGAGCAGGCTCGCACACACATCAGAGCCACAGCGGGCTGATTTTCATTGGATAGGACGACTCATGTCTGTTTTCTTTGAGAAGCGCTGCCCTTTGACCCCGTAGCTTTAACGCTGACAATGATTTCAATCAATCCAAAAATTCCTTCCTGTGAGCACCTCCTGCCTTAAATCCCTCAGCGCTGGCTCCATCGTTTCTGGAGCTGAAGGAAAATCGGAAGAAAATGCAACATGATGCAGAAAGAACACGCTGCCATTTCGAACCGAGCGAGTGGAGCTGCACACATGCGATGCGGAAACCAAGTGAGAAGTTGGAGGAGACACCGGCTGCAGCCGTGAAAAAGCCAAACCGCTGCACATCATTTCTTGTGGCAGCTGCTCACGTTCAAGCTGAAAAGTTTTTCATCTGGTCGTCTCAGTTGTTTCAGCAGTTTTGTTCCTGCATATTAAAGTGCACTGATGTGCATTGACCTGTAAACCAAATGTTCTGATTTGTGACAACTGGACACAGATTCAGTCGCCCACTTTTACTTTTATAAACAACTGCCAACATTGTAAATGCAGATACAATCACGATGGAGCTGGAAGCTGAATACTTAATTATTATATATCAGGAACGAAATTGAAAGGCACAATGTCGACATTTATGATTTAATCTACAAATGTTTCTTAAAGTTTGCCTTGGTTTTTGTCTCTCTTTAAAAAAAACAACAAAAAAACTTAGTTTCCAGGGTAACTGCCAGTATTTATGTTGGTGTTTGTTGTTGTTTTATTTAACAGGCACATTAGTCTGGAGGAGAAAGCAAAACCAGAAGACAGAAAAGAGCATTTATTCAGCTTTAGCAAAGCAGAGGAGGGACAGTATGGGAACTGTTTTCAACCCAGGAGCCTGCAGATTTTTCCAGATAACATATCAGCCCGTTTAACTCTGCCAGAAAAGGGGTTGTAAGGGGCCCAGAGCCTTTAGCAAGCATCGGTCTGTTGATACAAAGCAGAGCAATTACAATTGCTGCCCCAATTGCAGAAGAGCTGGTCTTTGCAGACTTGTGCGAGTTTGACTCTGCATCGCAGGACCAACATGTACGTGCTGTACTCTTATCTGCTGTAGGAGAAAAACTAGAGATAGGGATAAAGAACTGCAGAGCTACTGAGATGGGAAACAGGATCGCTCAAATGACACACAGACACGTAATCTCCACAGTAATCACTCTAATTAGTTCACTCAAACGGAGGTTAGGTCAGAGTATTAGCCTTGAGACATCCTTTTCCTTTAATCTTTGGCAGGCGGGTCTGTTTGTGAAAAAGAGCAACCTGATCATGATTCATTTTTTTATTTCCCTTTAAAGAGAAGATATTGTGTATGATTGCGTTCGTGTCTCTCAGCAAGACACAAAACAGATTCTGTGCACTGTATTCCTGCTCTTTTTTTTTTTTTTTGGTTAATGTTTAAATAAGTGCACTTTGGAGGGAAGCTTATTTCTTCTGTACATCCTGTTTGGTGTATTTTGCAGGTATAGGGAGGATTCCCAGTAAGCCAGAAGTCAAGAATGCCTCCCCACATCACTTTAATAATAAATCAGTGAGTAAATGTAAACACCAACTGGAATAAAAGTGATTTTTCTTCATGAGGTATGTGTAGTTTGCGCGACCAGTAAATATGCCGTATCCATCCAGGTGGAGGAAATGATGATTTCTTTTTTCTTTTGATGATGTAAACTTCCTTATCAGTTTGACACAACTTTCACACCACTTGGCTGACCTGACCTGTATCTGTTTTGTTTTAGTTTTCCATCCATCCATCCATTACCTATACCCACTATTTCCAGTGCAGGGTCACGGGGGTCTGCTGGAGCCTATCCCATCTCACTTCAGGTGAAAGGCAGGGGTCCACCCTGGACAGGTCGCCAGTCCATCACGTTTTAGCTTTCTTTTCTTTCTTGTTTTTGATGATGCAACTCATATCCGATTTCTTCAGCTCTACACAAATCCAGAAATCCAATCACCAATTCCAATTTTCTGACTGGAATTGGCGTCGGTTCCCTGTGTGGTTCTCCACTGGCTATAAGTTTGATACGTGGTGCGTGACATGAGTGAGAATGAGTGATGTGCAGCATTTCTCACCTGACATGCAAAACCCAGAGTAACATCGCCAGAGTGGCACAAATAAATAAATAAATAGTAACAATGGGTGGAAATTACAGTCGTCAGTGCAGAGATATCAGTTACACAGCATTGCTGCGATCACTTACATTCTCATTTGGTGCTTTTCCTCTACCACTCCCCTCTACTCGATTGAACTCGCCTCAGTTTCAGTTGTTTTACATTATAATCGAGTACTACTTCAGTGCGGGTGGGGCTGTCGTGGCAAGGCGAACAGAACCTTCGGTAAGTAAAACGTTTGAAGGAGCTGCTCTCAAGACTCATCAGTGATGTCACTCTCTCTCTCAATCTGGTGGCGTTGCATTTTCACCTAATTTTGTCTCCTTCAACGCTCCCAGTTCAATACAACCTTATCGACACACACGACTGATGCCAAATGGTATCTGACGCACATAACAGTAAATGCTGTTCCAGAGGGCTGCCACGTTCACATAAAGTCTGATACATGCTGCTTGCAATTCTGAATCTGTCAAAATCAGATCTTTGCAAAATCAGAAGTGTATCTGAATAGGACGACTGAACGTTGCCTTTGCGGTGACCCCTTCTGTCTCCACAGGAGAGAGGAAACACTCTTCTGCTGTGCGTTGCAACACAGATCAGTGCATTCAGGGCCCCGTTTCTCCTCCACTTACAGAATTAGTAATGGCGCTCGCTCTGCTTTGTATTGTACTGATGCATCTTCCGTGCTGACAACACAAACACTGCATACAAACATGGTCCTTCTGGCTGCTGAGAACAAACTCAGCCTGTGCTCCACATCTCTACCAACCAACACACTATATCTGGTCGTCAACTGGCCATTGAGCGCAGTGAGAACGTTTTTTTTAAAAACCCAAGTGGCCATTTATTAGCGCTGACGAGCATTGATGGGGACAATGTAAAGCTTTCTCTTTTTTTTTTCTTGGCTCACATTCAGTCCTGCTGTGCGGGCTGACTTCCAATCAAACACACAAAAAAGTAGCCCAATAAACTCGATACGATATAATTCCGTTCTTTCATTTCATTGTAGCTCAAAGGCTTATTTCTCTAGGAGGTTGTGGTGAAACTCTGAATGTAGGTCCAGTTCTGTAAACGTTGTAGCTCAAAGATGCTATGAAATGATTGAGATTTAAGTTGTTTTAGATGGTGGCGTATTAGATCCCACATCCCTTTGAAAGCAAAGGCTCCATGTGAACTTGTAATCTATTCTCAAGGAGAACATCAAGCTATGACCCCATGACAAGATGTTTAGTCTGCCAACAGCACCTTGAAGTGGATTCATACACGGTCAGTTAACACCCATAATAAATTTCAGAAGCAAACATAGTACGGATTGAAGCATTTATGTTCATTTTTGATGCCAGGAAGAAGAAGGGGAAAGTGCGTGTCTATGTCTTTGAGAGTCACTCAAGCGAGCGGTGTGTGTTGTGAGCCCGTGGGCCCCTGCGTCAGCAGGTTGTGTGTGAGAGCTGCTGGTACTGTGTGACCGTCCCACGGTGTGAGAGCGAGGAGCTGGAAACATCCGAACCCCCTGCGGCAGCTCTAACATCTGCCTCTCCAACATAGCCAATCAGAGGAGAGAGCTCAGAGCCGCGACGAATCGGCCTGTTCGCTGATCTTTTCAACGGATCCCGGTGGTGGACTCGGAACAAAAGCCAACCCCCGCCACCTCGAAACCCTCCTGCTGTATTCACCCTCTTCATCCTCCCCACAGCACTCCGGCTTTGGTATCTTAGACCCCTGCATGGAGGGATAGTCTTCCCTGTTCATACCCACCCACACATCCCACCTCCATACAAATAATCCAATAGATCATGAAAGGAAAATAACGTGGGCTCCAGTATACCGAGCACGGGTGACATGCATCTGTGTTGCTCTTTGATGGGTTGTTTGTGTCATTTCTCTTCTCTCTTTTCACAGGATAAACTAGGATAGTCCCATGCTGGGATTTTAAAGATAACTTGCATCTGCAAACTGTCTGTCTCGCTCTATCTCGTCCCATTTTTTATCTAGACATTCTCGCTCTAAGCTGAGATAAAGCCAAACGGCCTGAAGATACACAGGTGACGCGTTAGCAGATAGCCTTAGCCACAGCAGTTTCCCAGTGTGAGAAAACACAACTTATCCATAATAAATCACAGCTTTTAAGGTTATGACCACAGACTTTATAAGACGAACTGGACAAACGTCACTCAAGAGGACATTTGAAACCTCTTTTTCCTTCTACTGTGTGCATGTTGCAAATGGAACACGCCTACCTTAGATGACTTACCTTTAGCAATTTATTACAATAGATTCATTCTGATCATATAAAAACATCCTCATTTCAAGTGTCACTACCAAAATGACATCCGAAATAAGCAATGCCAGAGCTGAAACAAGGACCAGCGGAGCACTGCTGGGACCTGCCAGTCCATCAACCGAAACCTCAGCCCAAGCGTACTGCCATCAGGCCACGAGTACGATTGACAGCGGGTCCCGGCATACTTCTGCCAGGGAGATCCTGAAATGATCCAGCGTGGCTCCCGACTCCTTCAGCCAAGCCACGCTGGAGGAGCTGTGAAGCTGGCAGGGGACATCTGCAGTGGGACCTCCTGATCCAAATGCTGTTTCCGTGGCAACGTTAGAAATTACTCACTGTAGCTCACGCTCGATTAGGACAAACTGTCTGCTGATTAGCTAAGCTTCATCATCGGACCCTCTCAGACAAACCCAGTCACGGTGGTCTGTTAGTACAATCAACACAACGCACAAGCACAACAAAGCAGATGACTATGATCTGTTCACATATGATCACAGCTCAGGTCAACTTTATTTTAAGTGGATACATTTGTTGCTTTATGTAATTTGCCTGATGTGGGACACAAAGTTCACCTTCTGTACAGTTATCATCAATGTACAATCTAACTACAGAGACCAAAAACATCTTTATGTGCTAGACTGTAAATATGTTTATTTCTTCTGTGTAGTTGGACATTTTAACATGGAGCCAGCACCAAGTGGTCAGTGGAGGAACTGTTCCACCATGGTTTCAAGTCAGTGGAGATGTTGGCGCTTGTTTATGACTCAGTTTGGCAGCCAGTGCGAAAGAAAACTGTTGGACTGGACCAGACGGCTCTGTGGTATCCAGGATCCAGACAGTCAATCCTCGCGGTCGGCCCATCTAAGCAGGCTCTTTCTCAACATCTGGCAGAGGTTCACAAGGTGATGTGATGGAGTGATGGAGTAATAGAGAGGCGCAAAGAAAAGACGGGGGCATGACTGTTCGCATGGAGCTGCGGGTGCCTGCAAAAAGATGACATCCACTCCATCCAGATGATATGCCGTGACCAGCTAGAATTACCCGTGCTGGAATGTCTCCATACATTCACAGCGGCAGGCTCATTCCATTCTGTTGTTTCTCAGGATGACTTCAAACAGTCATTACTCATACAGGCTAGGTGTGTTGTTACCAGTTTAGAAGCTGACAGGAGAGGAGGGGTGATGGCTCTTTTAGATCAAATCCTGATTTGATTTTTGCAAAATGAAAAGAAAGCCAAAAGCCATCTGTTAAGATAACCTGAAACTTGCTCAAGTCATCATCATGTGCAAGGTTAACATCACTCAGTTTGATCTCTAAAGTTATCTGTATCCGCATCCCAGCGAGCTCTTGTTTCAGAGCAGATGTGTCCTCATACGGGCGATCACTTGAGGACGCCTCAGCCTCCTCGCACAGCCAGCTGCCTTCATAAAACAGGTGGTTAATGGCTATAAAATCAAGTTTGGTGAGTTCAATGTTACTTCTTGAATTTGCACACAAGTCAGTGTTCGTCCTTTCATCCTCTACGCTGTCAGTTCCTATTTATCTAATTGGTCTTACTGGTGAAGAGGCACCGACCCGTCGGCCTTCACCCCTTCCACCAAGCTTCCTCCCTCCTCCAGGAGGCCCTGACTTGGCCCTCTTAGACCTCATGTCTCCAGCTCCTTATGTGCAAGGCCACTAATTTTATGCGCTTCTGCACACTGAACTCTGGTTAACCCCTGGTAGTGATGAGCCTCACCACCGATGGAGCAGACCGAGCTGTCTGTTTTATCGCTGACGGACAGAAAGGTGCAATAAAATGCAGCCCTGTAAGAGTATTTTGCAAACATTTTAAATCCAGCATGTCCACAATGGTATGTGCCACATTTTCCAGAAAACAAAAACATGGAAAGCCGCACACTAATAGGTCTAATCTTTCCAGAAACACAGTGGTTCCACTGGGTTATTCAAGTGAGCAGTATACTCAAGAGATCAATCAAAAGGAGACAGCCAAGTATTTCTCATATCTTAACACAGATTCCAGTCAGGACATGGGTTTGAGATTTATTAATTGGGAAGTTCCAGACATCCAGTGTCTGACAAGTACTTGGAGAACATTGCTGTCAGCTAAAATGTAATATCGCAGAATTTATGTTCTCACATTAAGATGACCTAAAACCACGGAACTGACAGAGTGATGATGTAATAACTGCTTTAAATAGTTTATATCTATGATATATTTATTGTAAACCTAAAACCATCAAAGGGCTGAACATGCAGTAAGTAATGGGTATGTGATGTATTTTAGACAGGAGGGAATCACCTTTCAGCTTAGCAACTGTGAATTGTCAAGGGTAAGCAAAACCTACTGCAAATGTAACAAATAGGTCTTTTCCACCAGCAACTGTAGCAACTATTAGATGTGTTTCCATCTCCAGGGTAGTCTTTCAGGGCTGGATTCTTTATACATGTCTCCGTCACCAGGAACGGCTGCAACAAAGGTTTTCAGGAACCTCTACCTGTGGTAGGATAGATACTCAGGATGGCCTCGGAAAATCTGTGGATTGTGGGGTTGTGGTGTTGACTCATTGATTTGGGCATGCTTTGGACAGGAGATAACGTCATTCAGCCACCTAGCCTTCACTTACTCAGCGCCACCAACATACATTATGCAAACAGCAAAGGAGAACACAAAAAGCATCTTAGCTTATCCAGTCATCTTAGTATGTTTTTTTCTTATTCTTGCTTATTCCACTTTTCCAACTTTTTCTTCATCTCTTTATTGCAAATTGACAAACAGCAAAAGCGGCGCACTGCTGCCACCAGGTGGTTTAAAATGGTAGATTACGTACAACCGGCTCAGTCGCCGATGTGCTGGAGTCATATTTTCATAATCACAGGTGTCCAGTTGTTTAGCAGTACAACTGTGTTAGATACAGGCCTGTTTGCCTTGCTGTGTTTCCATAATTATACTATTTACGGTAAGTTAAAGCATTCTACTCATTTGGCATAACATGTTTGACTATGCTTATTTACTAGGGGTGTAACGGTACACAAAAATCTCGGTTCAGTACGGATCACAGTTTTGAGGTTTGGGTTTGCGTTTTTTTTTCAGTACTGCACGGGAACAAAAATGCAAAATATAAATTTGCTTGTTTTTTATTTGGAATGTTTGTAAACCAAGCGTTTACACATTTTAGTCAAGTTATTCTCAAAAACACACTGAAAATAAAACCAACTGTCAACTGAGGTGCTTTATAAATAAATGTGATTGATTGATTTCTCCGTTGCTTGGAGGGTATTCTAAAGCAGTTCACCTCCAGGACAACAGGGGGCGTAGCATTTTTTTTTTCTTGAGCCCAGCCTGCTATCCTGTCTGTGGTCATCGGATAAATAAACAACAAACTGCCACCACAGACCTGGCAACGTTTTCTGAAACTAACCCAGAAAGCGGGTCATGTAGAAACTCTGATTATGTTGGACCTCTTTTCTGAAACCGATTCCAGGGATATTTGGAGACCAAGACGTGGAGCTGGAAAATTATCAACACTGAGCAGGAAATGCTCGGCTAGGGTCCGTTTCAGAAAGTGGGTTATGGATAAACTCCATAAAAAGTAACAGAGTGAGCTGAACAAAAGGAGACCCGGTCCCACTCCACAGTAGTCGGCTCTTCTGATAGCTGTTGCTACATCGAGTCGATAGCAGCAGCTCAATTCACAAACATTGGCTCAAGTCAGCTCGTTTGCCCACGATACATCACCTTTGTCCACAGCCACACAAACGCAGAGATACCAGATTCACCCACTTACCCCTGTTACGGCCGGCTGGGCCCACGACAGCGGACGCAACATAAAATATTGCCCAGATGGAAAATCAGGGAGCTTTA
>JBAMYA010000005.1:1677246-1707069 GCA_037176975.1 Arrhamphus sclerolepis | reverse complement strand
GGCGCTGGAGCATCGTCACCGGAACACTGCCATTAGTCCGCTGAGCAGGGCCGCACAGGAACCGGAGCCAATCACAAGGTAGCAATAACCGTCCCCGGATTTGCATAAAAGAAGAGGCCCCGGGGGCCGTAACAACCCCCAAGCTGTATTTCTGAAACTTGTGTCTCTGTGTGACCATAAACATCACTATTACTATCTTTTCCTCTATAATATCAGAGTGGTGGCTCTGTGGAATATAAACACAAAATTTCCAGAATGAAACATCTTGGGTTCATACTGTCCCCTATAAAATAAAAAAAAGCCAACATAAATGTAGGAAAAGTTATATTTATTTTTAATTGGCAAGTTGGAAATTGGCAACGACAAGTTGAGATACTTGTGTCCAAGTCACATGATAACATGCAAGAACAGTTTAGTTTTCTGTTTTATTTTGTTTTGGGGCTTTTTGCTTCACCATGCAGCTATTAAAACAGTCAACATTTCCGAACATTATTGTTGTTGTCTCTGTCACATATATTGAACAGAAATGTACAGTTGTATGAGATCAGTAAAGTATTAAAGATTGGTCTACGGACAGGACGTGTGGAAAGCTGACAGGAAGCAAGGCCTGATTTTAATCTGAGAGGGAGTTTTGAAATGGAGAGAGCACAGAGGAAAAGAGTAAGAAAGAGGAGGGGGAGGAGCTGAGTGCACTGCCTGAGAAAAGAAAACTGGCCCTCTGAAAGAGTTTCACTCAAAAAGGCACAGTGGCTGGTGGGTAATTTATAGCACAGAAAGGCTTGTAGGGTGAAAAACATTATTTTAGTGGCCCCCACATCCTAATAGAAGCCAGATGTGGAGGGATTAACAAAGACCATTCCCCCCTTCTCTTTCTCCTTCCCTCTGCCTCTCCCTTTTTTCACCCACCTCCTTTTTCCCTCCCCCTTCTCAAACTTGACTCCCCACTGTCTCACTTTCCTCCACTCTCTGTTTCACACTCAATCTCAAGCCTCCTTGCACGACTCGAGCATATTTTTCCTTGAGAGTGTGAGATGCTCTGGGAATTCAAGAGCAGTCAACACTCTGGTTTTTGAGGTGAGACTATGAAAGCGTCACTGAGCCTTTCCAAACAGATCCTCTGTTTATCCCAGTTCCTGCACGTGTGCAAATGGGTGCACTGTGGTCGCTGATGTCACTTTACTCCAGGGGTGGAACGGGGTTGCCAGGCCACACGCCGAACAGCAACAAAACAGCCTGGCATCACTTTACCCACTGTTATCGAGACGTAATTTGTTTCTCTTTAATGTGAGCTCTTCTTGCCACTAGGGAGATATGATTAAACAGTAGAGAGATGCTTTTGTAATGCGGTGCCAGAACCTTCAAAAGCTCTTTAAAGCAGCAAGGCTGTGGCAGTATCTTGAAGACCGAAAGTGCCATTACCTGACTCAGCTTTGAAGACCTACAAGTCCAGCGTACAACAGATGTGCTAAAACCCATACGAAAAGGCTGAGCCACATGTAGCAGCAAAAGACTTTTAGATGAGAAAGTGGGACAGATGTTTCACGTCTGTTTGGGTGCATTAATCACTAAAATGTGTGGAATGAGAGGGCTGCCAATGAGAAGGTTCTGCAGTCCTTCCAGCTGAATGCTTTCAGCTCCAAAGTCAACACATTATGTAAATTGAATAAGATTATTTTCGCTCTTCCCTCAACACTTACATCATCACCTGGGAATAAAAGCTTGATGTTGCAAGCCATGCCGCAACCTCAAAAGGCCTCTGGCGCTGGGATAAAGGGTGCGGAGACAGGGCAGGTGATCCTGGGAAAGTTTGCTGTGACGTTTCCTTTGTGTCAGTTTTGCTTCGTGTGAACAACCGGCTGCACGTTCACATTTAATCAGTAGCAGCAACATTTCTACATACCGTACATTCCTGTGTGGTGTCTACGCGCACATGAAACTGTTATACGGTCATGCAGTGCATATGCATTTGCATGTGCACATGTTGCGTTTGTCTTTACTTCTGTGAGAGCAGCAGGGGCAGGCGCTTACAGAGTGACAGCGTGTCTGTGACGGTCAGAAACTCGAACCCTCTGATCTCGTGTTGGAGTCTCCTGCCTCCCAGCTGTCACCGTGCCTCTGGCATCGCGTACAGCTTCTTGCCCCCCTCCTGCTCCCTTTGAAGGCAGCTACCCAGGAAATTGAAAGCTGTCTTCAAACAAAGGCAAGAGAGGAGAGAAGAGTACAGGCACGGTAAGTAAAAAAGGGAGTATGTAAAGGGAGAGCGATTGGTTTAAAAACTTCAGTGTTGGGGAGCTGTTAGATATAAGTCGTTATCAGAGGGGTGAAGATATGGTTCCCTTTAGTTAAGCTTATTTAGATAAATTTGGATAAATTTTAGATAAACATCTGTCCTTTGCTATCTTTCACAAGATACTTCCAAACAGGGTTGCAGACAGCTCATCTGGTTGGATGCCCCATGAATGGAGACTGCAGTCTTTGCACAGTCAGCCCAGATTCAAGTCCTGGCTTGTGGCCTTTTGATGCATGTCTTCTCACTCTTTCTACCCTCATTTCCTGCCTCTAAACTATCAGTACAGGCCACCAGAGCCAAACATCTTTCAAAGAAAACAAACCTTCAGCCAGTCAGATCAGTTAACAAGAGGAGCAGGTTGGTAAAATCTTGCCAAAATCAGACAAGTAAAAAGGTAGGAAACTTTACACCCACCAAGAGAAATCTTGACTGCTTTTCTTTCAAAGGAAAATTAGGATATCACCGATGATGTCTCAATATCTTTGCAAACTGTTTGGGTGTTATTTTGTGTAATTTTGTCACACGCCTCTTGTGCTGGGGCTACAAATATCGAAACGTCCGTCAGCTCGTTCAGTTAAACAACTCGAGTGACAATTTGTTGTCACGTCTCTCATCTCTCATCATGCTTCATCCCAACTACATTCTCCAGTTCATTTTCTCTGTTTAAAGGGAAAAATGGTGCCCAACTGTGCCTCG
This sequence comes from Arrhamphus sclerolepis, assembly GCA_037176975.1. Classification (NCBI taxonomy): domain Eukaryota; kingdom Metazoa; phylum Chordata; class Actinopteri; order Beloniformes; family Hemiramphidae; genus Arrhamphus; species Arrhamphus sclerolepis. The sequence goes on along the minus strand of JBAMYA010000005.1, from coordinate 1,704,083 downwards.
CCAACAAATCCATTACTGCCAAGCTGGCTGGCTGCTTAAAGAAATCCCAACACTGACCACCCCAGCATCCACCTGCAGGCTCCAGGTCTGAGGATGAGGACTGGAGGTTAAGTTGTATTTATTAACATCTCCATGTCTCCCAGAATCTCCATGTAGGTAAGTGCTGTGGGCAGTGATGAGGTTGGGTTAGAGTCAGGTAGGTAGGTATTATAGCACTGATAGGGTAGAACAACTGCATCAGATACAGGTAATGTTGCCCACATCTAGTTGTGTCTCCATAATTTGATTAATTTTGGTAAGTTTAAGCATTCCAGTGACACATTTGACTATCTTATATATTGCTGGTGTAATTAACAATGAAACTTATTTTATAGTAGTACTGATAAAACAAAGACTTTAATCAAACACAAGCACAAGTGTAAGCGTTGATGCGATGGTTTGATTTAATCTTTGTCGCCTGTTCTCTTGATACTACAGCAGCCTTAAAGGAGACATATTATGACTCTCCGTCCACCAAGGGTTCACTTACTTGGGTAACTTCAGTTCTCTCTGTAGGTGTGTAGCCCCAAAACGTGCAGTGCAGTATGGGTTCTTTACAAAAATGAATCAGTCTGTACCTCACAAGCAGCAGCAGCACAACAACCAACATATTTAACTGTTAACTTGGCCTTTCAACACACTGGAGAATGAATATGAACAAAAGACTGATTCTCTCAGCTGGTCTGTAGCTCCTCCAACGTCTGAGCTTAAACTTTGTTCTTCATTATATCACTATTTTTCTGAAGTTTATATGGCCGCAGAGTTCTGCAATGTCTGGTCTACAGGGGAGATGGCAGAAATGTTAGCAAAACCAGAAGAAACCACGACACAACTAGATGCTTGACTGATGAAGACACCAAGACTATCACAGCAAGAACTTTTAGCCTTGACTCTATTTTCTTACAGATTTCACAAGTGCATCTCTGAATTTGCTTTACATTGACTTTAAATCCACATTAGATAAATCTCACTTTCACACGTGTGTGTGTTTGTTGGGAGAAGAAGCCGTGACTGTTTGCAGCACATACGAGGTACCGCTCAACCTTAAGGCTCAAAGACACCACGTGGTCTGCGTGTTCCTCTGACAGAGGAGTCTCTGAGCTGACGTCCTGCCTGCTCTGAAACATTTAGGATCCCAGTGAGGGAATCCCTGTTACAGTAGAGTGCCTTTCATAGTTTCCCTCCTCACATCTCAGAGACAATACAGGAGTGTGCCAGAGTACTGGGGTTCCAGGCGCTCTGCTGAGGTTTACACCGGAATAACATTTTCATGATCCGCATCTCTGAGAATGGGAGCCAGGCAGAGGGCAGATGGTTGTGTGGTTTGGCCCAATAACAGTCAGCCCCGAGGACAGGCAAACAAACACTGATGGACAGGTGGGCGTCGCAGTGGTGTGTAAGTGCCCAACTGGCACTCAGATGGAAAGCAGAAGCAGAGGATTTGGGCTGGCATCTCGACACGGAGTGTTAGACTGACACACAAGTCTCCCAGCCAACAATAACGTCTGCCTCATTAGATGCAGACCACGAGACTGACCAATTGTTCCAAAGGGAGAGAAGCTGGGGAAGCACTCCTGTTCAGGACTGTAAAGTTTATAAATGTAACACATGGGTTTAAATAACAAGGTTAAGAGCTTTGGTCACTCTTTATAGTAAACGCAATGTGGTATTCTGCCTGACCCTGGAGTGTGCTCGATATTCATTCTCTTATACTGCATGTATGTTTATCTTTGTTTTACAACACCCATCCTTCTAATTACACTTTTTAATGGTTTTCTTTGGAGGAGTCCTAGTGCATTATGCTGAATGCATGAGTTCAGCTGTGCAGCAGTCTTTGGTCATCATTCTCTGATTCGCCCCGTCATAAGGTATCATGCAAATGCTCAATTTATCAAGCTTTTCAACCCCACTTGGCCAACCATGGACTAACCCAAGACAAGAAAAGTTTCTGAAAAATACAGAACATTTAATGCTATGTGGGCAGATTTGTTTGCTTTTACTACTGACAAGAGTGGCTTCCCAGTATGCTTAACGTGTTGAGAAATTGGCAAACAACAGAGTCAAATGTTGCAAGAGATTTTCCAGCCTGCGCCGAAAAATATCCAGATGAAGATGGGAGGAAAAAAAAGCCATTTCAGAACTGATGCAGAAGGCTGAGCTGAGCAAAAGAAATGCATGCAACTGTATATGCTAGCTTTGTGGCCGCTCAGGAACTATTCAGGCACGGAAAACCATTCACAGATGGAGAATATATAAAAGAATCATTCATTAAGGTTTCAGGTCTATTCACGGACTTTGAAAACAATAGTGAAATTGTGCAGAAGATCCAAGACATGCATCTCTCTGCAAAGACAGAATCATGAAAATGGCAAAAAACAAATCACCATACAGAAAATTGTAGACATCAGTTCAGCTGTGGTCGTACTTGCTCGCCTGTGATGAGTCCAAAGACAAAGGTGACACTGAACAAACTGTGAACTCTGCTGGACCACAGGAAGAAATGACAGAGTTGATACCACTGAAAGGCCGAACACCACCCATCTGGTGTCAGTGGCTTCTGATTTGGCACCGAGTGTGACAAGAGCGCAGAAGGACATGGTGGCTTTACTGCAGAAGTCACTGGATAGGAAGCTGCTGACATTTCACTGCATCCTGCACCGAGAAATGTTTTGTGCTCATTTCCTCCAGAATGCACAGAAGAAACAAATGTTGTCATTGAGATTGTCAATAAAATAGTGGCAAAAGGTTTAAATCACCGTCAGTTCTGTTTGTTACTGGATGAGGTGGAAAGAATGTATTCTAATCTTATTTTATATGAACAATTATGCCTTTTTAATAAGTTTTATTTTTGTTCTGTGAAGCACTTTGGTTTAAATGTGCAATACAAATAAAGCTGACTTGACTTGACTTGACTTAAGGTTGCTGACCTCTGCCCTCAACCATCACCTGCGCTGCATTTAACCCATTTTTCTGAAAACAACCACAATAGCCTTGAATCTGTTGTCCGTTTTCCGAAAGCAAGATGAAACGTGACTCCACCGACCACAGAACATGTGTCCACTTGTCTCTCCTTCCATCTGAGATGAGCTCACGTCCAGAGAACTCAGCATTTCTGTGCTGACTTGATATATGTCTTTCTCCTTGTGTAATGCAGTTTCTGGTTTCATTTCTGGATGACGTGTTGGACTGTGTTGAGTGATAATGATTTTTTCCAAATTACTCCCAAGCCTCTTTGGCTGGATTGATCAAGGTGGAATGTTGGTTTCTTCATGCGGCACACACGTCCAAGAGTGGTTCAAGGCCTCAGCTTTTACAGACTGAGTCCTTCCACAACATAATGCTCTCTAGATGTTCAGCCGCCTACATTGTTTTTCCATCTTGAACGATGCTCCTTTTATACTGAAACCTGACTCTCACCTCTCACCAATTAATTAGTGTTATATGCTCTGAACTTTGCAGCTTTTACCTGCCATTATCCAAACTTTTCATAACCGTGCTGATAGAATTAAATAGTGGATTTGTTTATGTCTAAATACAGTGAAGTTTCCCAGTGAAATTACATAAATTATGGTTTGTTTGTTTTTTTTACTCATGTCTATTAAATAAAAGCTGTGTATTCATGTCTCCACATAAATGTGAAAAACCTTGCAGTTATCACACTGTAAGGGAGGAGGAATATTTCATTTTGGGAGGACGTCTGCTATCATATGCTTATACCTCTTTAAAGGTGTCCGTGCAGATGCTCGACATTCCTGCCAACGCAGCAGTGACAGTGAAGCACCACTGGGAGCAGCGACGTTGCCAGGTGACGCATGATCACAGATTTTGAGAAATAAGTAAAGACACTGATGGTTTACGATCAGTTTTCCAAAACCTGTAGTTCTTCCTCATTGTTCTCCGGGTCAAAAAGATATGAATTTTGGGCCATTTGCCAGTTTTCATCAACTAATGACCGTGTGCTCACAAAGTCGACCATAGTTAGAAGTCACTTTAGCCAATAGCCACTGGTAATACTGCAACAGTGTCAGAGATTTACAATCACTAGGTCCAGGTAGAAACACAAAATCACGATAAAGTTCCTGGTATGTATCTGCTGAGTCTCATTTCTGCATGAGGCTGAATGACTTAAACATGTAAATAAGAACATTTTGAAGTTGTCAAAATGTGCAAAAGATGTAGCAGTCTGCTTCTAGAGACTTTGCTTTTTACGCTTTTATCAAACAAATAAACAAAGCTTGGTATGTCCCTTTAAAATGACACAAAATGTAATTTATGGACTTCTCATTAGTGTCATTTTTATTGTGTAAAGAGGCCTCTTGTACCTTTTCTGTGCTACTAGACTATACTGAACACCAGTGTCTGAGGACAACATGTCAACACTCTAAAATGTTATTAACTGTGACATTTCATTCCCTCCCCTCTGATCATAAATCTCCATAATTCTATTATGTCCATGTTAGTCCATTCATGAGAAGACAAGAAACTGGCCCAGCACCGCACACAGAGCTCCTCATCATCTACGGTTACACTTTAGCGCCAGCTGGACTAAAATACTCGCAGAAGTAAACCATCATATGGCTAAATATGAGTGAGGAAAACTTGAAACCATGTAATTATGGACTAATACAGCTTGAAGAGGCTGGAGGCTCCATTTACACCAGTCTTCTCCACACATGCTGCCACGGCGCCTGTGAGTGCCGTCCGCTTTCTTCCCTTTGTTAACCGTGAGACATGATCGTTTTCAGTAACCATAGCAGCAGGAACACTGAGAGATATTTCTGTGTTAACAGGAGGAATTTTTTTTTTCGTCATGAATTTGTTAAATACTTAGAAGTGATGTGTGATTTTCTTCAGATTTCCTCTGTATCCATGGCAACATATATCTATAGATGTGAACTTTAAACAAACACAGGTTAAGACAAGAGGTTATTATTGGCTCATACTCTGAAGGTACAGGTGCATCTGATGACAGTTTTTGTTTTCTTTGGGAAAATTCTCATGTGTTTTGATGTTTTTTTTTAGGTAAAGGGATTAATATCTTTGCTCTTCTGTCTTTCTCTACATCTCCTCTAATAAATGACCATAAGCTTGGTGACCTGCGTCTCCAGGTGCAGAGGTGAAGGGTTACAGCTTTACGGCGGAGCGGGTGGAGGTCGGGACCTGCGGTCCGTGGAATTTGGGTGTCACCACGGTAATCACAACGAAGCCGAGAGAATGACAGGTATCCCCCCCTCCCCCCCCGGGGCTGTAAATAACAGATATGTTCTCTCATACCTATGGGAGGAGAAGCAGTGGGGGCCGAGAGTCTGCCGCCTGCAAACGGAAAACAGGAAATGAGCATATGAGGGAAGGATGGGGAAAAACAAAAACAGACAAATTGTGGAGGAAGGGAATGCCACCAGCTGAGGGGCAAAATCTCATATCCCGCGGGTGAAAAGCCCGCAAATCCCAGTCTAGAAAATTCAAGAGTTTCCAGAGACTTTACAGAGATTACACTCAGGTCACTTCTTCTTTATTAGTGAACAAACACGATGAAAAACATAGAAATGGAGAAATAATGTCTCTGTGTAGGTGACTTGTAAAGAAGAGTGACGAACTGGTGCACAAACTTAGAAAGAAAACTATATAAAAAAAAAAAAAGTACAACCCCAAATCAGAAAGAGAGAGAAAATCCCAATCATGATAATAATAATGATGCAGCAATTCTTACATTTATATTATTTGCAGACTGTATAAACCCAAGATGTCTTTTCTCCTCAACGTGCATCCAGTTTTGCATTTCAGATCTGCAACACAGTACAAACAAAATGATGGGACAATGAAGCTTTTATCACTTTGTTTCTTACTGCAGCACTTGACAGCTGTTTTGGGCATCGAGGATATTAAGTGAGAATGAATTTCTGCCTTTATTTTGTCCCTTTCTCAAAAGCAGGGAGTCTTTGTTACATTTTTGTTGATGATGCTGTTGGATGACACCAACAGAGAAAAACCAAATGAAAAGAAGAAAACCGGGTCTATATCTGGGTGTTTCTAGTGTACTGCAGATTGTGCAGATTGTGAGTTCATATACTGCATACTACATTTTAGAATACTACATGCTGGCCTAAAAATGCAAAAATGCATGTATAATATTAAATTTTAAAAAAATTAAATAAGTTTTTAAAATTCAAAAAGTGAATTTCATCATTTTTTGATTTTTCAGGGCTGTAGAACTCCTGCAGATTTGACAGCTGTTTTGGGCATTGAGGATATTAAGTGTAAATGAATCCTGCAGATTCTTAGAATCGTAACATTTTTACTTTTGTATGCGAGTACAAAGAGCTGCTTCAGTCTTTGGACAGTGACCGGTCGCCACGGGCAACGCACGTTTGACACAGAGAGTCGGCTTTATTCCAGACACTCTTCTGGTCCGGTTTGCCAGAATGTGGAGCGTGAAGTACAGAGAAGGCAAGAGGAGACGGGGCCAGCAACACTTTGCTTTGGCCCAAGCGAGCAGGAGACAGAAGAGTGTAAGTTCTCATGCGGGCTCGGCACCGGCCAACGCGCATGTCAGTCCAGTTCCAAGAAGCTGCACGGGGCTCAAGCAGACGGGAGGGTGGTGAACAGCGACTCGCTTTGCTGTTCGGTCTAGCTAAGAGATGATGTGATGGCAAAACCTCTTCTCAGAATCAGATGCCTGGTTGTGGAAGATCAGGACTTTCAGCAGGGCTTCTGGGCATGTTCTTCTATTTTTTTTCTCCACATTCACAATGAAACCATGCAGCTTATTGATCCACCCAAAACAATATAAAACAGAAGTTGAAACTGGATACAGCAGCTCTTTCTGCACTCTGTCAGTTGATCCAAGAGAGAACAAGGGACTCAGGTGTATACAAAATAAAGAGATGGGGAGACACAGGCCATCTCTCAAGGAGGGGATGAGGGAGGGGAGTCCCTCACCCACCCCCAGGGTAGGTCGCAGTCTCTGGCCTCTGACCTCGCCCTGAAAGATGGGAATTTAGGGGAGGGAGAGAGAAACATGTCTGAGCAGATTGAGGTGCAGGGAAGCAAAGGGAGCAAAGACTCGACACAAGCAGCCAGTTTTAATTGGCAGCATCAGATAATAATGACAACAATCTTAATTAAATAACAATAAAACTGTGCAACATGTGTACACGCAAGCTAACATGACATATCTCGCAGCCCGGAATCATTTCTCTGCAATCAGCCTCAACATTTTACCGTACGCACCTGAGAGATGCTGAGTCTCAGAGTCTCCAGCTCCCTGGAGCCACTTCAGACGTTTATTCATGTCTGTTGTTCTTCACTTTTCTTCTTTAATCTGCATTAAAGGGCCAAGATGACCCCTCACCTCTCATACATCTGTCTTTAGAAGCCATGTGCCGTCCAGATGTGGACGCAGCTGACCCTAAAGATCCAAGCAAGTCCAGTGAAGCGTCAGCAGATGGCAGCACATCGAGTTGACTTTCGGTCCACTCCTGTACCCACCTCTGCAGATTCAGGGTCCTGGGGGTGCTGGACGAGGTTTTATCTGTGTTTTGGTGACATCGGTCCGTCAGAGAGTCACACAGCGACAAACGTGCTTGCAAGCTGATGCTCAACACCATGAATAATTCAGAATTAGCAAATCAGTCTGCAGGAAGAAGCTGGATTCACGCAGAAAATATACAAACTCCATCTAGAAAAGCTACAGCCAGAAGTCAAACCCCTGCAGACACATCATGATTTAGGCGTTTGTGGAAAAAACACAAGTCAGACTAATTTTTGATGAACATAAATACAACAGAATTACTACTCAGGCTTTGAGCCAAAATCAGTGACAATACTTGTTCTCTTCCTCTCCACATCTTTTTTCTGCTCCAGATGTTCAGTGTCAATAAAAGCCTCACTGAGAAAATGTTGTAATTTATATATGTGTGTGTGTATTTGAGTGTTTGCTTGGCAGAGATCCAGCCGGCAGCTGCTCAATAAAATATTACATTCATTTTCTTTTTCCTTTAAATGTTCTAAAACAAATCTTCTCCTCACAGCTCACGAGGGAGGGCATTCAATGCTGATTATTATGTCTAAGCCCATAATTAATGGAATGAGCAGCCTGCACATCTGGAAGGGAAACTTCAATACTGAAAATTTTGTAGCAGGTTTTAGCAGTTCTTATTCTCCCATTCAGACATCTTTTTTAGGGAGACTTGCGTCTTCTGGCAGGACAATGCTCAACCTCATACTGAATGCATTACAAAAGCCTGGCCTTGGGGCTGAAGAGTCCAGGTGCACAACTGGCTTGCTTCAGTTGTTCAACCAATTGAAAACATTCTGTGCATTGTGAAATGTAAAATAAGATAAAGACCCAGGACTGTGGATCGTCATGAATCTGATCTCAGAAACTGGACAGCAGATTCCTCTTTCTGGAAGCAACTGGTCTCAGTTCCCAGACGTATGTCAACTGTTGATCAAACACAGTGGCAAACATCCCCTGCTCTGATTTTTGTGGACAGTGACAAGTCTGTTGACCTTTTCAGAAAAAAAAATGTTTTCACAAGAATGTTAAAGCAGTTGTCAGCAAACTGAACAAAGTATTGGCTGACTGACTCAGCTCAGCTCAGCTCAGCACTGACATGGTAGGGAATTCAGTCCATCGCAAAATTCTACGTTAATACTACGTGCTTGACTTTGTTCAACTGAATTAGATCTCCCTTACTTGTACGATCTCTCTGCTCCTTCCTATTCAGGGTTACAGGTTGTGGTGGTGGGGTGTGGTTCTGCTCAGCTGCAGAGGAGAGGTGAAGCTGCGGCTCAGTAAACAGCACCTCAGAGGGTCTGATTGACACACCTGCGCTGCATGTGTCAATCAAGGTCTCTATTTACCCAGCAGCGCTCTGGCTGTGGGGAGAGAGAGCTGCCAGACCAGTAACCTGCACTATGGGGGTGTGTGATTTTGCACTGGAAAGTGCCTAAAAATAAAAAGCCTTGTCGTGAAGCTGCAGTCTCGCTGTGATCGTTGCCACCAGGGTACCAGAATCCTTTACATAGCTCTATGTTTCCTCATCACCTTTTTGTTAAAGGGACACTGTGTAAAATTACAGGTTGTCTCAGGTTGTTTCATTCAAAAGTATGACCTTATTAATTAGTAATTAATTCCATCAACATCACAGTGTTCTTGTAGGTCTTGAATTTGCCATTTATATATTCATTGTGTTTTCGTATTCAGTGGTGATCGCCATGTTGCGCCACCATCTTGAAACAACGGTCCACGGCAGGGAACAAAAATACAGCTTTGTGTTTTGCGTTTGCGCTCGCTCATTGACTACAAACTCTTGCGGTCTTCCTCCTCTCCCTCTCCCCCATTTCAGTAGTGGATTCTTCTAAAATGGATGTCAGAATCTAGAAAGAACATTTCCCCGTCAAAGCTACAAGGTATTAGAAGAAGCATTTGCTGCTTTGTTTTGATAATTATCGCAGACCAGTCGGGATGAAAGGTTGTCGCGCTGGGTCCGCTCCCCATCGCTCTGCCTCCTTTCCCTCGGTCCTCCCGACCCCGGTCCGGTCCCATCCTCGCAGGAGTCAGGCGCAGCTGCCGGTAAACTCTCAAGTCTCGGTGCTGACTGCGTTACACGTATGATCTGGCTGGTGGTCTCTGGCAGTGGTGGGCAGCCCTCAGTGGAGGATCTGAGCACGGTTGCAATGTGGGTCCGCAGGGGGTTCTCGCCGGGTACCCGCGCTTGTCTCACACTGCCCAACCTCGGGGAACTCCCTCCTCCCGAGCTCCGTGAGCCTCTGCCCACACAATAAATATAATATAGTGGCTACATAGCTCTATATCGCTAGGTTAGCTTGTCTTCATTTTCAGTTGTTGCTGGCTGATATTAGCATTGAAGTAATTGATCTAATTGAAAAAAAGACATAATGTGTCTTGTAATTGACATATATGACTTTTTTTTTATATAAATTACTAAATGAAAACTATTTCACAAAACTAACCTCATCTACTGAGAGTATACTACTAGAAGTTTTGTTAGTGTATGACTTCTCTGTTTGCCGGATCAATGACACTGTTCGGCTTCTGTAGATGGAAATGAGTCTTGGGAAAAGGAGCAGGATAAAGAATGGCTACAGTATACGACCTTACCGCTAGATGGGAGAAAATCTTACATAGTATCCCTTTAAATTACTACTACTACTACTTCTCAGCTCCTCCAGAGGCCTCCTCACCCCTCTGGAATGATGGAGATGGATTTCCAGGTCACAATGGGAGAGTAGATACAAGGGACCAAAAGTCAGGGTAGTGTAAATCACCTCTGGCTGCAAAATGCCACAGAACGTAAGAAACTTATTCTTGCTTCAGGTGATGTAACTCAGAAATGAGTACAGAAATAGCCCAGCATAGCACCACTCATGATGGGACTCATCCCAGTTTGTACAATAAGTTCAAAACAGGATGGGAATGGGTGAATAGTTTCATCAACTATCCTTTCAACAACCAGGGAAGCTGTTAATAATCCCACTTGTATGATGGCTCATGAAATTGCTAAGTGCAATAATAATCTGTAATATGTGTGTGTTTTGCATTTTTCTTCATAAAATGGATGTTTTCATTTAAAAGAAATTCTTGAAAATAGTTATTCTGTGCATGCATATTCTTTTTCCTCCCGCCACCTTCTAACCCCATCTTCTCTTGTCACTCTCCATCAGGGCAAAGGGTGCAGATTTTTTTCGGTCCCAAAAGCTTTCAGCGCTGAAACAAACTCTTTCCTGTCCAATTAAGGCCACTAACAAGCTGAGCCAGTCTGTGAAACAAAGATTTATCGCCATGCCCGTATGCTGGTAATTATTGGCAGACTGAACTGTAACAATTCTGGTTATAAAACCGCTTACTGCCTTGACACGCTCCACCTCTTCACTGACCCCCCAACCTCCAGCCCTTCTTCACAGTCTTTCTATCTCTCTCTGGCCTTCTCGCTCGATCTTATTCTGCGTCTCTTGTAATTTAACTCCTGAATCCTCAGTGGAGCCAAATAGCTATGAGAGCAGAGAGAGAGAGAGAGAGAGAGAGAGAGACCTCTCTTCATGGAGTGGGGAAAATGCTGAGAACAAGTCAGCATTAGAAAGGAGTCCATTGTAGGGGGCTGGCCTGGGGACAAGTCACCCATTCAGATGCGGCCAGCCGTGTACAATGGCTAAACTAACATCACTGACATTTGGAGTTGCACAAGCTTTAGAGTGAGAGGAAAGAGAAGGATTGTGGGGGGAGAGGAGGCTGCTGAGAGTGTTGGAAAAGGCCCTTTAGAAGGATCGCCCATTGATCAAAATTCATGTCAGTGACTGGGATCAGACCAGTGTGCCCTCTGTTAGCTTTCATGTGCTGAAGACGCGGAGGAGGGGAGGACATCTGAGATAGGCACCTTTTTTTTTTTTTTTTAAACCAGTCCCCACAGACCTGGTAGGGCCAACAAAACCAGGCCACCCAGGGCCACTTGGGGCCATGAGGGTGATAGAGACCAGGCAGATGCTTGATCAAAGCACTCAGATAGCGCTGTTTGCTCCACTTTATTGGTCGCCATTAAAGGACGCAGAGCTTTGATTAATGATAGAGTACATAGCCAAGTGCCCTTAATAGCAGCGACTAATGAGTCTTTCAACTGCTCTTGACTGATATGGATGTGGCCTGCTTCTCTGACGGCTATCAGGAGACTGTCTGTGGATGAAATTCCTTGGTAAAAGACTTTAATACGGCATGAAAGCAGAGTCTCAGTCCCCCATTGGTGCCAAATACTGTTATTTAGCAAAACAATGTACAATGGATGAATCCTCCTGTGTTATTCTTGGGTATTGGACAGCTGCTCTTTTCCACTTATTTTTATTTTGCATTGGGACTCCTTTTCATTCTCTGTTTACTCATGGCTTCACTTGTTAACGTTTAGGTACCACAGCTATTTGGTTAGGGCTAGGCAAGCATTATGGTTTGGCATTTATTGCGCAAAGCTTTGCCAAACATTTTCCCTGTTTCTATGGATACGGATCCCCTGACTGACTGTGACTCGCTATGTGACGAGTTTGATCACGAGAATAGATTGTTCTGAAACCTGGATAAGGTGTTTACATTATTTTGCAGACAGAAGGAACTCATTGAGATATGAAGGTTTGACTCTTCTAATCATAATGAGCCTTCACTAATTTATTCCCATCAGCAACTGTCTGCTCAAGACCCTTCCAATAAAAGGTCAGTTGAAAATAAAAGAGTGAGCAATAAACTGGTATTTCCTCAACGCTTCTTAATGGAGAACCATTTAGTTGATCACGATGAGTTGCTAGAGAAAAACTAATAGTGTCCTCTATTATTGAGTTATCATTTAGTGATTAACTGAATAAAGTTACATAATTTTTATCACGTGAAGGTCTAGATTACTTCTGAAAAATATTATAACAGAAAAACAACATTAATTACTCCTATATTGCTAATTACTTAAATGTTAGCTGCTGTTTTTGAGCAACAAAGCATCAGATTTGGCATATTTTTATTTTATTCAAACTTTATTTTACCAGGAAAGTCCCATTTAGATTGAAAACCTCTTTTCCAAGGGAGTTCTGGCCAAGAGGAAGCAAAAGATACTGTAAACAGTACAGATTAGGCCATTCCTAGTGCCTCTCATGGAACAGGAAACTGCTGCAGAAGTGATGTGGTGCAGAAGTGTTCGCTCACACACTGAACTTCGTGTTGAGCCACCATGTTCGTGCACTTGGACAGTTACTGCTTCACTATTCAGCCACTGGACGCAGCCTCACAGCCTGCCCCAGGCTTCACCTGGACGTCTTATAGCATCCAGGTGAAGATAAAGCATGGTCCTGATGCAACTGGTCCACCAAGTAGCCAATGAGGAAGCCCCACATGACTGCTGTGTCAGCTTGGAGATCAAGATCACTTGCTCTGCTTTCTCTTCATTGCACAAGACTCATAAGAAAGAAGCATCAATGAGTTGACCTTGTTTTTGGTAGACTTTGAGCCTTTGCTGTTTGTGCAAAAGAAACAAAACGTGAAACTGAGCATGCTTTCTTCTGAGTAGGCTGACTGTGAATTGTTCTTGGATTACTTCATTAGTATTAATGCCCCTCGACTGCAAAATAAAGTCGTTGATATTTGGTAGTTATGAGTTTCAAATCATCAAAATTAGTTATCTTTTCATCTTTAGATAATAGTTAATTAGCGATTAGTGTCAGATTCCTTCCTTCTTAGTTCCCATTTAACTGAGAACATTTTAATGGCTCTATTTTTTAACTGTAACTACTCTACAATGTGCACAATGACGCAACAAAAATTCCTCAATAAGCTTCCACTTTGCAATTTCAACAATGTGAAATCTCATGGTGGAACAACATCTGAGGGGTACTGGGGAGTTGGGGGGCAACTTTTTGAAAAAAAACAAAGCCCATTTTCAGATCAAATGGCCCCAACTTACTGCCCAGAAACCAAAAAACAGCACAAAGCTGACAGGACTGACCGTAAACTGTGCCACGTTGGCGCCAAAGAAGGCTCTTAATTAAGATTCATAACTTGTTGATTTGTCCCAAAGATAAAGCCTCTGAAGTTTATTGATCCACTGATCCTTCCATCCATCAGTCTTCTATACCTGCTTACCTGTTTGGGGTCAAGGAGGTCTACTGTTTCTTAAGTTAATCCAATAAATATGAATTTTCAAATGACCACCAGAACATTCCTTGAGATACATCCAACAGATTCTTTCATTTTATCAAAGCATTCTGCCAATGAATGTCTTGAATCATTCAGATTCCCAAATATAAAACCTATAGCTGTCATCTATAGAATAATTTCCTGCATCTATCACAGCTTATTTATCTGCAGACATTTCAGCTCAGCCATTGGTTGTTCCTCTGATTCCAGCTGTCATCGAGTTGGAACAGCTATTCCCTGGACAGATGAAAGAGTTTGTTTTTTTTCTTCTTTTTAGGACATTTTAGTTTTTGTTGGCATACTGCACTTTCTGTCAGTTTCACAAAATAGTTCTAGCACTGTTTGGGAGGATTCACCTGTATGGAGCAGGCAGCAGGTGATGGACTGAGTCTACAGTGTTTGCAGGAAGAGCTGGCAGGCCTGCGGAGTGAAAGAATGCTGAATCGTTGGCTGGAGCAGTTTTCTGGAAGAACCGATTTATAGTCAGGGCTCCAAGAAATCCAGAATTTTGATGCAGCTCCACAATCTTCTTGGCCCAAAGTTATCTGGTCAAACAACTGGGAACAGTTGTGTGTTGTGGTTTGAGTTTTGCAGCTGCCAACATCTCCCTCTCGCTTTCTGCTGGGAGCACGTGGTCAAGGGTGCTCCAGGGAGAGGCCACATCAACACTCACAGGCCCGATGACGTACGCAGGACGAGGGAAGGCACCCACTTTGTTTAAACAAGGCCGTGCATGCAGCTGGAGGGGTAAACAAGGACGGACCACCTAGCCTGCGCTGCCTTGCCTGCCAGCCTGGAAACAGCCTGGAATGGACCGTGCTCCTGCCTGGGCCGGGATGTAGATCGTTGGCATCTTCATGAAGATCCTGCCTCTGTTCCATCTCCTCATTGGTGATCCCAAGGGCAAAACCGTCGCTTCTGTTCATGCAGTGCGGGCTTTTCAGATGGCAGTGACATAGCAGCTGCTAAAATCAACAAACTGAGCAGCTGATATTTACTCTGAAGGGCTGACCCCTGCTCATGAATCAGAAGGTACTTCAACGTGGGTCATGAATACAGTTCCCTGCAGTGTGATAGTGATCTTCTTCCTTTACCATTAGGCTTCTTTTGGGTCTCTCCTCAAACATCAAAAGCTCTGAAAAGCTTGTTCAGAGTGGAGAGAATGTTTCTGCATTGATTTAAAGCACACAATGTTTCTGAGCAGTTTTTTTTCTTTCTTGGCTCTGAAATTAGAATACAGTTGTTCCACATTATTGTTTATTTTCATGGAGTCATTTATTTATTTGCGGTTCTGCAATTGTTCAAATATATACTGTATATAAATATGGATGTATCACAACAATGCAGGAAATGCCTTGACTTAACCTCCCACACAGATGCTTTCCATAAAACATTACAATTACACAATTTAAAGCTGCTGATGTTAGTATGTTTGGACAAGAAATGAGGCATCCACCCAGTCTGCCCTCATTGAGATGAATGTACGTATGCATGCTGTGTGTGTGCTGAGATTAACACATACTGCAACCCACACATCGGGGCCAGCGGTTCGTCATGCATTCCCAGGGTGCATTGCTCTCTGACAGCTGCGGAGGCCTGTTAACACCCCGATCACCAATGTGATTATGACTCTCTTAAGATAGGGAACCACACGCAGCTCCCGTTGGACAAAGGCAGGCCTGTTCGGCACTGCCCGGGAGATCCTGACATAACCCCAGCTGGAACAGACGGGACATTTACGTGGGCCGGTGTCCAGCTCACCTTCTGTCCCGGGAGGTGAGGTGCAGGGGGGAGCTGTGTTCCCCTTGGCGAACATAGCGAGGGGTGTTACAATTGATACTCACACTGTACACGATCAGCACTCATCGTGCGCCACGCAGGGCCACCCCCTGAGCAGAGGCCACCCAATGGACTCTGGACACAGAGATTTGTGTTGTTAAATGTTTTTCCCATTTGTTGATGTTTTTAAATTTTTGCAATCTGTGTGTGTCCCTGGATTTCAATGTGTGTTTTCAATTTAATATCACTGAGTCCACATGGGTGATGGGAAATGGGTATAACATCCCTGTCCTTCAGACGTGAGGGATGTCCTGCCAACACCTCTTCTCATCTGGCATAAACATTTCTGCAGCAGTGATGGAGAACTGGCTTAATGGGGAACGTTGGAGAATAAAGCCATAGAGCCTGGAGGGAGTTTTTCAGGGACCATATGTCATATCATCTCAGACGTGACCATAGTATTTTACAATTCTGCTTTGCTTTCTATACTGCTGTTCAGCTAGACTTTTACTTCATTCACGGACGGGCCACACTGACGGCATTATGTCAGTGGGCGTGTGACCAGTGTTTTAGGTTGTCAGACCTGACGCCATTCTCGCTTCATTACGGCAGCAGCAAACTATATATATGTTGGACAGCTTACAAATATGACACAATGTCCAGTAAATGAGATGTCTGTGTGCAGTTCGTGCAGAGGAAGCATTTATAGCGGGGGCTAAACACACTGCCGTCCTTAGTAAATACTCACGGTTTTTATATCCACTCTTCTTTTAAGCAGCTGCTTCAGTTCATTTGCTCATGCACAGCTCCCTTCAGGTCCCACTGAAGCTTTTCAGTAACGTTGAAGTTTGAACTTTTGTCCAGAACGTGGAGCTTCCAGAGTGGAGTCGTCATAAACCACTGGTCCATTGCAGCAATTTTTTTTTTTTTTTAAAGTCTGTTGTAGATTTGCTGCTGTGTTTGGGGTAATTGGTTTGTTGCAAAGCCCAGTTTCAGCCAAGCTTTAACTGCTGGACAGATGGTCTGAGATTCAGCTCAAGAGTTCATGGTCATTTGCATCACTGCATGGTGCCAAAACTAAAAGAAAAAACAAATGCACAAATCATCACTCTCCCACTACCGTGCTTGACAGTTGCTAATAGATTTTTGTGCTGATGTGTTTAGTTTTGAAAAACCTGGTACTCCAAACATCTCCACTCTGGAGCACAAGTCTTGTGGTTTGCTCAGATTCATCTTTGCAAACCTGAGCTGCTTTTTGAAGAGAAAAGTTGACATTTAAAATGCTCACTGAGGCGTGGACAGTCTGTGACTCAGTCACTGGGGTTTTTACACAGACTGACCTTAAGATGAACCCGCTGGGATCTCCACGCCTGAGAAGATCAGCAACTTTCTTCAGTCTTTTCCACTTGA
Source organism: Arrhamphus sclerolepis (assembly GCA_037176975.1). Classification (NCBI taxonomy): domain Eukaryota; kingdom Metazoa; phylum Chordata; class Actinopteri; order Beloniformes; family Hemiramphidae; genus Arrhamphus; species Arrhamphus sclerolepis. Next base: position 1,687,171 of record JBAMYA010000005.1, on the reverse strand, counting down.
GAATTATGTTTTCCACTGATGATGGAATGAAATTTACTTGGAAATGGCTTTACAGCCCTCCGTGGACTGATTTCCTCCTTGGAATTGTATTAAAACTCACCTGAATACTGCAGTCCAGCAAACTGCCAAAACCTCTGCTCTTAAAGAGGTGCTTGCACTTACTGATAATCAACTAACCAGCTGTATTTGATCAACTACTGCTGCTACCCTCGTGAGAGGGTGATAATAACAAAATAATAATAACAATAATAATGATGATAATAATAAGGGCACTTTATGTGTCATGTGGTGTCTTTAAGTTGTGTTTACTCAATATTAATAATAACTATTAATAATAATATATTTTTCAATATATTATTGTCTGGTAAAACCAAAAGTATTTTTTACTATGCCGTCATTTGAAAAACTGATACTCTCTACAAAAGGCTATGCTTTTTGGTATTTTATTCAGTGCATGGAAAGATTTTTCCCCTTCCTTGTGAATGTGTGTACGTGTTTGACACGTGTGCTGTCTCTCTTGAGATTAATAAGCCATTTGGACAAGCCAGGACAAATGGGAGCATTAAGAAGCAAGTTAAACACTGCCAGGGCTTCGTCGTGTTAGTTTGTGATAAAATTCAAAATTCACATCTGAGCTGCAGATTATTCAGATTATGGCTATCGACTTCCTCTTAACTCCAAAAAGGGTTCATTTGGCACATGATCAAAAGTACGGAATATGCTTAATGCAAAAGAGGAATCCAGATTGTAAACTGTTAATAGAGGAAACTGGTGAGTTCTTACATTTTTTAAGTGCTTGCTGTTTGTCAGTACAGTAGCTAAACGCGCACCAAGCCAAGCCAACTTTATTTATAAAGCACTTTAAAACAGCAACCACTGACCAAAGTGCTGAACATAAAATATACTTAACACAACAAAAAGACACAAATTCAAAAGCAGAAAATAAAAAACACAAAAATAGCTATCAAGAATAAAATAAATAAATAACATTAAGATAATAAATAAAAAAAAATAATTAAAAGAAATTAAAAATTACAAGTTAAAATCAACATCTGTCCCCCCTGAGATTCCGCCAAGTCCTCGGTACATCCAGAAGCGGCTTCTCGTACTGTCCTAGGAGGCCTAAATCAGGAGGAGAAGATCCTCTATTGATACTGGTACTAAAGACGATCACTTCGGTCTTTTTGTCATTAAAAACTAAGAAATTTAGAGCCATCCAGGCTTTCAGTTCTTCAAAGCACCTTTTAATGTTTGCAAGGAGTTGGCCTCCTCCTTTTTTAGGGGCGCACTGGCCTGAGTGTCATATGCATAACAATGAAAGGCTATATTGTGCTTTCAGAAAATAAAGCCAATAGGCAGCAAGTGCAATGAAAAAAGCAGATGCCTAAGTATTGAGCCCTGTGGGACACCACACAAGGGCGCAGAGGAGGACATGAAATCGTCGAGACCAACACGAGCGCTTTTAAGTTTGAAACTTGACACATTTTGAAATTACCCTGAAAAAGTACATTTATCTCTGACAGTGTCTCTGTGGTGACGGGGTGTGGTTTGGCTCAGCTGCAGGAGATGTGAGGCAGCAGATCAGGAAGTGGCACCAACGAGGGACAGATTGGCACACCTGTGCCCGATTGCTAACCACTGGTCTGTCTGTCTAAGCAGCAGCACGCTGGCTCCAGGGTCCACCAGGACAGCTGTTACTGGTAGCGTGTACAAGCCTCCATGAAGACGCCGGTAAATTGCACATCCTTGTTTGTCTTCCTTGCTGACTAGAGTCCCAAGTAGCGACAGGCCGCTTTAGTCCCATAATGCAGAAAATGTCAAAATATCTTTGGTGTATCACCAAACTTGGGTTAAATGTTCTCTTTACACTACTGAAATTTGTCCTCCATCTGATGGAACATCAGGTATATAAAATGGAAAGCAAATCAAGGCTAAAAATGAAAACATAAGTAGCATCTACATGTTCAGTGCCCCAGTCTACGTACATGTATACTTTCTAAGGACTGATAAAAAGGCAAAATTCCCATTCATGGCTATGTGGCACTTTGGCCTCTGTCCCCACTCTGTTGGGGACTCTGTCTCCATCCTGTTGGGGACAGAGGCCAAAGTCTTTTTTGCAATCAACTCCTGTTTGTCTGTGATCTTTTCATGCATGTCATACCTCCCTCCCTCTCTCTCTTCCTGCCTTCCTGTCTTTATAGTGACTAATAAAGGCCGCTAGTGCCCAAAAATCTTTTTTTTTTAAAAAACAAAAAACAAAAACAAGATTGAGTTTATTTCTTATATGTTCAGGCCAGCATGCATGTGTCATGGCCTAGATAACAAACAATGGGCCAGACTTGGCCAAAAGTTGAAATTTTCTTTGCAATGACACTGAAGTTACATTTTTCCTGCCTAAACCCGGTCACACACCCACCAAACACGACCCAGTTCTTCATTTTCTTTGGGCCTTTGCTAGATGCCTGGCCTCCACAACATTTGCTATACGCCAAACCTGTCTTGTGAAATTTTTTGGGTCACATCTTACTCATATAATATATCCCAAACCCAAGTTTGGCCTAATTGATGAGCTTTGGGACACGTGTGGCCCGCATAGCACTCACCAATTTCACAACTAAGCCATCGGTCCCAATGGGAGGTCTGATTCTTTTGGGTAACTTCTGTGACAGTTTGATGTGTATTTAAGCAAGTATTTTTGATCAAACTCAACTGCTACACGACAGCAAAGGTGTGTTTTCTTCTCATGGAAATCCAGACAAGAATAATGACAATGAATGACAAGAGCTTCTTGAATCACAGCAGACTATTTCCTGTTTCTGTAACAGATATCATTACTTTTACTTGGAAAAGACATAAATGTCTGCAACCAACTGTTGCAATGCAAGCGTCTTATATTTGCAGAGAACCACCCGCTGAAAGCTTTTTTCTTATCTTTTTAAATGCTGAGTGTCTTATTTTGTGTCTAAACTTGGATGCACATCTGACACCAAATGCGTCGATGAAAGTGAGATCTCATATTGACCTTGAGATTTGTGTTGACATCTCTGGGAATGTGAGGACGCTTGACAGCGGCTCTCACCGCTCTGTTCTTCATCTGCACTAAAACCTGATCAGAGAGATGAGAAGTCGCCTGCAGCAGTCAGACGGATAAGACATCTTTTTCTGTCTGCTTTCTCCCTCATCTCTCGACTTCAGCTCAGGCTGATCTTACGTCCTGAAATTTTCTGGCCCGGCCCACGCTGTCCCAGCAGCATAATTCAATTGTCTTTCTATCCACAGGCGATGAACAACCTCTGAATAGTAAATCAGCACCGTGGCATCTCATCTCTAGGTTGGAGCACAGCTCTAATGGATCCACAGGGGCCTCGGTGGAGAGAGACCAAGCAGGCTCCTTTCCATCCCCTGCTGATGCAAATCAAAATAAAAGGCCTTTTGAAAGGCCCAGCATGTGCTCAAGTCATCTGAGGCCCCATCGAGAATAACCGGAGAGAAAATACATCTCTGAATTTCATCCACATATTGACAGGCTGACAAATCAAAACTGTCGTCCTGACTTGAGTAAACACTCTCAGTCTCTACGTGGTGATTGGTGCCACAAGATGTGTTGAAAGAGCCTGTCATATTGTTATTGTATTTGTTTTGCATCTGCCTGTTTATGCACCGGATAGTTCTACAATAACTTGAAATTTGAAGCAAAACCAAATGGTGAAACCTGAAGGGGAAAGCACGAAAAGATCCCTCTTTCTTTGCTTGGTATCTAAAATGACTCTGGTCTGAAAATACGTCATGCAGCTGAACTTTTCAGATTTGCCTCTGGCACAGATGTCACAGCCGCTATCTGGCCTCTTCACATTCATCTCCGTCCAAAGCATTTGACCTGCTTGAACCTGGCTGGAACCACAAAGTGATCTCCAAACACAATCCTCTCTGTTTTCAGCTTTACAGAGCAGCATTCTTTGTTACATCGACCACCAGCCTCAAAAAATAAAATAAAATAAAATAAAATAAGTTCAGGGGGTGGACATTTATAGAAACGTTTATTATAAACTTATTAATGATTGTTTTAGCAACCTGAGACAGTTCAACTTGTAACACCAGTCCCTGACTGGTCCAGTCTGAGTGTCCTTGCTGATGCGCCCTCATAATTGCTATGGTAACCTGGACACACCGAGCTGATGTAAGCAAAGTTGGAGGGCGGTGAACTGGCTTTGCTACTGTCACCAGTGGTTATGAGGAGCCACGGTGCAAAAAGGTCAGAAAGCGTCAGCAGCTGTGAGTACAGCGGGCGGCACGGTCCTGACAGGTTAGCCGAGGGAGGAATCTGCTGTCACTTCCATCACTACGCTAGATGAACTTGTTTATTTTACGCTTTGAATGGCAAAGTTTTCACAAACTCAGTCGGGCATCTACCATCAATGCAACCAAATTCTGGACCCCATACCTAAGCCTCCTGGAGAACCCCTGCTCAACCCCAACAAGCACACACACACACACACACACACACACACATTGTAGTCTACCCTTAAGTTGTTTTTTTAAACTATGGTTTGTGAATTATGTAGTTTTAACTTTGAGTTCACAGTTGTTCTGATCCCCTAAAATAGACTGGAACACCACTCTTATAGTTTACTTCCAAAACTGCTTAGAAAAGTGTACAGTAACATACAGCCACACATGACGTGACTCAGCAGTCAGTGATTTTACTTTCAAGAGTTCAAACAGGCTGCGATGGACTGGCGACCTGCCCAGGATGCACCCCTGGATAGGCTCCGGCGGACCCCTGTGACCCTGCACAGGAAGTAACGGGTATAGATAATGGATGGAGTTCAGACAGGTTCTCTAAATGCCACACGTTCAACATTGCTGTGATGTGATGTTACAACTTTACATCCAAAAGCAAAACATGACTAAAAAGTATTGTAATTTTTTTTTTTTAATGGGTTAATTGACAGTTGTTGTGTTATGTGCTAGGTTACTTATGCTATAAACTAGATTTTTAAATTCTTATCAGCATTAATATTATAATAACTGCTAAATAGCCTATAAGTTTAATATTTAGCATCTTTAAAAATGAGTAGGCTGCTCTCTCTCGTCTCTCTTCCCGATATGTGCTCCCTGGCGCTGGAAGCCCTCATTTGCATAAAGCTGAGCTCTATTTTATTTTTTATTTTTTTTAATGCCCCGGCTTGCATAGAAAATGAACAGGATGCATGCGAAGCGAATGATTCTTCACGTGTGATGGACACCTGCCGTAAGCTGCAGCTGTGCACGCCCAAGTGGAATCACCTTTAGGTGTGCTTTCAATCACGATTTGGAGAAAATACAGTTTCTTGTGGGGGTTTTTGGCTGCTAAGGTACAATCTGGATACGCTAAAAATCAGATGTGTACAAAGGCAGTGTGAGCATATTTATTACATCAACCTAAGATGAAATACTCAGATGAAATTCTGCCTAAAAGTCACATTGGGAGTGGAATGCCATAAAGACTGAATTTGCTCCAGCAGTGAAAACTGAATAGATCACATCAAGCCATTGATTTTTTTGAACAGGCAACAATAAAAGGATATGATGTGAGATCTTTCCTGTGATCATTACAGTCCCCATCCTGGGCTGTTGCTACACACACTGCCAGGGATGAGGTTTTCAGGCGCTGCTCAAGCTCATGTGAACAGGGTTTGTGTGCGCATTTACATGCTGTCACGCATAAGCAGAATAAAACATTTTAATACTGTTTACAGACGGGTCAGATACATCAGAGTGTAAACTCACAACGGAGGAATTTGCATTGCAAATATGAAGACCTCAAGCAAACTACTACATACATTTTAGAATCTAACATGAAACAAAACACAACTTCACAGCTTGTTTCCTGCTCTGATGTTGGTTATTTCCTGATTTGCTTTTGTAGCCTTTGTTTTCATACATGTGGGGACTCAGAGGGATCTGGTTCATACAGGCAGCCACCAACCCCCCCAGAGGTACCTGTCTTATGATCACCTAGCCCAATGCCAGCCCAATCCCACCTTCTCCCCAGTTTTCACCTGTAGCCTCCAATTCTAATGACGTTAAGTTCGTCAATTCCAATATCTTATTGTGATTAGATCTGAGCCGAGACGAAAAACCCAAATCTTTTATTGTTAGGAAAGCATTTAAATGTCTTATTGCGAAAGCTGACTGAGCTGAAATAGTCTTAGTTAATTACAGGTAAAATAATTAACTTCAGGAATGTGTGAGGGCCTCGCTAATGCAGCTTTAAAGAGGGCAAATAATCCTTTTCAGTGTTTCTAGTCTTGTCAAAAGAATTCTAACCATCAGTTCTTAGAAATATATGAGTCGTAGTTGCATTTCTATACGAATTAAACACAGGACATCCCAGCCTTGCAAAAGAGAGTCAAGACTTTTGGGACAGTAACTATGTCATAAAGCGAGGATTGCCTTGACTGGTCAGAATCAACAGGGCAGGATTAGCTCAGCTCAGCTTCTGGGATGTATAGCGACATATGTGGTCGAGTGTTAAGCTATACACTACTGGTCAATAGACTTAGAACACTTCAGTTCTTTATTTGTTCTATTATTTCACTTCAGAGTTTAATAAGACATCAAACTGCATCTTTTTCAACAAGATAAGTGGAAGAAGTGGGATGACTGGTTGTGCATATGGACACTGTTCAACTTACATGGGAAAGTTTCCATCAGGAACTGGTGACCAGCTTCTCCTTTGTGCACACTATTGTTTTCTAAACACAATGTCGGCATGTAATCTCAGAAAAAATGTGTGTATTTGCTTCTGAGGGTGCAACAAACATTTTCCAGCGTTAGCTGGACCGCTTTAGCTACCCAGCTTTAGTTTTACAGTCGTCCCAGAACAGAGACATTTGTGTGCTGTCTTTGCTGTTTGCGGTTCCTCCGATTCCTCCAGATCTGATTCAGACTCCAACATGTTTGAATGGATTTCTGGGCTTGTCATAGTTGAAAACGTAAGCAACCTCTCATAGTTTTGTTTATCATAACCCAGAGTCAAACATGGAGGGAAATCTGATGTCCACTCTGCTATGATAAATTATGTCAAAAATGTATGTTCCTCATGCTGTCTTTGTTGTAACAGAGGTGTTTTTTTTTTCCAACCAGTTCTCTCTTCTTTCTCTCTGCAGGTTTCTTTGATGGTCTGCTTGTTTTTTAACTATTCGAAAGTTTTTCCCTCTGGTTTACCACCAAGACCATCAAATAAAACAGATTTCCATTTTTGTACCCCACTGGTCATTATGGAAATCATTCTCAGTTGCACAGTTATTGGGATTTTTAAAAAGAAAACTATACAAAAGCATGGTTTTCCAGATCTGCAGCTACAGTTGCTAAGCGTGCAAACTACTTAAGAGTCACACCTGAAACTGAAAGTGTTAACAACTAAAACAGTAACAATATCGTTATTGTATACAATAACAGTAATACATTTTTCTGTTTTTTGCTGTCTTGCATGTGTTTGCATATTTTTCTGCAGCAAGTTCCTTTATGTTGTACACAGTGTTGCCAAAGTTGAGCGGATGTTTTTCTTTATTTACATCCTGTGAATAGGGGTTTTGCACTATCTTGGCCCCAGACACGTATGCATGCATGTGCACCAGTAACTCCAAACAGAGTTGACTTGCTGTATGTAAATGCTTGTGAGTGTGTGTGTGTGTGTAATGAAAGGGGTGTCTCCCAGCCGCAGATGTTGGTATTTTGTCAGAATAATTTGGTGGGAATTTTCATGAGCTGCACAAGGCCACAGCTGGGTTACAGGTGGTTAGAAGGGGAGGGGGGAGGGGGAATAGATGGCTGTGGGGAGGGTTAAAGAATAAGAAATCTCTGACCCCTTCAGGACAAACCTTTGTTTATGGCCAAAACGCTGCTAGAGAGTTAGGCATACAGATCTGAGGAGGTGGGGCTTGGATGAGCACAGATAATACTCAGAATGCTTATGGTGCACATATCGTGTGGGTTCAGTCCTGACGAACCAGGTTTGTTTACACCCTGTGGTTAGTGACTCTGTCTTTTCTAGATTTCTAGTTTTAGGCATGGATGCACCCACCGACCACATGTACGTCATGCTCAGATAAATAGTCATCTTTTCGTAGATCGTGAGCTCAACTCAGCTCTGTTTTAAAGTGTGTGAAACAAGACAAAAGAAGGAAGATTTTATTAAAAAAAAAAAAGAAAGAAAAAGAGAGGAAAAGAAAGCAAGACATACGGAGTGGCAATTACTTCAGCTCTTGGCAGAGTTTCTAATTAAAACCAAACTTGTTTCCTTCAGTGAACAAACATGACAGGCGCTGAGCTGAGGAGCTTTTTTTTTTCTTTTTTTCTTCCTCACTACTGCCAAAATACTAAGTGAGTGCAGGTGCTCCAGGAATGTCTACAAGGGTGGGGGCAAGGCAAAGATGACCTTTTTCTTTCTCCATTGTGAGCGTGAGTGGCCATGTGTGTGTTTGTTTGTGTGTTTGCACGTGTGTTTCCTCAAAATGTTGGCTGTTTTCACACATGCTTTGGTAGAACAGATGAGGAGCACACCCAGCAGTTTCTCTGAGCGCCCTTCTGGGGCGTTGGCATGGCAAGAAACTGGAGCAAACACAAATGGTTGTTGTCTTATTCAGGAGAGGCTGGGGGCTGCCCTAAGCAGGACCAGATGCAAGGGTCCTGGCAGCTCCTGGGCTTGATTGAAGGAGGCTCAGTAGCCCCACCGGAGCCTCTGACAGGATCCACAGAGGCTTGGCAGACAGGACAATTTCCTCCCTGCACCCCTTACAGCACAATGAATACAGTATGTAGCACCTGACTGCTGTCCAGTAGAAATGGTTTCATCTTGGAGGACCATAAACAGCCACATTATTTCATCAACAATCATTTTGATGATGCTCTATGGGAAGAAGCAAGTTATTTTCTATATTTTACTACCATGGGACCATTGTGGTGCAAAATCAGCGAAAGAATGCCCCCCCAGGGAACTCTGCTGTCAAATGTGATTGAATTCAGGCCTGAGAGACAGGCTTCCTAATCACTACACCACCCTGCCGCAGCAATAATTGTTCATTATTCATTATTAACGTCCATCCACGGCAATAACTCATTCTCATTAGCGAAGTTGCACATTTAAACAGTTCCGTTCCTGAAATCACTGTAGCGTATCTTCCAGCCTTCAGCGGGAACTGCAAGGATTGCGGGCTCCGGTGCAGGTGGGGCAGGATATTTTGACAACTTCCTGTGGGTCACACATGCCTCACCAGAGGGGAGATGGGTATAAAGGGACACCTGGTCCAGATCGACACCTTGGGGCCCAGCAACCAGGTGAATTGCCTCAGGACATCTGCCTAAAATGAGGCTGCGGTGAAGGAGAAAGAGGAGTAATTGGTCCTTCTGTGGCATTGGAATGACAAAGATGAGTTTCTGCAGAGGACGTCACCAGACACCAAAGGGCAAAGAAAGCACAGCACCTCACTGAAGATCGCAAACCAGTTACAGAATTTCCATCTGTCACTGGATTTAAGACAGATCCTCCCTCTTCTACTGATGGTAAGATACACAGACCAGACGAGGATGTCTGCCTACATTTATTACTCCATGTGCAGCCCTTTCATTGCACAATACAATAAAAATAGTAATATTGTTATTTTGAGTTATCTCACAACATAGTTTCCATAGTAACATACTGACACTTTACCTCTCTAATAGTTATATTATATATAGATTAGATTAGATTATATATCTCATGTTTTTTTATGTAAATGATCACTTTTAAGTTTACGTTCTTAAAACTGCATCCATTTGTGCATATCTATATCTATATCTATCTATATATATATATATATATATATACACACATACATATATATATACACACACACATACATATATGTATGTATGTGTATATATGAGCTTATGTATATATATA
>JBAMYA010000005.1:1631879-1648690 GCA_037176975.1 Arrhamphus sclerolepis | reverse complement strand
GGGGGGGGGGGGGGGGGGGGGGGGGGGGAGGGGGGGGGGGGGGAGGGGGGGGGGGGGTGGAGGAGAGGAGGTGAGAGGAGAGGAGAGGAGAGGAGAGGAGAGGAGAGGAGAAGAGAAGAGAGGAGAGGAGTATCATAAAAATAATGTGTGTTTTCTGTATGAAAAAGACACGCATGCAGGTAGGAACTTTACACCAATGAATAAGTGAACAAAACTCTCTTGAGAAACCGGTTATTTATTAAAATGTTTCTCCAAACAATGGCTATCACTCAGCAGATTATGGCCAAGAACTTCAAATATTCTCTCCAAACCAGAGTCAGTCTTCAAACGGAGTCACTCAGGATTAGTACAGCATTAGAATCAAGTATTTATGAAGCAGCCAAAAGCAGGAAATCCAGAGCTCAAAGCCTGATCACCTGCAGATGCCTCAGAGCTTTTCCAAAAAAAAAAAAATTATATTTAAAAAAAAGTCTTTGGGAGGAATGCAGAGAAATCAAAATGTCAGATCTTTTGGCAATGCAGATAAATAAGAGATAAAAGGCAGGTGATGTAATGCACATGGAGGTTTTTACACCATCGTTCAATGAAGCTAAAAGGAGAAGGATTTATGGCAGAATGCATAAGTTGCAGACAGATGCGTCTGGGATTGTCTAAGATTAAAGGTTTGTGAGATTCTAACTCAACAAATACCTCATTGTGACTTTCATTCTTTCCAGTATATCACAGGTCTATTTACTACTTTAACATCCAGCCCCAGATAACCAAAGATTATCAATCATTGTCTTCTCCATAGCCGGCATCAACGTTGTTGTGATGCTTTGTGAAGTCCATCCATTCCTGCCTCTGATCTCGGCGGCGGCATCGCAGAAGGTGAGCCGCATCCACGTGACAAAAAAAACAGAAGGGCAGGGAGGTCAGGCTTGATTTTTCTTCCCTGCTCCCTCGGAAAACAAAATGAGAAAATATTTACACAAACAGGAAGCTTAGCATTTCCTAATGATTGGAAACACGTTGAGCGTGGCGCTCCGTCCTTCCCCCCCGGACTAATCGTGCCATTTTCTCACTCTGCGTGCACAAATACGGCCACCCTGATGCACGTGCACAGACACACACGGGCCTGACTGGGATGATATGAATGCCAGAACAGAGAACCAGCATTAAAGGTTTGAGGGAGATTTTAGGAGGAGTTAAGACTTCTTTGACATTAAAGTCTGGATGCTGGAGTGTTTCAAGCCGAACTAAAAGCCCATTAACGTTGCTGAGTTCAGGCTCCCCTCCAGCCATGTTAGATCAACCATAATAAGTTGCGAGTTTATGGACCTTTTGCTCCCCAAATGTCTACCATGTTGCTAATTGCGTACATCTGTGACTGGTGTTTTTGATGTTTTGTCTCAGTGTGCAGCTGTCCGTCCCAACAGCCTCTGGTTAAATGTGGCGTGGTCGTCCGCTCGCTGTGTCCAGCCCTTTAAAGGCAGCTGCATATGTAGTGATCAACAGGATGGCTTTTTGCTGTTTGTGTAAAGTCTTAAATTAAGCTAAACCATTAGAAAAAAAAGCATGCAAAAAGCCTTCACGCAACAAAATGGGCCTTAAAAACAAAATCTCTAAAACTTTTCATCTTGAAATTGTTCAATTTGTTGCTTCTTGCATGATCCATAAAAACATTAAATGCTCAGTATTTCAAATATGAAAAAACTAACCAATGACTCTTACATTTACCTTTTGCATCTCAGACAGAATGAACTCAATAAATTTCACTTTTCTTTCCTCGTCAGCTTTATTTAAATGTTAATATTCATCTATTTTTGAATGACATGCCTGCAACATACTACAAAAAACAAACAAACAAACAAACATAAGACAGATATTGCCATTCGAACCAAACAATTAAAATGTGTTCTGGTATTACAACACTGAACAATAACGAGTTTCACTTATTGCTTCGTCTATTTCTTTCTGAAAACACATCTTAGGGTGTGAATCTTTAGGGGGTGGGGGGTGGGGGGCAGCCCAGTACCATCAGAGACCCTGGTTTCTTGATTTATTGCTGATAACAGTCTGAATGCTGCTTTTTATCTTTGGTCTGGAGTACACTGGTTCCCATTTCTTCCAAAAATAAAAATCATTTTTAAAAAAAAAAAAAGAAAAACTAGAATACTGATTCATCCAACCACAGTACACACTTCTTTGCCTTCAAACCCAGACATGTCATCACCACCACTAGACAAATTTATAAGGCATTTGTGAACGTAGATCTGAGCTTGGCAAAGATTTCCCCCCAAAAAGCTTCACATGTGTTTGCATCTGCCTTTGATGAACGACGGCTCTCAGTTCAGCGCCGTTGGAGGCGTCGAGGCTACTTGCCCTGGACACACTGTAAATCTTTCAGATTTCTTGAACTGTTTAATGACATTACATGCCGTAGAGAAAGAAGTATAAAAATCCTGTCTATCGAAATGCTTTGTTTTGTTTTTCACACTTTGTCAAGGTGGTCAACTACTCAGCCTGTCATGGATCCTGATTTTGTACCAAATCATCATCATTCCATTCGTCTGCTGACGTCACCTGTTTGAAATAACATCATCATTAGGATCATTATTATATTTTCCCTGTAACAGCTTTTTTTTTTGCAATGGCAGTAGCTCAGGCTAAGCAGGGACAGTGGTTAAACTGGAAAAGTGTAGAGAAGAGGAGGTTTAGTTGGAGAGACATGTGGAGTATGGAGGAGAGCCGTATTAGATTCTTGATAGGAGCTACATAAGATGTGTTAGCATCCCATCAGAACCTAAAGCTCTGGGTAAACGGGGACCCATCGTGTTCATTGTGTTCAGGTACTGCAACATAAAGTTAGTTTGTCACAAGGTACACATGGCGACACAATCAGGTGCTGAGAAGTTTAGCTGCAGGTATTGAAAACAGATGTCTGAAAAAGTTTGGAGGTTCAAAGAGAGAGAGTGTAGTAATTCAGTTTGTGCGTCAGGGGAGAAATGTAGACATGTGACTGGGAAATGCAGGTAGATTTAGGTGGAATGCTAGTTGTTCCTCAGGAAACAGTTTGCACTGGTTTAAGGCCTGATATAGTTTAGTGGTCAGTTAGTCAGCAGATAGTTTATTTTATTGAGCTGATGGTTCCCTGGAAGATTCAGTGGAGGAAGATGATGAAAGGAAAAATCTTAAATATGCTGAAGCTGAGCAGCGAGGATGGAAAGTTAGGGTGCGTCCAGTGGAAGTTGGATGCAGGGGTTTCATAGCTAGATCTACACTTTCATTATTGGGTGAACTGGGTATAGCTGGGCAGGGTTTGAGGAAGTTGGCAGAAGAAATGTCAGATGAGGCAGCCAGATGTAGTCAGTGGATCTGGATTAGGAGAAATAATGTTAGTTGGGGACCAAAACTTTAGTTTTAGCAAACCTCCTCTGTTTGTAAAGAAGAGTGAGTGAGGGTAGGGAGAGACAAGTCCACCAATCAGGCTTCAGAGGAGGAAAACCAGGAAGTGGTCACTTATTTGAGGAAGTGGGTGTGGCCTACTTGACACTGGGACCATGTAGGTGAGAAGGTTTGTTCTTACTTTGTATGTGGATTGTAGGGATTTGTTGAAAGTGACAAAGCAGGTCTGGTAGCCATTTTGTTGTGTAGGTAATGGAGATTTTTGTTGGTTGTTTGGGTTTTTTGTGGTGATGTGGTGGAGCAGTGAGAGCTGACATTAGGGGGGGTGATCTGGGACGCCAGAACTCACTGTTTAGCCTCCTGGAGGTGTAGTGGGACTAACTAAACGAAACACCGTTGAAGGGAGGTTCCACCTGAAGACCCAGAGACATGTCAGTTATCACTGCTCAGGCTAGTTTATGGTACTAGTGGCTTTTACTGAGTGTTGGTTTGTCATTGAGAACACATATTTCTGCACACAGAACATAACAGTAGTAGAGTAGTGTAGTTTAGGTCCAAGGGGTCTCCATGCTCCACCTGTACACTGGACATAACAACTTAGTGTAGAGAATTTATGATGTGAAGCTCTTTTACTGAGTGCTGATCCTTTCTAGCGAGCACAAGTTTCTTCCTGTTTATATTAACTTAGGAATGTGATGCTGAAATGCTAAAATAGATATAAAAATGATAGGAAGTTGATGAGGAAAGAAATGAATAACATATAATGATAAATATAATAATAAAATATCTAAGATTCCAATTTTCTGCAATTATATAAAGGTGAAGTAAATTAAGAATCACTGCACTTTTTTTCCGGGTATTTTCACACCCCTCTCCACCAACTTTTTACTCAGTATTTGTTATATTAACACATCAAGTGTTGATATTTCTATATATACATAGTTTTAAAGGTATTTTTTGGCTCTAGTGGCCTTTTATTGGTAGTGTACAGACAGGAACCAGGGTCACAGGTTGGGAGTTGAACCTGCAGCTGCTGCGGGAGGACTGTAGCCTCTGTCCATGAGCTGCTTGCTTTAACCACTGCGCCACCAAGCAGCCCAATATTTCTAGATTTCACCTTTCACTAATAACATATTGGTGTCTAAAAAAAAAAGTGCACTCCAAACCTAAATTAGTGTTATCATCAAGCAAAACCTCATTCTTTCTAAGTAATTTTTGTATATTTTATCTATATTTATTACCTCTTGAAAACAAACACCTACCAAAGAGCAGTTTCTGATCTGGTTTCACGCATTTCCTCCAAAATAAACGGCAGCATGAAGACAGACTGCAGCAGAGGAGAGAGCGCGGGACGGCTTCATAAGCTCATGCACTGTGATATCATGCGCTGATGCCTTTGCTGCACTCTTCAGATTTATAACCTCAACATAGAAAATGTTTCTGACATTATTCTAAAACTGGATTCCAGCCATTTACACACACACACACACACACACACATGCTGAGCAAATGATTAGCAATCGTTCTTCATAGCTTTAGTGTTTCTTGCGGTTGACCTGACCTTTCTTGGGTGATACTCTATGCTTCATCTGTTTGACACTTCACCAAATTCTTTGTGTTGACATTTGTGGTTTTGTCTGGACCTTTAGTTTCTAAGTCTCCGTGTAAAACAGACTTGAACTCTCGATGGGTCTTAATGATGGATTTTAAACAGCTTATTCAATCGTGCGCCAAAATAAAGCTTTGCGACGAGCCTCTGGGTTTGTTTATATCAGATAGCTGTCGCTGGTGCTGCTGCGTGGTGTCTTTGGGTGCCATCAGAGGAGGGGTCTGCACAAACGTGTGCTCCGTGCACGTCATGTGAAACCCGATCTTCAGTAATTGTGAGGATAAAGCGAGGGATTGACCTCTGCTGTGTGCCGTATTTTCTCAAACAACACACACTTGAGCTCGCTTTGAAAGAGCCTCTCCTGCAGGACCGGAGTGGCCCGTGAGAAAGCTGGTCATCAGAGTTTTAGTGTAACTAAACAAAGCCTGTGCTAATTTCATTTGTCCACTCTTACGTTCACAGAAAGCAGACAGCCGATGCCATCTGCTCCCCCACCCTGCATCCTCTCCTCTGCTGGCCATGATCTCACATGTCAGCAAGGTGGACGGGACCAGCATGTTCTCTACAAACCCGTAAAACAAGGCTTGTTTTATTGTGAACTGCTCCTTCTACTCAACATCTGATAGAATCAACTCCTCCCACTGTTATTCATTTATCAAAGCGCTTTGGTTGCCTTCTGACTCAAAGCAGATACGACCATGTGCATCCAAGACCTTCACGTTCTGTGTTTCTGTGAGTCACAGTCAGATATTTAGTTTTCTGTGTAATGCTCCGACTGCCAGCGCAGACTCCTCCTCAGCATCATCCATACACATAGCCTGTTTCTGTCTCTGGTGTTGTGACAGTTCGGATCCCGCAGTGTTCGGATCACATTCCTTTCATCCCAGATCCCCCAGAGGGTCTGCCCCACATCTCCTAGTCACTTCCCCCGAGTGAGGGAGTCAGACGGATGCATGATCCAGCTGACACTAGGCAAGTCCATGGTCAATGACATCTATGACATGCATACTGTACAGAGTCTCCACAACTGGTGCTTAATGGCTGCCAAGAATGACCAAATTCCCAGTAGAATTCCTTCGTAGCCCAGCCTGGAAGGTTTGGAATCTGCCTGAGTAAACTATGCCGAGCCGTCCGCCTTCGATGTGGTGCTGAAGGGTAATTGAATATGGATCAAAGACATTCACGTCTTTCAAAAAGGTCTAGAGGGCTGCTCAGTTTTTAGTAAAAACAGAAACGCTTCCGGCATTGACCTCCTCTGCCCCCTTTTACCTTCCTCTCCCCCACTCTGCCCCACACTTCAAATCCCTGCTTTGAAGGGCTCGAGCTGCTGCAGTCAGTCAGACTGAGGCTGAGCGACAGAGAATGAAATAGACTTCTGCAGAAACACACTAAACAAACGCTCCTCAAAGTCACAGCGTTATAGCAGCGCATGAATAAAAGTTTAAAATGATTAAATCAAGAATGAAAGAGACACATCACCAAACCTCCAACGGTGGGGTTTTTCTCTTCAAGCAGCAAACATTTAATGGATTTAATCCCTTGATATTTTTAAGATTCTTTACAAAACAATGGAATAAAGCTGAAAAAAATCAACTCAATCAAATGTTGAGGAACAAATGTTTGAGCAAACGGCTCCTACTTTGAAGAAACTGAACTTGAACATTTCATACAAAGGTGAATGAAGGCCATGGTCAATGCAGAGAACTGCTGATTTGTGTTATAACTGGGAATGGTGCGCCACCTTGTGTTGAAAATAATATTTTCTGCTCTTAAATCTCCAAATATAAAGGATGAATTAAGAATATCCATTCAGACGTCCATGTATCTATACCCACCTTTTTCTATTTGTGCTCACAAAAGAGTTAAGATCATAAAATCAAAAAAACTTTTCAACAGTAAGCTGTGCTGGGCTACATAGAATAGTACGACAGGAAACAATAAATATTTAAGTCTGAGGAAGCCATCAAATGCTCAACATTTGAAAATGCGTAATACTTGTATTTAATTATACATCTAGCATGTATGAGTGATAAAAGTCACTTCTTCTTTCCAGTTTTGCGCAGGCGTCCAATCGTGGAGGAGAGCTGCAGCGCTGACTTCTCACACAGCGACAGAGGAGTGTGTGCATCAGCGTCTACAGAGGTCCAACGCTCCAGTGGTGCAGCATGGACCTGCAGGGACGTCTGAGGAGAGACCTGCAGGGACGTCTGAGGAGGGACCTGCCCGTTAGCATGAGCAAGGGACCCTGCATGCCCTCCTTTTCCAAGTCCCTCCAGGTGGGCCTGAAAGGTAGAGGTCTGCTGTTCCAGGCAGATGAAACTCTCCTGCACCTTGTCAAACTGCAGGGAGAGTGACGGTTAAGCTGCGGCGGATGATCGCAGGCTTTCTTACTGAGCAGAGATGAGCGTACCTGCTCGATGTTGGACTGCAGCAGAAGCTCCGGCCAGACCGACTCACTGCTGCTGCTCACACCGTTGCTGATGTGCGTGTGGCTCCAGGTTAACTCCTGTGAGAGAGGCCACAGGTGCTTCAGGAGGAGGACAGCAGGAAATGTCTGAGAGGATCTTTTATACTGTATGAGGAGAAATTTACCTGCAGCAGCTGTGTGCTGTCCTTCAGGTGGGCCTGGCAGCTGTGAAGTCTGCTCTTGTAGTGACCCAAATATGCAAACAAAGTCTTGGACAGACAGAAGATGATGAACAAACACTGGCATACTATAATAGCATACTAAGCCTTACTTAAGAGGAAAGCTAACGGGGAGATCCAGAGATGAAAACTCTAAGCCAGCTGTTGTGTTCTCCATTTACTCAAAAACTGGACCTTCTTTAATGAGTAAATCAATGCACACATGTACCTTCCTACGTGTGTGTAGTAGGAAGTAATAATGTAATAATTTTGTCGAATACATCACACCAACAGGTTGCAGAGATGCTCCTTCACAGTAATAAGGATTATATGCTCTGCTGTCAACAAACACTGCAGTCCCTCCTTCATGACACGGCGCTGATCCTGAGTGTGTCTGGCATGCCTTTGCCGTACCAGAAAACCGATCAAACTTGTGCTCCGTATATGAGGAAGCCAGGCGCTCTGAAGCAGTCGTTCCTCGGAAGGAAGATGATATCTGTGTACGTGAGCTGCTGCTCACCCAAGCGAACAGTCTGACCAGTGTGCTCCAACAACTGTTGAGTCGAGAATATGATCCTGCAGTCATGTTTCACCAACATTTTGCTAATTTTAAGCTCTAGACTTTCCTTTCTGCCAAATTATATTCATTCTTTCTATTTTTTCTCTTAAGGATTTGAGGTTTTGTTGTATATTATATTATATATTAGTTGGGCTTTACAGAGCTCAGTCAGCTGCTTCTGTATGAGAAAAAAAAGTTGCTGCAGCAGGACTGCCACGAGTGCAGCGCGGTGCTAGGAGGATATAAACTATCAAAGCCATACTGACTAAATCTAACACACATTTCACCTCCAGTTAGAAAATATCAAAGACACATTTTCTTCGGGGCAGTTGAGGATGTGCAGGGAGGGAGGTGTTTGTACGCTGATGCACACGGAGCCTCAGAGGAGAATGACTTCCTCACCAGATCTGAGTGCACCCTAAGATCACTTAGTAGTATTTTATAATTGCAGGTGTGACGTGGCAGCAGGGTGGAAACATCGGTTTTTAGACACCGGTATCTTTGCATTACACAAGCAACATGTGCATTTTTATTTTTAGCTTTACCTAAACGTTCATATAATATACAAAGGTGAGCTTGCATTTGCTGTAAAGGAAAATGGAGGATGATCCAATCATAACTAGTAAAAATACTAAAACATCACTGTAGTCTAAAATATTGCAGTTTTTTCTGGATGTAAAAGTATAGAACTTTTTAAACAGAAAGGTGCTTATTTTTAAATAAGCTGTGAACATGAATAAAGAAATGTTGTTTTCTATCAAGCCATAGGGGGTTTGTTTTTTTAGAAACCAGTGTATATATGGATGCGTATTATAGTCATCAAATGTCAAAACAGACAGATCAGCTGCCTTATACGAACAGGTGCCGGCTAAAATGTGGGATTATTTTATTTTGACACCAACGTTAATGAGCTGAGTCGCAGTTCCACCTGCTTACCTCTGCGCCGGCCTGAGTAGAGGCCAGGTCTTTGTGACCGTGGCCCTCCTGTTTGGTCAGCGTGACCCCAGCATGCAGCTCTTCCAGCTGAGTCCAGAGGCCATCAAGGCCCTGCAGCACATCCTTCACTGTGGCCTCGAAATCTCCCTGCACCTGGACCAGAGCACGCAGGGACGCGACCCTGATGCGAGGTGGGACGTATGATGTCAAGCCATCCAAACTGCTGCAGATGGAATAAACTCTGGATGCTGAACCTCACCTCTGCTGCAGGAAGCTGCACAGGAGCTTCAGTTTGTCTGTCAGTACAGAGCCCCGGTCCACCTCGTTCAGCGCAGCCTCAGATCCGATGTCGGCCTTGTTGAGAACGTGAAGCACTGCCTGCAGGGAAAAGCAGGGTGGCTGCTGTTAATGTGTGCTTGATGGAATGAGAAGGACAGACAGTAGTCAAGTCAAGTTTATTTATATTGCACATTTCATATGACATACATAGACTCAATGTGCATTTAAGAAAAATAAAACAATCGAAACATGGTATTAAGTAAAAAAAAAAAAAAGTAAAGACAGAAGGATGCAAAACATTAAAATTTCTCTCCTCTGCTGGTCTAACTAAGAAAACAGCAGAAGCTCTGTGGCTGCATGTGCTGCCTGTGGCTAGAATATCTTGTGTGCTGCTGGGAGTGACATCTAATCTTAATTCAATCAGCAAAGACTCTTTACTCATCAATGTGCAAAGAAAAAGGAGGAATAGTTGTTTTCTTTTTCCCAGAGGCTGCTGCGGGCATAGGGGATTTAGAACTTTTGCTTCCTTAAGGTATTTTTTTTTCCACCTTACCTCCAGCCTGGACAGGAGAGCCTCAATGTGGGGGACACTGGGATCTGGCAGCGGCTCCTGGAGAACACACAGCAGCAGGCTGTCGGCCAGAGCAAGGCTCAGAGGACCGTAGGGGTCTGTGTTCTTAGTCTGGGACGTCCTGGAGGAATGATCATTTGGAAATTTGGAAAAACATGCATTTGCAAGAAATAAAAGTGTAAAAATCTACTAACACACCAGGCATTGATAAGGAGAGAAGAGAATGCCACCGTAGAAAATAACCAAACCTCACCATGAACACTGGGTAGTCTTGTTTTCAGTCACAACCTCCTGGTGTTTCCTCTGTGGGGGTTCCCCCTTAAATTAAAAGAAATTCAATGAGGCCAAAAAAAGAAACCACACACACACAACGTGATAACCAACAGGATTATGCACAACCCGGTTCACACAGCTCACCTGGGTCTGGCCTGGCCGCAGGCAGCACTTCAGGGCACGGGCAGAAACTCCCAGAATAATCCACAGCGCACACAGCAGCAGCAGCCTGCAGCAGGCATCCGCCAGAGACGCAGAGGGGTGCAGCAGCGCCTCCAGCTGGCAGACTGACAGCACCACACCCACTGGAGCAAAACTGCACCAGGCTTGGAGTGTCCTCAGAGTCTGGGACCAGCGCCTGTGTGGGGGCCCACATTCATCAGGTGTTTGAGTTGAACTGAAATCAAGCGACACAAAGAGACAGTCAGGGAGAGGGACTTCACATCTGTATATCATTGTCAAGAAATCTGAAAATCTAAATCAGTTGTAAGCAGTGATCTAATGCAGGCTTTGCTAATGATGGAACAGCTGTCAAAGAAGTGAATCCTGAGAGCATGAACTAATTCAGTTACTTTATAGCTTTCAGCTCACGTGTAAAGTTAGACGTGAAACCTGCCGCAAACATGGTGACAGATGTTTGCCTAAAGGAGCATAAAACTCTTGCTGTACAACCGTCATGACCTTCACGAGCTTCACCTTCCTGTAGCAGCTGATAATCTGAGATCTGCCACTCAGAAGCTGGTTCACATGAAAGGTTTCATGTTAAAAAGCCTTAAAGGTATGCCTACCTCTGTTGTTCTTCGATCATATCTCCAGATTTTCCCTCCCCATCCTCCTCTACCCTGTCCTCAGTCCATTTACTCGTCCAGTCCCAGCGCCCCGTCTCTCCCTGTTCTGCTAACCCCTGCACTCTGGCGTGGGCGACCGTTGACCAGGGCATGACAGCCAAACTAATTCAAACATGCTGGTTGAAACTGCGGCGTTCAGGCGAGCAGCGTCCACCTGCTCAAATACGACTACGCGTGCAACCTGGTAGGCTTGTTAAACTGGTTAAACTGGAAGATTAGTTTTATCTAGGGTAGTGGCTTTTTCATTTTCTCCCAGTCCACTCACACAGGAATGTGTTAGACACAGTCATCACAGCTATGCTGAAGCCAAACCATGCTCCACCCAGCTACTCCAGGAGTCCTAAACTGACTCACCACAACAACCACCTGCAATCTGTGCAGCAAACACCTTGTTCCACCGCCAGAGGAGGAATTAACACCCAGCAGGAAGGTAGTTTTAAACTGTTATTCCTAAGAAACTGAGTTTGGAAATGCGGAGTTCTTCCTCTGACTGTGTTATTAAAAGAAAGACTAATGAGTATGCCATTCATTTAGTTGCTCATTCCATCTAACTGATGGGGAGAAGTGAAACCTGCTGTTCACTCAGTTCACTCTACATCTCTGAACTCGGAGGGGGGAGGAGCTGGAGGAGGAGGGGGGATAAAGATGATGAACTTTAGACTTGCCATCAATGTGCAATAACATAACACCTGGGCTGCATGTGTCAAAAAACTTAATGTGTGAGATTGTCAGTATATTGATATTTACTGTATTTTTTTTTTTACTGCTTTTTAAATACTGTTCTTTTCTTTTTATTTTCTATTACTCTCTACAGTATATAACTGCATCTCCTGTTCTAATGCACAGGGACAATCCAGCATATTTTGCTACACAACTTTGTTGTGTGTCTCATCATCAGTGACTGACATATGAACTTTTTTGTAACATGCTGCTCCCATGTGGTTAGAAGTGGTACTGCTGCAAAGATTTGCGTTGCTCAAATCAGTCCTGAGACATCCCCGGTGTCAAGTGTCTTCAGTTTTTGATGAAGTCCATTAAAGAACTGCTTTTTACTGTTTTGTCAATATTTTTGAAGACTTATCTGTGACAAAGCAACAAGTCTGTATAAGCTTTGCTGAACTGCATCCAGGAAATGAATGTTAAAATTCTAAATCCTCAATGGAAATAACGTCTAACAGAGGAGCTTTAGGTACAAAATCCTTTGTGGGTGTGACTTCTTCAGGTACAAAGGTCTTTCTCCTGCAGAACAGATGACCTCTTGAGGAGTGAAATATAGTTCAGACATGATCTTTGATAGACCTTCTTCACAGACCAGATAGTCTGTGTATGTGACCTCAGTGTCCTCCAGATTGAAGGTGGGGTTCTGCTGAGAGAATGGAGATGATCTGTCATCTGTTCCACTCTTGAAGACCTCGCCGTTCTCCTGTTGAAGCTCTGATGTGTCAGATGTTTCCTCAGCTCCCACTTGAGCCAGTCATACTCCCGACATCACTGTTCCTTAAAACCTTTGGCACCATTGGCCCCTGCATTGTAGAGATTATAAATAAATCTCTTCAAACTGGTGTCATCCCAGTTTCCTTCAAACAGGCAGCCGTCCAACCAAAATTAAAGAAACCGAATTTGGATTCTGCTGATTTAAAGAATTATATTCCCATTTCAAAGCTCTTTTATAGCTATGAAAAGTGCTCCATAAATAAAACTTACTTACATACAACCATTCAGTTTGTCAGCTGGTCAATAATCCAGGTGATTGTGGAGGATTAACCAGATTGACTGAAGCCAGGTGTGTGATGGCCTCTTCAACCCCAAACCCACCATGATAAGAAAAACCTCAGTGGGTCCTGGAAGGTGCTTGTTTGCTTATCGAGGACTTTCATGATGTGGGATGTTGGAGCAACAGGTCTGCAGTCAGAAGATGGATGAGATCTTTTTGGTACTGAAACAAGGAAGGACGTCTTCCACAGCACCAGAACCTTCTGGTTCAGACCGAGATTGAAGAGTTGCTGTAGAAACATCAATGGTCCACAAAGACCTTCAGGACTCTTGGACCTGCCGCCTTGTTCCACTGCTAGAAACAGACAGTGGGAGGGAGGGAGGGAGGGAGGGGGAGGTGGGGGAGCCAGTGTCTCCTGATGTGGTCGTAGACAACGATGGAGCAGCAGGAAGATCCATGACTGAGGTGGAAGATGAGACAGCTCAGATGTTGCAGAGGCCGTGGGTCTAGAGAAGGTGGGGGGGGTCTGTTTTTCTGGGGGAGGGTGGGAGGATGCTGAGCTCGTTTCTGAGCTGAACAGTTGATTTGCTCCGTCCAGACTTCCGTGTACCTGATCGTCCTCCTGCTAGAAGCCTGTGATCTTCATCTCTGACCACACATTTCCTACATCATTCTTTCCTTACTGCTCTTTTGGTTGCAGGAAAGTGATGAACGGTTTCTGAAACCAGTTACCAATAAGAGGATATATTCAGAAAGGAATGAAACAAATGACCATTTAATAGCCATTTTAGTCACCTCAACAACGTCATATATTCATTGACTTTGAAAAATGGGGATGACTGTTTGCTTTTTTTAATTTTACTATTAAAACAATGTGAAAGTGACAAAGACTGAGATAAGGAAATCATTCTGAATCAAATGATCTCAGGATAATCCAGCTTTTAAATAAAAACAGTCGTGCACGTTCCAAAGATGAAACTGGTGGAGAATAAAGACACAAATGAACAATACCGTATAGCAACATACACAGATGAAGGATGATGACCTGTAAAAGACAATGTCATGTTCATAACATACTGTATATGCCCAGATTTGGTTTTTTTGGTCATTTGCAAATATTTACAGACATGTTTGTATCATATGAAAAATTGGCATTCAAATCTGTTTAAAGACTGAGCTTCCAATCACTACTTCTTTATCAATTCATTTCAGTGATGTTTAAAAAGAAACAACACACAAATAATAAATCTATCATTCTGCTTTCCAGTGCATATTCAAAACTAGTGTTCAGTCTACTGTATTCTTTCAAAAATAAAAACTTCACATTTTTTTCTGTCGATTCATTTTTATTTTTTCCTCACAAAGTTCTAGCAGCTTTCAACGCAATAACTCAGTCAACATTCAGACACATAAAACTGTGCTGGTCTACTTTGTCCCTGCGTGTACACAAATCTACACTCGTGTGGATTTGATGGGGTTCTTCTTACGTCATGTGCTAACGAGCTGCAGAGCGAGCCATGCATGATCAGTTCATAAGTCGGTAAAGTTCATCACTTTACAGTTCAAGGTTTTGTGATGTGAATTTCGCTCGTACCACCCCCGTTGGTGGTCGTGGTGATGATGTACTGTGTGGTGGCTTGCTGACTCGTTGGCTGTTGCTCCAGATGTTCAGTCTGGGTCGGGGTTGCGCTCTGAGGAGCGGCCTGTTTGGTCTCCAGCTCACTCTGACCCTCGGAGATAACGTAGTGCGTCTAGAGGGATGACAAGGTTTTTAGTTGCAAAACAAAGGCGTCGGTACTGGATGTGAAACCCATCTGGCGACAATATGGAGAGGTTTTATAAAAGACGTGTGCGCAAGTTGACAATATGTTTCTGCATTTCAAAAGCTACAGAGTATGACCTGACAAATGATTACAGATGTCATGTAGATGATTCACAAAAAGTAATTGTCCTCAACAGGAAATCTGCTTTGTCCTGCGGCAGCTGCATTGCGTCTGTGTAATATTGTAATGTGCATATGTGACGACACAAAAGAAACATGTGCAACAGGGGTGGAGGCTTTAAGTCTGACACTACATTTGCAGAGATTTTGACTGAAATCAAAGTTGTAAAATTAATATAAAAATCTCAGTTTCACCAAATTCAAACTAGAACAAACTCATAGTTGGACTTAAAAGCACAGATAGTGCAGCTGCAGTCAAGTTAATCCCTGGATGTACATGCAGGGATGCGCATGAACTGGATCCATTCACACACACCATGTACTGTTGTAAGGCACTGCTTTGTTAAGCTTAGGTGGCGTTTGTACATATCCATCTGTAAATTATGTTCATATTTCTGCTTAGCGTACATACATTTACTGCTCAAATCAATCCGTAAATGTTCATAGTACATCCATCTGCATATCACACTGACATCGTAAATGATGCCTTTACCTGCACATAGTATTACATATTATATAGATACTGCACTTGGTCAGATGCTAAACTGCTTTTGTTGCCTTGTACTGTACGTGTGCAGTGACAATAAAGTTGAATCTAATCAAAAATGCTGAACAGAACTGGAACTGTCCTACATGCACCATAGTTCCCATCCCGAGCTTTGACCCAGAAGTACTGGAAGAAGCTGATAGGAGCGATAGAGAGTAAATACAAACTTAAAATGTACAGTACATATATATAAAATGGACTGATCTGTAATTCTTCCCAGTTAGTTCACCATTTCTATCATTTATAGTCTCCAGCTAAACTTAAAAAAAAAAAAACAAACAAACAAAAAAAAAAAAAACGCATTTGTTATTCTGGTGCTAAATGGAAAAGGGTCACTAACGTCACTTAAAAGTGAAGCAGTGTGATGTACTCTGGTTTTTAAACTGATTCATTTTACTTGCATGTATATCAGGACAAAGAGAAGTCCAGTTATACGACCCAGTTGAACTATACTGGTAGCTTAACTAAACTGTGTCTGTAAAAAGCGCTGGCTGACACGTTCAGTTGCAGTGCATGTTTGGAGGTACTTATTTACCGTTTTTACTTGGTTGCTGCTGACTCCAGACACGGGGGTGCTAGCCTCAGCTATCACATATTGTGCATGAGGTAGAGCCATCATCTGGATCTCTGATGCTGTTAAAGCAGAAAGTTTACGCATGATTGTCACTTGTAAACATGGAGCCATGAAAACATATGAAGCCCAAGAATGGTAAAAGACTCACGATAACCTCGGTAGTTCCAGTTCCCAGGTATGTAAGCATGCTGAACTGTCCCCTGCTGCTGGGTGCTGTTGGCCTGGAGGGTGTGAGTCTGAGCTAAAGTGACTGG
Organism: Arrhamphus sclerolepis; assembly: GCA_037176975.1. Lineage (NCBI taxonomy): Eukaryota > Metazoa > Chordata > Actinopteri > Beloniformes > Hemiramphidae > Arrhamphus > Arrhamphus sclerolepis. The sequence goes on along the minus strand of JBAMYA010000005.1, from coordinate 1,632,572 downwards.
GGTTAGCTGGGCCGGACTCATCTCCTGGCTTGTTTGCTGGGACGTGGGACTAAGAGGCCGACTGGTACCCTTAGGGAGGAAGAAACAATGCTTTTAACCTTCTCCGTGATCAAGATTAATGTTTTGAGGACTCCAAGAATTCACCTGATTTCACCCAATCTCTGACTTCTTTGACACAGCTAAGAAGTAACGGCTGGCTACTGAGATTCTTGGATATAGGTATGGGATTAGAAGACTGCCATAAATCTCATGCACGCATTGAGATCTGCGAGAACACAAATCACACATTCTCTCTGTTTGGTGCGAGTGTTTGTTTTTAGTGGGTGTTTTTGTCAGTAAGGGGGCGGGCCTGAGGGCATGCCAATCATCATTGCATCTCCGAATATAATTGGTTGAACTTATTCGCTTATCAGGACAGCGGGGTACGGCAACACCACTAGGACAAATGGGACAAACCACACAGTCCTGAATGCCTGAATCACTTGTGATTTGATGGTCTTGACTTGAATGTTTGCAAACTTCAGTGAACTTCAGTATGTTTGTCTGAGTGCTGTCTTTTCTTTCCTCCATCGTTGACATCAATCTGATAAAATGCTGATCATTTTTTTATAACTCTGACATTGTTGCACACAGACATTGTTTATTTTGGTAAAACTGTTTTGTTCATATTCTCATTCTAGGCTACTTCTTTCT
>JBAMYA010000005.1:1588476-1620832 GCA_037176975.1 Arrhamphus sclerolepis | reverse complement strand
TCTAGAGCACAATTCATACACAAGGTAATTCAAAGTGCTTTACATCTACATAAAATCACAAGAGGCAAATAAAATCAATCACTATCTGGTATTATATATTTATAAAGGAATGAATGACCATAACTTCAAATGCTGATGCCTTTAAACTGTATCATTTGTTATGAGTTGTGTAACTGCTACGACTGCATGTGTAGACCAGGGGTGTCCAGCTCCAGGGATCCAGGGCCCGGTCCTGCATGTGCTGCATGTTCACCTGCCACAACACACCTGATTCAAATGAATGGATCACCATCAGCTTGTCATCCAAGTCTGTTAACGATGCGTTCATTTGAATCCGGCGTGTTGTGGCAGGGAAGCGTGCACGCAAGTGTAGACTATTCAAATGATATTGCTCCGGTTTGAAGTTAAGTAATATTTGCATTTCATAGGACTTACTGCCATGATGAATGAAGTCTGTCAGGATGTGCTTTAATGTTCGGGTTTATCAACTTTTTTTTACCTGCTGTCTTGTCGAGAGTTAGCCGAGAGGATGAAAACCTGTCTTTTATCTGAAAGATAAAAACCAAATAACATCTTGTATCTTACGTAACAGACTTCAGAAGTGCTGGTCAGCTAGTCTTGTAAAAGGACCAGGCTGTTTTGTTTCCAATTCTTCAAAAACACTTTACTTTGCGATTATTTGCTCCCCTTTTGTTTGTTGTTTTATCAATTAACCAACCAAAGACAATGTCTGATTTGCTGAAGACATTTTAGATCAGACAATAATTTTAACAGGTTCAGTTGCATCCTGTGTTGGCGGACATAGGTGGAGGAAGTTGCTTTTTGTTTCACTGTGATGCGTCATCATAGAGGTAATTTAGCTCTTCCGCTAAGAGAGATGTAATTTACATTATAGTGTTTGGTATTTCAATTACCACACCCTTTAGCAGTAAGGATATCCTCACTTTTGTAAACCAGTCCTCCTCCTGTATGTGCTACGTCCACCTCTGATATTGTTAAGGCTTACTGTACAGTCTAAGAGAAGAAAGCAAGGCTGCATTTTTCCACAAATCCTTCATCAAGAGCTTCAGTTGCATTTTTGTCACGGCATTTGGGAAAAGTGCACATTTTTGTGCTCTTTCACTGTTGAGCAGATGGCGTCTGGAGGGTATAGAGGATGCATTAAAGGATTAATTGAAGCTCCAGCTACTGCACCCTCCTCAGCCACAACCACACACGCACACGGATAAAACGTGTGGATCATTATTCAGCCCGCTGTTTTGCTTCTTCTTCTTCCAACAGATGTATCCAGAGCTCCAAATCACAAATGTGGTGGAAGCCAATGAGCCGATTCGAATTGAGAACTGGTGCAGGAGGGAGAAGAAGGTGTGCAAAGGCCACCCCCATGTTGTGGTGCCTTACAAGTGCTTAGGTAAGCTGGTGTGGAGTTTATGGGCTGAAAGAAAAAACTTAGATGGCTGTAAATTGCTCTTTAAATCATGTGTTCTGCCTTGCCCCCTTCTTCTGTATTAGCCTTTTGTTCAATGTAGAGAAAGAAGCTTGTGAGTCATCTTAGCTTTAGGCTGAGGTGGCATGGAATAACATTGGAATTCGATTCACTTGACTAATTTTGGCCTTGAGCTGCAGATTGAGCAGATCCAGGCTGGATGGGAGCTAATGTCTCCCATAATGATGGAAAAGGGTGGTGAGGAGCTATGGGCCATTATTGCTGGGGAAGCTTGCTGAGCAATAAAGCACAATCTTATTTTCCCCCCTTGGACAGTGGCCATAAACTCGCACAGACACACAGGGTCAGCAACAGAGAGGGCTGTAAGAAGATCTGCTTTATTACTGCTCATTTCTCCATTTGTCTGCACTGTCACAAACAACTCCCTGCCTCCTCTGTCCCCGGCAGCATCACTGTAATCGGCAGTGGCAACATGGGTATATTCTGGTTTATGAAATGTCACACGGAGCCTCAGACATTGCAGGGCACATGCCTCGGTGCCCCCAGAGTTACAGAAACATGGCTCACTCCTGCTGCATCTGAAGATTGCACTACAGAGAGGAACTGAGTCCTGAAACAAAGCTTCTTCCTGTATTTGTATCCTGCTACTGTCATGAAATAACAGCCTCCTTCAGTTCTAATGTTTTACGTTTGACAGCATAATATATAAAGAGAAAAATCCTCTGCACCTTACCAGTTACGAAGATGAGGTAAGTACAACCTCAGATGAACGACAACAAGACATATTACACAGTGTCATCATCTACTTAACAAAACCTGCGACAAGATGGAGAGACAGTGTGTGAAAAACTAAGTTCACCTTTTACTGCTTCTGCAAGAATTAAGAGGTTCAGAAGCAGCCAGGTGTTGCTAATCGAAAGCACTTGATTAATTGATCAGCAGCAAGTTTAATCACCTCCATAAATGTAGACGTTTACGTTTCTTTGCTGGTCTGGAACATTCATGTGTATGTTAACACACTGCCCAAGAGGAAAGACATTAATCCTGACCTTAGAGAAGCAATTGTTGCTGCCCATCAGTCAAGGAGGAACCATAAGGTAATTTCCAAACAATCTAGAGTTGATCATTCTATCATCTTTCTTTCAGCTGGTCCCTTCAGCGAGTCATCTGCCTCCATCTAACCCCATCCTCTGCATCCTCTTCTCTTCATGTCCTTTTTCACTACATCCATACATCTCCTCTTTGATCTTCCTCTAGACATCCTTCCTGGCAGTTCCAACCTTCTCATCCTCCTACCGATATATTCACTAACCCTTCTCTGTACATACCCAAACATCTCAGTCTGGCCCCAAAATATCTAACGTGCTGTCCCTCTAATGTCCTCATTCCTGGTCCTGTCCATCCTCATCACTCCCAAAGAGAACCTCAACATTTTAACCTCAAGTATGACTTATGTGGATATAGAACATATTCGCACTACTGAAGTTTCCACAGTTGGATCTGAGCAAACCATGAAAATGTCTAGAAAAGTTGAGCCGTTTTGTTGCAATGCATAGTTCCATCTTTGATGAAAACCAAACACGTCACATTAGCACAGATACCTCAAACCTACTGTCAAACACTTTGGTGGAGGGGTGATGATTTGGGCTGTTTTTGCGGCCACATGGACCAACCTAGGAATCTTGGAATCATCCCGTTGACCATGAAATCTTTAGTTTGCCAAAGCATTCTAGTGAAAGGTGAAGCCATCTGTTGGACGGCTGAAGCTTGGACGCAAAAGTAGAGCGAATCTAGAATCAGTCGCAGCGGCCAAGATCATTTCAACAACACCTTTCTAGTCCAGGGACCACTCAAGGCGCTTTTACAATTCAGGCAGCTTTTTCTCAATGCCACATACACGTTAACTAGATTGATTTATGCAACCAACTCGTTCCTGTAATTTCTCCTTTCCTATAATTACACCTACAAATAAAATTGCATTACAGTTTTTGTAAATGGCACCTAGACAGAATTTCGTACTACCAATTAGCCTAAACATCATGTGTCTAGGGTGGGAGGAAACTGGAGTACCCGGGGAAAATCTACGTAGATACGAGGAGAGCATGCAAACTCCACAGAGCAATACCCAGATAAACCAAGACCCAACTGAACCTTGATGTGACGTGTCACAGGAATTCAACTCACTTTTATAGCACCAATTCATTGCAAAGTCATCTCAAGGCATTTTACACAGAAAGCATTCAAAGTTCATAAACTTAAATATAATCCAATTCATTCCAAATTATATTCCAGTTCAATGCAATTAATGCATAATCCAGTTCATTTCTATTTATAATCCAGTAAGTTCCATTTGAGTCCAAAATTCAAATTGAACTTAATATCAATTCATAAAATATAAAAAGCCTATCTCAGGAACCCCACAGAATACATCAAGTTCTTCATTTAGTACACGCTCTCACACCCATCCTGAGCAAGAAAAACATGTAATTCTCATAAGTGACTGCTATCAATAACATTGAACTGAACATTCAGCTTGTTTACGCAGCATTGGAAAAAAAATCAAATTACCGCATTAATCTGATTGAAATTGGAGTTTGAAAAGCCTGTGAACATTTTAGTCCCACTGCAATCAAACTAATAATGTGCTCAAATAACGCGGCTGAAGTAAATGTCTGCATGTAAATGTTCAACTGGACTGCAACTGGTCTCCATGCTCTGTGCATGTAAACGCACTGGTAGTAGGAGTTGTTCAAGACTGATAATGTATTACAAAAAATATATATGTATCAAGCTATGTGTAGTTTTTCACACGCTGCTATTGCATTTTGCTTGGTTTTGGTTAATGTATGCAATTACAGTTAATTACAGTGTAATATATCACTTGGTTGTTTATCTGCATTTGTTTTTGTCTAAAGAGCAGCTAAGGACCGCATGTTTTTGTGTTTTGTATTTTTTTTGTCCTGATTAGAAGTTAAAGAGGGTGTGCTATCTTTTCTTATCACATAATTTCATAAAAGGAAGGGGAAACATCCTCTGCAGTGCTTCAAACGCTTTCTGGCCCCTTTCATCTATCCTGCCGCTGATTGAGTTGTGCTGCTTTCTGGGACGAGAAAAGCCATTCTCAGTTGCATTGGACTGTGGAATGAGCTACCATTCAACAGCATTTTTGGCAAGCGCAGAGGAGGTGCGGGCAAAGGCGCTGGAACACAAACAACTCGAATAACTTCTTGGTGCTTGAGATGGGAATACCGATTAGAAAGGTTCACAGGAATAAATGCTCTACAGAATTTTCAACGTGTTGCATCTTGATGATTTATTCCCAATAATGAGCCTCCAGATCTTTTCAATGTTTCCATATGTCCTTATTTCTGTCAACCCCCTTACAATGGATTCATTGTTTAGCACATATTTATCAACAATAACAAGCATAATCCAGTTGGACAGGTTGTTTTGTTGAGTATTAAATGAGAAAAGGAAGAAAATCAAAACGTGGAAAGCCCTGAAGGAGTACTGTATTTCTCCTCCTCCACCTGTTTGCTCCTGTGGCCAACTGTTCCATATATCAACATCCCACGGCCTCTCTTTATACATTAGCCACGCTGACATGCCTGCCATTTAATCCAAACAATCCAAATTACCTCCTCTGGATTCATTAAAGTCATCACTTGTTCCTGCATATGTTTTGTCATCTTTATTAAAGGTCTGCATTCTCACGCCCCATCAAATCTCAGAAGCCTCTGAAGCTGTGCTGGGTTGCAGAGGAGACAGATGGAGAAGGACAGATAAACATAAGGTGTTGGCAAGAAGCAGCGTTTCTGCTTAATTATGTAATGGAGCGTGTTAGGGGCTTAGTTGGAGCGCTCTGATCATATGCCATGAAGCGTGCCATGCCTCTGACACTTCACCTCTCCAGTCCATTATTTGTCAGGCCTCCCAATACTTTCAAATGTAACAAGTGCCTGTGAATTATTCATTATTTAGGATGTTCACCTAATCTTCTAGAGAAATGGACACCAGAGGTTCTTCCATATATTCATCACGGTGCAGTAATTACAGTCAAATCAAAAAGAAATGAAATGCACCAAAAGGAAGTGGGCTACAGCTTGAAGGATATGATTAATAGGCCCAAAGCTGCACCCATGTTGAGTTAATAGGTTTAGATGAATAATGCAGTTGCAAATGGGTTAGGCTGAATCCCATCTTCCCTCTCAGAGGCAATCGCTCCGTGTTTCCTGTTCCCAAATAATGGCTCCATGAATTAATGTGAGGTTTTTTTTTTGTTTGTTTCTTTGCTCTCAAATGTCTGACATCTTCGTCAAAAAGCCAAGAATTGTCTGAGAGGCTTTTTTTTCATGTGTGAACGGTATGTGTCAGCTGTATGACTTGTGTGTTGGTCAGTGTGTGTGGCAGCCTGACTCGTACTCACTGATTCGCTGAAACGGAGCATGTGAGCAAAGGAAGCGTTTTCTGGGTTTTCTGGTGTTGCAACACACAGATTAATAGTGCAGGCTTTTACTTGAACCTTTATCTGCTCCTTTGGGCAAATAACTGATATTTTTACCTGCCCAGGACTCAAATTTACTTTGCAGAGATGGAAAACATGGTCTAGTTTTTTTTTTTGTTTTGTTTTTGTTTTTTTTTAAGTCCTGAAATACGTTAACGAGTGTAGATATTTATCTATCCAGAATATGACAAACTCACACAAATGAGAGCCTTTTCTTCCATCTTCACGACTAAAATAAAATGAATGTTGCTGTAACTCACAACAAGCCAAAATTACAAGATACTTTCTGGTATTTTTCTCAAAGATGACTATACGAGACTGTTCTTCAACACATCTGTGTGATTTTCTGTTTATTTTACATTTAGTTTATTCCATGGAAAACAAAAACATGGTCATTTTGTTTTATCTGCAAAGCACCACCTCTGTTGCAGTTTTTAGCTGCATGGGAAGGAATTTTTGGGTCTCGCTGTAGACGGTGGAGGTTAAGTCGTTTTTACAGCGCTGTGTGACATTTACTTTTGTTTGGTCACTCTCAAAGGTTCTCTCGAGCATCTTAAGTTACCTCTGCAGTGGTGTCTGCTGCAGCTCTGTGAGCTGTAAATGTGACGTACAGTCGTACCAGAAGCCATATGCAGGAGCTTACTTCCATAGCAGCCCTGCAGCTAGACTGTGCTTTGTAAGGAAGCAAATATTCTTTCAGACAAAACTGATCTAAAGTCCTTTGTTCTACTTTAAATCGGACTGAGTGAGATATATATTTCTTCTGTGAGGACAACATGGTGTTCGAATCCTGGAAGACTTTTTGGGGGTAGAGTTTACATGTTTTCCCTGTGCTTGCATGTGTTTTCTCTCCAGCTTCATCCCACAGTCTAAAACCCTGCCTATCAGGTTAATTGTCCATAGGAATGAATGTGAGTTGTGGGTGGTTGTCTTCACGTGGCCCTGCAATGGACTGGCTGGTGTTACCACTGCCTTTCACCCATAGAGAGCTGGGATGGGCTCCAGGAGATCCTCATGGTCCTGCACAGGAATAAGTGGGTGGATGCATGGGTTTTTCTCTCTGTGAGAGTTTATATGGGTTTCTGAAGTGACTACAAAGTCACAAGCATCAGGGAAAAAGCTTCTCCTCATTCTCTCTGTGCTTGCTGTCATGAAGCACGTTAGGTATCTGAGACGTTCAGGATGCTGTTGGGCCTTCTTCACCATGGCGTTGATGTGACATCACCATGAAAGATCCTGTGTGATGTGAGCACCTAGGTACCAGAAGCTGTTAGCCCAAGGATGGGCTTCGTTCTTGGTACCGGTTGATTTGTGAGTGGCTGCTATTTCCTCTCCTGCTTTGTACTAACATCCAGATGTTCAGGAGAAGATTGCGTTCCTAGCACCAAGTCTCCAGGCTTCTAATCTAATCTAGATAGACTGTCATGTCGTTAGCAAACGTGGCGATGGTGGTGGAGTTGGAAGAGCTTATTCAGTTGTAGGCGTGCAGAGAACAGCAGGGGGCTCAGGACACAACCCATGTGAGGATTAGAGATGTTATAGATGTGTGGAGGAGGTAGGCAAAATCTCCACATCTTTCTGTAATACCTGCAAGTAAAAAGTAGCGGGATAAGATGGTGAAGTCATGTACAGTTTGGTCCAGAAGTACTGGGAGGATGGAGTTTGTATGATTTATGCCTTCGTTTTCAACATCACTATAGATTTGAAATAAAACAGATGTGGTCAAAAATCTAAACTTTCAACTTAAATTTAAAAAAATAAAAGACTTTTTGCCATTTGAAAGAGGCAGCCATTTTAAGCAAATTGCCTCCATTTTACGGAGCTCAAAACCGTTGGAACAAGTAACTGAAGAAAGTCTGTAACTGACATCAGGATTGGTAAATAACGTGCTTTTGTGAAAGCGCTTCAGTTAAGGTTGAAAGTTTCACCTTATCAGAGCTTCCAATAAGCTCTGATTAGTTAACAAGTCACAAGCAGTTAGTGGTCCGTGGACAGACTCACGCAAAGCATCATCGGCAGCTGATAACAACAAGACAGTTTTCAGTGAGGAAAAAAAAGAAGAAGAGTATTTGATTTCACTTTCCACATCAGTTAACTGCATGAGACCCACATTCAGAGTTTAGTTGCCTCAGGCAAGCAGCCAGCCATTAACGTTGAGCTCTGTTGTGATCTTTCAGAAGACAAATTTACATTTTAATGTCTATTTATTCATTAGACATTTATTTTTTTAGGAGTAGAATCATTTTTGACGTCCACCCCCACCTTTTCTGTTGACTGAGCCTGTGGGTTTAATAAAGGGCAGGGCACACGGAGTCGAGCCATGATCTCATCAGAAGTGTCGAGTGAATAAGTTTATGACAAATTCAGGCTTGTTTCAGAACACAGCACCTCTGGCTTTTTACATTCCTTCACCTCTTCCAGAAACCTTCCACTTTAAAAACTGAATCACGCTGCTGTGGACACAACAGTCCTACACATCTATGCGGCGGCGTGATGCTCTCACTAATGTAGCTCATGTGAAGGGTTGGGGGGGGCTTAGGAAAGTAATTGCACGTTGGTGAAGCCTGATGCTTAAAAATGATAACCATTGCATTTGGAAGTGAAATGCGACTGTGTTTCCATTATGCAACACTGACCCGCAGCTGCCCCCTGGTTTTATTCATGTCTGCTTCAGGTAAGCCTGGTGGCATGCCGGCGGATCAGATTTCTTCACCGTCCGTGAAGCAAAAGTAAACAAAAGGTCGAACACGCTGGCCAGAAATCAAAGCACATGACTTTATTTTAAATGTTCTGTCAGTGTCCTTTATGATTTATGAGGAAAGCTCTAAGGTTTTTGCTCATTATTGTCCTAGAAACACCTGCTGGAGTACATTACCCAACAAATAATATTCACATTTTCCATACATATGCTATTGATTTCGCTAAAATTGGTTACAGTAAGCTTCATCTGGAGTGTCTGTGAAACACAATAGCCTCGCTGTTGACAAGCAGATCTTAATTTACCACCTCCTGCTGCTGGAGGAATCCGTACTACATTGTTAGTGTTCTTACCTTCCCATGCCGCAGGGCCCTTGTGCTGCTTCAAGTCTGTGAATCTGACAGCACTAGCAAGGTTATCTGATAGATGGAAGGTTAAAGGAGAGGTGGGTGAATGGAGATGGTGGAGCCACAGAGAAAGAGGAGTGCATGCTGTCACACAGGCGCAGGAACACACAGTGAGGGATTGATTCCAATGAATGAGGCCCAGCTGCTCTCCAAACACCTCCATCCATCAGCCGCTGTGGTGCCGTTGCAGCTTGAAATCCACTCCACCTCATAAAAAAAAAAAAAAAAAAAATAGTGGCATGAGAGTGGACAAGGTGGACAGAAATGGACGTCAAATGGCGAGTGCGCTTGTAAAATAGTATTGCAGGTACGTTTGCTAAAATGATCAAATGGGAAAGAGTTTGCTGTGCATTTTACTGCAAAACCCAGTTATAAAAGTGTTAACACGATTGTCAAAAAAAAAACTGTTTAAACTGTGCTGAATTAGAAGAATGAGACATAAATCAAGACTTTCCTCAAAACAACTCTGTTTGAAAATTTTAAACCAAAATGAACTAAAATAATAGCACCAAATAACCTGATTACTGAAACTGAAAAAACCTTTACTCAGCCACCAAATTGATCGGTGAACAGTTTTAGAACTGATGAAATTGGAATGTGGGGTTTTTCAGCAGTGGTGGGCACAAAGCTCACTGACGTTGGGTTGAGAGGTTGTGAAAGGAGGAGGTGGGGGGTGTTACTGTCACTGTACCTCCTGGGTGGAGATGAGAAGCAGCTGCTGGGTCCTCTGCTATTTCCAGCTCACCCTCTTCCTATCCTACCCTCTCATTTTCCAAAACACTGCTTTTTCAGCCGCTGCCCACCAGCCCGCCTCTCCAGCGCTGCAGGAGCGCTGCTTCAGACCGACGTTATGGCGAACCGCTAAATGAGCAGTTACAAGGCAGCTCCCAGCCGTCATCGTAAATCCTCTGGACTCTTTTGTTTGTCAGTCCCGTCTTTTCAGTCCGCCCACTCTTTATCTGGTCTGAGCTGAGGTTGCTCTTCCATCGAAACCTCCTATTCATTATGTTGCATTCATGTAGCAGACGCTTTCATTTAAAGCCACTCACGAGTGTGAAACTTGCTTAAGAAAAAGAGCTGAGGAGCAATGTTGGGTTCAGTGTTTTAGCCAAGAACACTGACATGTGAAATCTGAAAGTTCTGATTGGAAAGACGATCTCTCTACTTCCTCAGCTGTATTCCTCTTCTTCATCATTCTTCTTCTCTCTCCCAGCTGGCTTTCCATCTGTTACAGGTATTAGTGTTTCAACCTGAACACTTTGTCAAGCTGGCAGCCAACCAGCAGTCTGTGACCCTTTTTAATCTTCATAATGTGCCCTGCACCATATTCAGATGTGCACAAAACTATATTTACAGTAAGTGAAAGGATGCTTTTCAAGCTATTTATTTCTTGGGTCTGCTTTCCGTCAACTCCATGAATATGGCATCTCTCAATTTAAGTCATCAAGCAAATCATATCAGTGAGTCGCAGGAGGAGTTTTGACTACCCGTCTGAGTCGCAGCGTGAAATTTGATTTCTTCCACAGCCATTTTGATTGCAAAGACACGGATGCAGCTGTAAGGATGGATGAATCCCTCTGAGCTTCGGCTGCTCACGCAGGTGTTCAAATGTCAAACGCCACCTCCGTTACATCTCTGTAATAGCATCTAAAGGGCCGGGCAGCTATGAATTATTAAATACTACCCCTTTTTTTTTTGCTCATCTCATCTACTATTCTTTTTTTAATCCCATCAAGTGATGTATTGTTTCTAATCCTGGAAGTGTTGTCGAGGTTTTTTTCGGGGGGTGATGGATTGCTGGTGTGACCTGGAGGCCTATTGGTCCCTGTGCTTTTCTTTTGCAGTGGGCGAGTTTGTGAGTGACGTACTCCTGGTCCCAGAGAAGTGCAAGTTCTTCCACAAGGAGCGCATGGACATGTGTGTCAGCCACCAGCAGTGGAACGATGTGGCCAAAGAGGTAAGGAAGGATTTACTTCACAGGAAACCGTTTGAGGCTGTATGTCAGATAGCTGAGTCATAGGAAAAAACAGATAATGTTTGAAATTTTTTGTTTTGTTTTTTTTTAAACTCTGGTTTAAATCTGGTCACAGTTTGACTGTTTCCCAACAATCTTCCCTCTCAAACATCTCTCCACCTGTCTCTGAGGTCCTCTAATCTCAGGATGACTGGGAGCCCTCATATTTCAGCCCCTAATCAGATTAGTGTTGTGCCTGTAATGCAGCTAATCCCCCTCAGGCAGCTCCAGAGCCAGCCCTCAGGGGCCACTCTGACCGCAACAGTCAGAGCATCACCTCGCATCAACCCCCTGCCTCTTGATCCCTGACTCTTTCTCGACACATATTAAACATGTCTGAACACGAGTTTCATCCGCACTCCTGGTGTGACGTCCAGAGGAGCAAGCCGACTGCGGTGGGAGAAAACTCCGGCGTCAGGAAAACCTACCAGAAAATCCGGGAGAGAAAAATATCAACGAAACATTGTGTGTCCGTCGCCTCAGGAGCCATCAAGTTAAGATGATATCCAATACCTCTAAGCTGCTATATGAGCTACTGCACTGTTGAAATATAGCAGGCTGCTTAAAGGGCAGCATGACTTTGTGGAACAGTGATGCATGAATCATGTGTCAGGATATGACAGAGAACCAGCTCCCGTAGGTGGACACACATACTCCCACTCTGTACTAGAGGTTATTTGGGTAATAGCAACTGGACTACAGAGATAAGTAAAAATCCAGTGTGAATGGTCCTGATTATGAAAATGAATTTCTTTTGGCTTTGTCGTTTTCCCATAGATAGTCCATACCTCCAGACCAAATAACCTGAAATCCTCACTGGATGTTGTCATTTTCAGATGATATTTTTTTTGTGTAACGAGGAGGAAAGAAGTTTAAAATAGTGATTATGTTGACTAGATGTCAGATAAAATGGGACAAAAATGCATGTAATTGACACTGAAAAAGTAAAACCAACAGAGAATGCAAGCGGCAGCCATCCCACCCTCAGGTTGAAGCTCATCCAGGAAGTACGTTTTGTTGCAGTTCCTCGACTGACCACTAGATGCTGGCTCCAAAACAGAGCAATTCCGCACTGACCTCCAGGTTAAAAGGTCCAACTTTGCCGCAGAATTAAATTTAAATTACATCCTTGTAATCCATGGGGAGGATTTTTTTTTGGTACCACATCACATGAATTTATGTTAAGCAATAAAGCTAACCAATCAGATGCCGGATGCCATTTGACATGCTTGATTGACAGCTGTTGTTTTTGCTGTTTTTTTTTTTGTTTTGTTTTGTTTTGTTTTGTTTAAAAAAAAAAAAACAGACTACGGGTGAAAAGAAGTCCGTCACAGGTGAAATGAGTTACTCTTTATGGTGCTGATGGATGGATCCAGGAGATGAATCATGCTTAAGCGGGTGGGAAGAAGGCCAGTAGTGTGGGCTGCTGTCATTAAGGGCCATCTAGTTGGACCTCTTCAAATTTATTTCAAGCGCCGGTGCAGAAAGAAAGAGAGCGTTTGATGAAAACACATCAAAGTACTCAACTGCTCACCTGACCAGCAAAAGCTTCAAAAGATGACCGAACAATGACCTGGTCTACTTAGTCACCTGACTTAAATCCTTTTAAGAAGTAGTGAGCTGTTCTTAAACGTGAGACTCACATCACACAACCCTGTGAGCTGTGTTTGGGAAGCTGCAGCTGCTTCAGTTCAAGCTGTAAAAGACCATTGGAAGAAGAGTAAAGTGGTGTTTACTGAAAATAAATGAGCCTAATGTTGCATATTCTCCTGAAATTTGAGACTAAATAAGCGATTAAGGAGAATATAGTTTCTTTTTCTTGTATTTAATAATTGCATATCAATATACACTGTCTGACCAGAAAAAGTCGGCGCTTAGTTTTAACGTTTAAGAAAATGTGACATGAATAAAACCTTTAATTTTGTCATCACAGATCACTTAGATATTCTGCAGGATTTAGGATTATTGTACCAGGCTGTAAATATGTTTAATTCTGCTGCAAACGTAGCATTTTTAACATGGTGGTCAGCGGGGGTTTGATCTGTTTTGGAGCCCGCACCTAGTGGTCAGTGGAGGAACTGCAACAAAACGTACGTCAACCTGGAAGTGGGATGGTTCAAAAGTACCAGGTCATTACCAGCATCCTACCAGACCTTAACCCAAGTGGGAATCTTTGACATGTGCTCAGGAAGACTTTATTCAGAGAGGTCCAGCTCTCCCATCATGAAAACAGGCTCTTGCTGAAATGTTAGGACAGAAATACATTTAGAAAATTGACTCCACAGTTTTGGCATAATTAAAGTTAACAATGGTTATTTTGTACATATATATATATTAGTATTATAGCTAACTGTAGACTTTTAGATTGATTGTAAGCGTTGTATCCCCCCACCAGAACAATAGAAAGACAAAAGTTCTGTTCTCTGCCTCTCAGGCCTGTGGCAGGAGCTCCATGGTGCTGCACAGCTACGGCATGCTGCTGCCTTGCGACATTGACAAGTTCCACGGCACAGAGTACGTGTGCTGCCCCGCCACCCACACCGGGGAGTCCGCCCCGCCTTCCCTCCCCTCCATAGAGGACGATGAAGAGGAGCAGATTGAGGATGAGGAGATCGACCTGGCTGAGGATGACGTTCTGGAGGACAGGTAAGCAGTTGCGCTTGTGTTTATAGTTCATTAATAGCCATCTGGATGAATTCAAGTTTTCTGACATTGATGTATGGCAGCTGTTCTGCCTCATTCGATAAATAACTTCACTCATCCTCTGCACCCCTCCTCTCCTCAGCGAGGCACCGGCTGATGAGCAGCCAACAGACAAAGAGGAGCCGGTGGACGAGGATGAAGACGAAGAGAAGGAAGATGAGGAGGACTACCAATATGATGACGAGGATGAAGAGGACAGCGATGAGAAGAAAGAGAGCAGCAAAATGTCTGCGAACCAGGATGAGGAGAAGATTTTAGAGGAGGTTAAAGGTTTGTAATGTCTTTGTTAAAACAATCACGTGGTGTCCTTCTGTTCCCGGACACATGTACACGTTTGCCCTTTGCATCAGTACACGGCACACCGCGGGATGATCTGTTCTTCATCATCAGAGTAAAAGGACAGCTCATCCCGTTTTATTTGTAACAAGCTGCTGATAAACCCTGCTCATAATGCACAACACCGCTGCTCCACCATCATATTCAGTCATATTTGTAGAAACTAGCTGCAGTGATGTGTGTCTGCTGGTACTTTTCTGACTTTCTGTGACTGAGACTGGAATTAAGTGCTGCCACGTAAGCGGCCAGATGATCTAACAAGGTGTCCCCTGGCAGCGGTGTGCACCCTGGAGGCTGAGACCGGACCCTGTCGCGCCTCCATGCCTCGCTGGCACTTCGACATTAGCCAGAGGAAGTGTGTACGCTTCATATACGGAGGCTGCGCCGGCAACCGCAACAATTTCGACTCAGAGGAGTACTGCATGGCCGTGTGCAAACGCCTGAGTAAGTGTGACGTGACGGAGGCCTGTGTGGCTGCTCCTCCCCCTCTCTGTCTGTCTCTTTGCTGCAGACTCCCTGAAAGGAAACACCTGAGGATCACGTGGGTTTAGTCTGTCCCGGCCTCAAAAGAACACCTGCGATCGCGTAGCTGTCATCGCTTTACAGTCACAATCAAACGCACTCATTCAAAACCTTTTCTTTGCTTTTCTGCACCCACTGATACTCTTCATGCTCTAATTATTATTTTTAGCCGTTCATTTTTAATAATCCTCGTGCTCCATCCAACATTAAAAAATTTAGAAAGGTATAAAGAGGTAAAAAAATATGTTTTAGATTAAAAAGCTCAAATTAGAGTTGGCGCAATACTTTTGTCTGATGAATGTTGCTAATCGGAAGATTGATAATTGAATAGTTTCAGTACTGTATTTTACAAGATTATATTAATTTTCATTCACATTACTACTTTAAAATAGACTATTATTGAATTAGAATAGATCTGAAGATATAAATAGGAGCTTTTTTCATTGCAAACGTCAGACGTGAACTAAAATGTAGCTAAAATGCTGAAGTATTGGACAAAATGAAAGATTAATGTGTTTTCCTGAAACCTGAACACAAAAACAGAATTACAAACTTTAAGCGAGCTTGATATGCAGTCTGAGGATTTTACAATATTTATTTAGTTTGTATATGATTTAAAAAAAAAATGAATTTGATTAAATAAAAAAAGAAATTATAGAGAATTTAATTTAATTTAATTAAAACTAAAATATGACATTTGCGATTCTGACTATTTTCTGTTTTAAATTAATTAAGGTTAATTTGGTCTCCACTTGTCTGCATGCTAACACTCTCTCTAGACTTTTTTCTGTTTTCTTTGTTTGTCCTGTGTTTGCTTCTGCCATTTGTTCATGTTTCTCATGTTTCTAGTGTTTTTATCAGTTGACAACTTTACTCACAGAGCACTGCCACTATTTTTACCTGAAAAGCACCTGCATGTGTGTGTGTGTGTGTGTGTGTGTGTGTGTGTGTGTGTGTGTGTGTGTGTGTGGCCGTAACCTTGGAACCTCAGAAACCATCAGATTTTCTTTGGCATTTTAAAAGTGTGATGTCATATCTGTCGATGAAACGGTGAAGTTTCGAGGGACAGCTGCGTGTTTGTCTTTGACTTTCGCCTTTTCGATGGGAGACCGAAATGACGAGTTCTCCTGGAGCGGCGCTGTTTCTGCAAGTTGATGCAGGCAGCGAGTCCCGTGTTACCGTGTCGCTCAGAAGTCGGAGCAAAGGCCCCCGGCTTCGCCCTGGATGACCCAGCTGTCACACACGGACATGTTTCCATTAGTGCCGGAGACACGAGCTGTCAGCAGAAAGCCGATGAGAAGATGAAAGAAATTCAAACGGAAAGACTGTCACTTTCTCTCAGATGTATGCCGGTGAAAGCGGCGCTTCTGAGAGGATTTTGGTTCAGCTTCAGTCCTCGTTTCCCTTGCAGCTCTCCTGCTCTCTGCCTTGCTGCGTGTCGTTGCCACACTGCCTACCTGTGTCTGCTTAGATCAGCTGCTCCGCCTGTCCGTCTGCATCCACCTGCTTGTCCATTTGCATCCCCGAACACTTGCCATCTGCTTCTGAATTTGCAGCTCAGCTTCCGACCCCTCAGCCCACTGATGATGTGGACATCTACTTTGAGACTCCTGCTGATGAGAAGGAGCACAGCCGCTTCCAGAGAGCCAAGGAGCAGCTGGAGATCCGACACCGCAACCGCATGGAGAGGGTGAGTTAACCGATCAATTAAACGAACAGGAAGGAAGGTCCACCGCGTTCCTCGATAACTGCGGAGGGTTTGCAGCCTTCTTTTTGTTTTTTTGTTTTTTTATCATTTGCAGCAGAGTTGAGGGAACTGCGAAACCTTGTAGGAACACAAAATGATCTCTTTAACCAAAAGTATTTTTTATTGTAAAACTGAAATTTCTCCTAACAGTACTTGATGTGTGAAGAGTTTAGATGCAGAAAATGTGGTTTCTTTCAGAAACAAGAACACTTAACACATTCCTCTCATGGGATTAATAAAAGTAGTTTTGAATTTGAACACAAGATTTTTGACCTAGAGCAGCTTTAGAAGTCTGTCCTTCCACTATTTACAAAAAAAACTCAACTAATGTGTGTTTTTTTTCTGACTTTCTGAGTGAATAGATGCAGTAAAACCCTCATCTTCTTTTCTCGCCATCATACTCCAGGTACGAAAAGAGTGGGAAGAGGCTGATCGTCAGGCTAAGAACCTTCCCAAGGCTGAGAGGCAGACATTGATTCAGGTAAGACGCTGAGCCTCCACCCCCCTCGGGACTCCCTTCTTGGTCCCTTTGTTTGGATGAGATATGATGACTTAAAGGCTCTTGGTCCCTGCTCCATTAAAAATCCTTTTTCAGCTGCTCCGTCTTTGCAACTCCAGGGCTAAATTAGGGCACCGTCTGAGTGGGGAGATGTCTAAATGAGTCCCTGCCTTCCAAACATGCCTGGAAATGAGAGCTGTATCTTTTTTTTCCCCCCCACAAATTGAAAGTGTGCCAGACTGTTTAAAGTACATATATTTTTATATTTGTCTCTGAAATTGTTTACAGCACTTCCAAGCTATGGTTGAGTCCCTGGAGGAGGAGGCAGCCAGCGAGAAGCAGCAGCTGGTGGAGACTCACCTCGCCCGAGTGGAGGCCATGCTGAACGACCGGCGCCGGCTGGCCCTGGAGAACTACCTGGCTGCCCTGCAGGCCGACCCCCCCAGGGTAAAACAGAGCGCAGCGGTCTTTCAGATCATCTTTTATCTCCTCCCTCCCCCAGTTTCTTTTTCCTTTCCTGAAACGCATCACATCTCCGTCAGACAACACTTATGGCCTGCGGCTAATTTCATATCCTGTCAAAAGACCCTCTGTCAACTTTCATCACGAAGCGAGTGGATTACATCACCCAGACAAACACACATCCCAGAATCCTCCAGGAGCAGAAAGTCAATCACATTTGAACCTGCAGCTGTAATCCCTGCATCATGTTTTTTTTTAAATTCCTTTTATCTAATAGCTTTCTGATCCTTTTGCCAGCACACAGTTTGGTCGCCTCTCTAACCAGAATCAAAACATCCTGCTATGCATACAGTTATGCTTCCCAAACTAGTATTTGCCTCTGTTATATTTTATTTTTCCAGTAGCAATACAGTTTTTCTTTGTCTTGTAACGGGTTGTTTCGCACCTCACATGTGTCAACTGAATCTGATTAGATTTGATTATATTGAACAAAAAAAGCGATGAGGAATGAGCTTCAGCTTCAGATGCCAGACGCATGCAGATACCACATCAGAGCAGAAACCTCTGGAACACTAATGTAGCTGACTGTAAATGCTTATAAAACCAGTTCTTGATGTTGCCTTCAGCCCCACCGCATCCTGCAAGCCCTGAGGAGGTACGTCCGCGCCGAGAACAAGGACCGCCAGCACACCATCCGCCACTACCAGCACGTTCTGGCTGTGGACCCCGAAAAGGCAGCTCAGATGAAGTCACAGGTCTGTGTTTTTATCCTGATGGTCAGAACTGATATTCCCTCCCCCGACTTGACTATGAAAATGTATCCAGAGACCAAAATTGCGCCCTCTTTTGTCCAATTATCAGTAAGATGTATCGAGCTTGAAAATATGTGAAGCAAAGATCACATTTGGGATTTAGCAGCTAGTTTTGAGAGAGAAGAAGCCCCTCACGGAGGCCACGTGCCGAGGCGCTGGAAGATCTCCCACTCCTCCTCGTCCTGCTCAGTCAGGTGAAAGATAATGATGTCTCAGCCCGATCCTCTCTGCTCTGTTTGTAAGCATGTAGGAGGCTGGAAAGAGCGTGTGTCTCTGAGTGCAAGCCCAGGAGGAGCGGGCTTGTCTGATGAAAGGAGGGCGGCTGTTTCATTCACTTAAGCCTCAGTGGAAGATTAACGTTGCACAGGTCTTGTGTAACGCTGGACTCTGAGCCGCAGGTTCTGCGTTAGATGCACTCGCCTGCACGTGTCAGTGCCCTTCGACACCATTTATAGTTTTCCTCCTCCATTACAGATAGCACAGCAGATGGATGAGACAACACAGAGGGGAGGGGGTGCGGGAGGGTGCCTTTAAAGATGAACCACAAGATCTGGGAGGTGATCCTCTGTGTTCAGTGGTGAGGAGCCAGTCTGCGTTGTGGAGTTTCTATCACTCCTCACTTCTGTAGCGAGTTCTTTGAAACGTGCCTTTGAAATGCTTCAAAAGAATCCCTTTTAAATGGCAGCAAAAGCTGTGCATTTAATCATGTTATGTGACTTACAGGATCAATGTCACTCTCCTTTTATAACGGCTTCGCTTTTCAGACTTCAGCGAGGTCACTTAATGCAACAGAATCCCAAATCCGGCACTGAGATATGTAATCTTTCATAATGGGGAGTGTTTGTCAGATGTGGACAGGAAGGAGCCACATAGTGGGAAAAGTGCGTTATTGCCATCTGTTGCTGTTTCTGGTGCACTGCAGCCACACGCTGGAAGATTAAAACCCTCAATCATCAAAGTGGCAAATAAACAGGAGTTACCTGCCAAGAGCTGGTCAGCTTCGTCAGAAGCAGCTCTTCATACGCTGCCAGCCGTTTTGGCAGCACAAATATGGAAATATTTCTCCTCCTGAATATCATATTTCTGGCAGAAATCATAGTGACGTTGGGGAAACAAAAAAAAAAAAGTTTAGCATCTTTCTTTTTTCTTTTCTTGCTGCTGTTGTTGCGGTGTGATGTGGCGGCGGTGACTGGAGCTGACAGGCAGGAGATCCTGTCGAGTCAGTTCAGAGCCTCTAAACTGAGCAGAACATTTCATGCAGCAACTTGTTTTATGTTGCAAGCTCGATGACTGAGTCTGAGCTCACCCTAAAAAATATGTTCTCTCCCTGGAACAGCGTTTCCCTTCCTCCCGACTTCTGTTTTAAGTTTATGAACAAGGACGAATCAAAGACAGCAAACCGCCCTCGTTGCACATCTCCTGTTGCAATTTACCAGTTAATAAAGATTTTTCCCCTTATTTTTCCTTTTTTGTCCCCTTTTCATCTGTGATTACTTTGTTCTAAGACAGATTGTGATTTGTTTCTGATCCAGTCATAAAGACCCACCAGTAGAATCAAAATAGAAAAGGAAGATTTCTTTTTCCTTTATTTTTTATTTTATTTTATATTTTTTTAAGGGGGATAAGCATATGTGTTCTGGTTCATTAGCGAGATGTTTTTCAATAAATATTGTTGAAATGAAATATTATACTAATAGCTTTTCCATCTCATTAATTTTTGCTGGATTACTGCTACAATGATAATTAAGATAATAGGATTTCCTCATTGCCATGAAATTAATAAACAACCATTTTTAAATAACTGATTGGAATGTTTTATCCTTTCTATTCATTCTTGGGTAAAAGGACTTTCAGCTTGTCCCTTTCTTAGAACATTATACGTTTAGTTTCAAGTGGAAGGTCTGTGGAAGGAGATGATCCAGATCTGTCAGATGATCCAGAATCAGAGGAATAAGCCTTTCGAACCTCTCGACAAGGGAGCAGCTTCACCTAGAAAGAGAGACGGAGAAAGAAAGAGAGAAAATGCAGCAGGTTTCTGTTTACACCCTGTTTTTGCTCGTTCCATCTGTGGCAGGTGATGACCCACCTGCGGGTGATCGAGGAGAGGATGAACCAGAGTCTATCTCTTCTCTACAAAGTACCATATGTGGCTGAAGAGATTCAGGATGAAATTGGTGAGTCATATCAGAATCAAAGACACCCCCCCACCCCCTCCACCACCACCCACTGACGACCCCTCCAGCAGTTCAGCAGAGTGGCGTCCGTGTTCGACTTAATAAGAATGAGGCGAAATGAAATGAAATCCAGTACATCTAATTTCTTCTGGATCACAGGGTTGGGGTTTGTTGTTGTTTTATATTTTAATTTATTTTGTATCCGTTCCAGACTGAAAAGAAGTCCAAATACAAGAAAAGAGCAGACAGTGGGTTTTAATGCTTAACTGTGAGCCATTCAGACGAGTATTTTCCTTCAGTCTGGATTTGCGGTGAAAACTTTAATGCAGCCTGGACTCTGTTTTTAAGGAGTCTCCACTCACCAGACTGGGGATTTTTACAATAATGCCCAGTGGGATGTACAGTATATATCATCAGTGGTGCAATTTAAGTCTGACATGTCCCGTACGTAATTCAAGATAACCGGTGCATTTTAATATTTTCTTTTGGGTTTTTTTTTTCTACTTCATTAAAGGAACCAACTGTATGCTGTTGCAGTTTGCGACAGAACTGGGTCACAGCTTTCATCTTCCACTGTTCTTTTGGGACAACTGCAGATTTACTCGGAAAATAGCTCACAGAAAAGTACTAATTGGTAGTTAGCAGAAAAGAGAGCAGACTTCTCTTTCCAGCTTCGTTCTGTTGGATAATGTTGGGAGTAATTGGCGGCCGAGCTCAACGCCCTTCTCTTGTCCTTCTCTGCAGACGACCTGCTCCAGGAGCAGAAGGCCGACATGGATCAGTTCCTGTCCTCCATCTCTGAGTCACAGTCAGATGTCACCATGTCGTCAGAGGAGAGCGTGGAAGTCCCCGCTTCTGAGGGCAAGCCCTACCGGCCCATCCAGGTCACATCTCTGGGGTCGCGCTCAGAGCCAGAGGGTGAGCAGCTGCAGCCTCAGATGCAGTCAATCGCAGCGTCAAGAACAAAAATGCAGCTGTGTGCAGAACAATAGGTCGTGCACATAAGTCTTTGTGAAGGATGGTGACAAAGTGCGCCAGAGCTGCTGCACACTGACAAAGAATAGTTTACAGTGTGTTGTACGCTGATGGGAATGTGCTGGGGAGCCGCGGGGCGGAACTTATCTGTGCCTGCACGTTTCCCTGAGGCCAAGCCTTCAACGCAGCACTGCAGCTCAGATAAAGCTGAGCTGGAGCCAAAAGCTTGAGGGGAAAATGAACGGCTATGGTTCTATTCTTCATCATATTTGTGCCAAACAGCAGACTGACTCCTTACAGAGAGAGGAAAGAATGATGGATGGAATGCCTCCAGCGAAACGGAAGGCAAAGTACAATCAAATCCCCAAGGAGCATTTAATGTACACACCAGCAGGCCAGAGGGCTCTGACAGAGCCTGCCAATTTTCAAATGGCTCCATTTCTTTGAGTTGGTTCTCAGATTTATTTTCAGATTCTTCCCTGCTAAACTCTTTGGCTAATCAATTAACACAGCTTGATAATCCTGCCTTTTTCTCTTCTTACCTAAGTTTTCTTTCTTCTCTCCTTCCCCTTTTCTGATCTTTCCTTTTTCTTTTTTTTTCTTTATGTTGCTCATTTCTAACGCCAAGGCGATCTATCAGACTCCCCACGTGCCTTCAAGAAAGGTTGGTGCCTCTGTTGCGTCTTGCCCACCTCCCTCCCCTCCCACTCCCACCTCTCCACCTCCCAAGCCACTACCATCTATTTTGATCCGCTGTTCTGCTTTTCCTCTCTCTCCCACCACCTCTGTTTTATCAGGAGCCATCTGCGAGTTAGCTTTCAGCTTCTGACTGTCCTCATGCTTTTCATCATGCTAGGATTATCACCTCATGCTCAATAGAAAAGCTAGCGACTTCTAAAGTCTTGAAAAGAGAGGTCGCATCCTTCTCCCCTCTGTGAGAGGCCCGTAAGTCGCGTGAAGGCTGCCATCCTGTCCTCAAAGCACCTTGTCCAATTATTCCACCAACCACATGCTTTCTCTTTTCATCGTGTTCCTGATAGAAGTCGTGTAAAACCGATGTCCCTGTTTGACTCAGTGTTGTTTCTGCTCCTGAGCCCCGTCTGCACCATGTATATTAGATTCCACCCTCTTAAATATACATATGTATGGAGTTGTGTTCAAAATAATAGCAGTGTATCTAAAAAGGTGAGTAAAGCTTAAAATCCTTATTATAGCTTCTTCTTTTTTTTTTCCAAACATGCAGAACCATTGGGAACACCACACATATTCTTTTACAAATGAAAACCTGGAGAAACATTTATTAAATTTGTTTCTGTTTACTGACAGTGAAGAAAAAGGAATATTAAGCTGTGTGTGTTTCAGTTCATGAGGTCATTTATTGAACAGAATTAGGCGTTTCAGACGTCGTTTAGGAGAGTAGCCTTTAATTAAAAAGTTGATTGGAGTTGAGAAAATGTATAAAGTACAGAAAATGGGGAACAAATGCTTTAAAATCTCAACCCAAACCAGAAAAAGCTGTAAGAAACCCACCATTCAGATGAATCAATTAATCATCAAAATAGCAGAGTCAGCTGATGATCAGCTCCAGGGTGATCAAGGGGCCACAAATGGTTTGACCCCCAAAACACTAAATTCAAGCCACAAGTACACTCTGAAGACCGTGAAGCACGGCGGTGTGAGCATCATGATGTGGGGGTGTTTCTCATACTGTGGTGTCAAGTGTATTTATGGCGTATGAGGGGATCATGGATCAGTTTTAACACGTCAAAATACTTGAAGAGGTCATCATGTGGTCCTAAAATGGGTGTTTTCTACGAGACGGTGAGCCAAAACACACCACGAAAACCTGACATTGTGGCATGACATCAAAAATGCTGTTTCTGAGGACAAAAAACCAACAAATGCAGAGGAGTTGTGGAATGTAGTCCACTTATCATGGACTGGAGGACCTGATCACAGGTGACAGAAGATGTGAAGCAGTTCTCAGAAACTGCAGTGATGCAACTAAATGTTAGTTCAGTTCATTAGTTTTTCAAGCATTTCTCATTTTATGCACAAAATTTTTTTTAATGCAGTCTCTGCTAATTTATTTTAACAGCCTAATATTCCTTTCGCTTGACTTTCTGTAAAATGAACAGTAAATGATAACATGTTTAGAAATAAACACTGTTGTAAGGATTTTGAGCTTTACTTGCATTTTTGAACACGACTGATTCATTGTGAGTTTTCTTTTTCTGTTAATCTTTAGTCTTAATTGTTTTAAGCGGCAGTGGCCTGATTGTTCTCTCAGAGGTCAGTGGGTCATGCGTCGGCCATGACAGCTGGCTGACACACTCAAGTTCAGCCTGAAGTCTCTGACATCACTGCTGCAGAGTGACGCTCATAAGCACTGAGTCCAGCGGTAACTGAACAGACGTCGAGCAGCTCACGCTCACTCAGGGGCAACGATGTGAGCGTACACTGCCATTCCTACCTCTCTCACAGCTATATTTAGAGACTGTGTAGATGAAAACATCAGGACGGAGTTTCGTTTAGTGGATATTTGCAAAGAAATCTCTTGTAAAACTCCACTTTGGGCCTCTGTAGAAGGTCAGCGTTGCGTTCACAGTGCTCACTCTGTGCTGAGTAGAAGAAAGGGCTTTGTTTGATTCACCATTGCACCGAGGAGACTGAAGGAGCTGGGTATCTATGTGCAGCTGTCACCAACACTCCCATCCCTGTTTGTTTGTTCGATTGTTTGTATGTTGGTTCGTTTGTGCCTGATCTGCTGTTTCTGACCGAGCTCCTTCACCCCCTGCAGGCTCTGCCATGGCTGGTTTAGACGGTCTGATTGGCGCCGAGGAGAGAATCATCAACAGCAAGCCGAAGGGCGAAAATGTGGTAAGCTTTTCACCGTTGATGCTTCTGACTCGCTGCGTTGTTCAAGCTAAACACAGAAGAAATACACTTACAGTTTAATGTCATTATCGTGACCTCAATCTGAGGCTTTTGAGGGTGATTGAAGTGAATGAACACACACAAACACACACAAGTTCAGCTATTAGTCTGATTACTTCAGTAACTATGTTGCCGTGGTCACAGCTGATTCACGTCGGGCCATTTGCATGTCTGTGTGAGGCTTCTGCCGACCGACTGTCCTGCACTCCAGCACCATACTTTGCTCGGCTGTCGACACTTCTTTGCTGGACTTGCCGGCCCACTTTGTGGATCTTCAGACGATGCTTGGCTGCTACATGTGTATTCTGTTTTGCATGCTACTTCCACTGCATTTTTGAACGCATGTGTATATTTAGTGGGTTGGTTTTTTTTTTCCTCCCCTTTTAAGAATGCTGATTGTTTTAAGATGGAGCAATCTGAGGTTAAACATGATAAATGGGTGCGACACTCAAAATGTCTGTCATGATTGTGTTGTGGGAGAAACACGCTCTGGGCTGCTCTGTCTCCACAAACAGCAGATTTTGCTTCTGCCTCCTGAACACACCCCACTTCCACCCACAGTGCTTATTCCTCAGTTTCGAGCTCTCAGTAATGAGAGGCTGACGGAGGTTTTTAACTGTGTGACGAGAAGAAAGTCTACTGTTGATGCTTGCAACCCTCCTCCCTCTCTCTTTCCAGTTTGTACAAGACAGCTTCAAGAGCATCACCACCTAAACACAGATAATCTTTACAGTTTCCTTCGCTGCGCAGTCACACACACTCTCTTTCCACCTGCCTGTCTCTGTCTCAAACAAGTTCGATATCACACACACACACACACACATTGTGGTGACAGTAACCTGGGCTCCCCTGTCTGTGTCGACAGGTGATTGATGAGTCTCTGGATGTTAAAGAAGTGATTTACAGTGCAGAGAGAGTCAGCGTTTTGCATGGTGATGAGCCGGTGAGTATAGCGACGCTCTCCACAGGGTACTCTGGGGGAACTGTAGTTTAGTGGGAGAAAGTGTCAGAAGGTGGGAGTCTGCAAAGTTATTCCAACATAACAGAGGAGGCCTTCCGTTCAGGCTAAAAGGTTTTGGTTATTTCTGCATGGGTGCATGTTTGCAATGTGAATGTTTCTGGATGTGCACATGAAAAGTCTCAGTTCATATTATGAATGTGAATCCACACAAACTGTTTGTTTGGTGTGAAAAAAAAAAAAAGTCCCCAGTTGCCGTCCACATATGATCAGACCGTGTCATATGTGTCAGATTACATCATGAAGGCGAGTGTAGGGACCAGGGCTGCGCGTGTACACCGATCTGCCGCAACATTAAAACCACATCCTGTGGGAGTGTAAAGGTGGCGGGGACAGCGTCTTTGGGTCCTGTGGGTTGTGGACCGTGTCTGCTCCAGTGGTGGGAAGCCCAACACCTTGGGCTCTTTGTGAGGCCGTCCCCTGCGGTGTGTGGGATGCATCATCCTGCCACTGCTGCCATAAATTGTTGCCATGCGGGGAATGCTTGATCATTAGCAACAGGTGGGTGGTGTGTATCAAAGGAACATTAATGTCGCCTGTGAAAAACTGGGTCGAAGCAGAACTTTCACTCTAATTCGTTCATCTGTTGATGGGTTTTAATGTTGTGGCGTATCAGCTGTAAACTATTTTGGTCAAGGTGTTACACAACCCTTCACTAAGACACGTTGTTGCATGAATGTGAACGCACAATTCTCAGGGGAAAAAAACTGGATGTATATCTTTTGCAAAAAGGGGACACATGGAGAGTCAAAGCTCCTCTGTCAGTTTATTTTCAGAATTCAAAGAAACATAACGAGACTGTGACTGATACGAGTGATATTTGACAAATCGAAACCAGAGTCTTCAAA
The DNA here is from genome assembly GCA_037176975.1 of Arrhamphus sclerolepis. Lineage (NCBI taxonomy): Eukaryota > Metazoa > Chordata > Actinopteri > Beloniformes > Hemiramphidae > Arrhamphus > Arrhamphus sclerolepis. The sequence continues at coordinate 1,594,729 of JBAMYA010000005.1, read as the reverse complement.
GTGTGCTGAAAGTTTTCTTTATGAATAAAATAATGTCTCAAGTTTTGTTGTGTAGATTCATGCAAGAGTCACACCTTTCCAGCATTGCTGTTGATCGTTACAACAGTTTATTCAGCAACTCTGCTGCTGACATTTGTGAACAGAAAACAGCCAGCAAGAGCTATATTGATCTTGCAGCATTCATGGGGGAAACGGAGCATATTTAGCTTTCCTAAAATAAATAATAATAATAATATAAATAACAATGAATTAAAATCAAGTAAGCAGCAATCATTGCAATCACCAATCATTATGATAGAAGTTATGAATATTAGAAATGAAATTATTCCTACATTAATGCTTAATGTGCTGAACGGGAGCTTTATGTGAAATCGTCCTTTAATAGCATGAGAATGTCCAAAAGTTCAACATTTGAGATTTTAGTTGTTACAGATGTCTAATTTGTTGTTTCAGTGATGAGTGTACTCGCTCCTCATCGCTCTGTGTGTCTTCCTCCTGCTGCTTCTGTGTGTTAGGAGTCCTATCGTCCCCTGGGAGACGACTTCGCCATCAGCAGCAGTGCACTGATTGGCCTGTTGGTGATCGCGGTGGCCATAGCAACTGTGATTGTGATCAGCCTTGTGCTTCTGAGGAAAAGGCAATACGGAACCATCAGTCACGGCATCGTGGAGGTAAGCCACCTGTTACGCAGCTCGCGCCACAGAGATTGAAATTCACACATCGGAGTGCCTACTGTTCTCTCCCAAGTGTCTAAATTAGATTACCTTATGGGCTCTTATGTAAATAGAGCAGGAGTAAACGCAAGGCAAATTAGATTTTCATCCATGCAGCATTTGCATACAGCACATGCAGCATGTTTTTCCCTCTATAGAGGTGCTCTCATGTGTCCGTCTCACAGGTCGACCCCATGCTGACGCCAGAGGAGCGGCACCTCAACAAGATGCAGAACCACGGCTACGAAAACCCCACCTACAAATACCTGGAGCAGATGCAGATCTAACCACAGCCGACTGGGTGGCACTGCAGAGCCTGAGGGTGAAGATACTACTGACCAATAACACATGATGCTATTGTTAAGATTGTTTGCATACATCCAAACTCCATTTACTGGTTTGTTCAAAACAATCCTTAAGTAATGCTACTACTTCTACTACTGCTACTGTTGTACTATAGAGCTCCTTATGATCATGTTTTATTTACTTTTTTTTTGAATGGGTGATGTATCTGCCAGTTTGCATAATGCAAAATGTGATTCTGCATATTTTTATCAAAACAGATCAGGATGTATTACGTTTCTTCTGATTTTTTTTTTTCTCTTAAGAGAAAAGCAAATCAAAAATAATCTTTTTGAGTCGCCATCATTACGCTTCTGTTTTCTGTCATGCAAGTGTCATTCATGCAGTCTCTGATGGGTTTCTTAATAAGAATCTGTGTTTTAATTTGTTATTTTTAATCTCAATAGATTGCTTGTAAATGAAGGTTCTTTGTACCAACTAAATGTTTAGTGAAACAACAAATGAGGAAAAAAAAAACGAAATCATTAATTATTTGCTATCTTTTCTTTGTTATAACAGATGGAATATACATATACAGTTGAAATATATATATATATAAGTATATAAGAGATTAGATGTTTTTTTTAATTGCACATTTGTTTCTTGGAGAAGAGATTATGAGTTGATTTAGGGTTCATAGTTTGGCGGTCATAAGTGTTCGCAGAGACAGAGTAAAGGTGTGCGCAGCCCCCCAGCTCCAACATATCCGTAAAAGAATCCACTCTGAACTCTTACTGAGGCGAATGTAATACTTTATCTCCTCCTACATAAAAAAACGCAAGCTATTATCAGCAGGAAACCTGTATAAATACGCAGACTGCCATGTTTTTCATAGTTGAATGTATTATGAAAGTTTCTTTCCATACTATGTATAGGACAGGTTCCCGTGAGGCTTTGATTTAACGTGATGTCACAAACAGCATTTCTTTATTTCTTCTTCTTCTCCTTTTTAGAGGACATTGTTAATTCTTTTTTATTATTCCAAAGCAAATACTAAGTAGCAGTAAACCTGCTTCAACACATCTGGGGATGATGTGCAGCCATGCCCCAGCTTGCTTTGAATGATTTTCAGCAGTCTGATGGATCACAACAGGCCTGACCTAGAAGCACAAAAAAACAGACTGAGTGGTCACATTAACAGAGAGAGTCACAACTCCCCACAACAGCAGACAAACCTTTTCCTGAATATTGACGGACAGCTTTGGTGAGTTCCAAAACAACTCGTGCAAAGAAATTTGCAGCCTAAATTTCGGGCATTTTTGGTACCCTGAAAACCTCGGGGCCAGGCTTGGGTCAAAGCCGCCTGTGTGTAATTTTAGCTGGAGGGTTGTGCAGGCCGACATGGAGACGCGCAGAAATGTTGAGGCTTGAAGAGCTGGTTTCTGAAACACAAAAAGCTGACTGGTGTATTTTTACAGGTAGAGAAGGAAGCGTAGAAGTAAATCCTAGAACCCTCTTTTCTCTCTATCTTAGTATTGTCTTTGTATGCCTGTATAGTTGATGTTGCAATCATGGCTTCTTCTCTTTTTTTCTTTTTTTTTCCAGAGGATTACCTGTGGTGTGCATTGTTCTTATATGAAATTATATGATATATATTTTTAAGTTTTTCTTGTTTTCTATTTTCTTTCTCTTCCTGTGACAGTATCTCTGTATGTGACTGTCTCACTATGCACCCAAACAGCTTCAATCTTATAACTGCCTGCTTGATTGTGGGAGGGGACTGGGGACTAATACAAGATGCATATTAGTGATTCAAAGACAAAAATTATGGTTACATGGGGGATACACATCAATAAACTCACAACTTACAAATCAGTGTGTCTTTTTTTTTGTCATATTTACATGTACTGGATAAGTAGTATAAGTAAGTAAGAAATGAGTAGTCTTACACTAATGTTCTACGAGTGAAATTATTAATTTGAAGAACTCTGTTAAGTGAAAGTACATGAATGCTGCAAAAGCATGCCATATGTACTGAAAGTGAACAGTCTTTTATGCATTTTCTGCATGTAAAATAAGATATGTTATGGATTTATCATCATGTCAACGATCATATTGCCACAATGATCAGTGTTTATTTGAATTTTGCTTTTAGGCAACTAGAGATAGTTGTGATTTTGGGCAAATCAACACGTTGTTTCCCATAATCAAGTGATCATATAGACTATGGCATCAAAAATAATCATAATAAAGTAGTAACCCCACTGCAAGTCTTAGCTGCGTTTGTACAAACTGGTAGTTTGAAGAACTGAAAAACACACAACTCTATTTGACGTGACCAGCTGACCTGCAGCAGCGTCCATCTTAAAAAAAACAAACTTGAAACATTTGTGTTTAGTAAAGCCTGTGGTTAGTCTGAACAGTAATGTGTTACAGCTGCAGGAGTGGCTGCAGCCCAGACGACAGCAGGCTGGTCTTAATCACAGCTTCATCGTCGCTACGCTGCTTCAGGTCTGTGCTGCAGGGGGGCACCAGTGATCCACTGATGGTACCCACACCTTGCTTCTGTCCCCTCCTTTCATCTTCTCTCAGCTCAATCCATAGAAGCACCTCTAAAACACAGCTCTGCTCTGCTGTCCCTGTAGTCTTGTACTGTTGTGCTCAGTGACTGCTACCAGCACATGTTTGGATATTTTTGTGCCTTTCCTTTCTCTGTCCTTCATCCTCTCTGTCCCATCTCCCTCCCTTTTTCTCCCTTTATCTGGCCGGCCTTCGTAAAGGAGTTTCCCCTTCATGAGCCTGGTCCTACTCCAGCTTTCTTCCCCAAGGGGAGATTTTCCTCGCCACTATTTGGCTTAAAGGATTTTCTCCTGCTGGGAGTTTTTTGTTATTTTTTACTTGCCATAGTTTCTTTTGCTCGAGGATCATGCTCTGGGTCTCTGAAAAGCATATGGAGACAATTCATATTGTAATAGAAGCTATATAAATAAAGCTGAATCAAGCCCAGCCTTGGAGTGTTATGAAAGGAAACTCTGATAGCAAGGACCCGTTTAAAAGTGGATAATGAACATATTCCATTGTTGAAGAAGCCTTGATCTACATAGGACGCCCCAGATAACACCATACTGTTGAGATAAAGGCAGGAAGTAACTATGAACACAAAAAGCTGAAGGGAAAGCAAACAATGGGGATAGAAACTTTAAAGCTCTCTTCCTTCAAAAGATATGATCTCTGAATTGACCAAGACTGTTGCATATTGTGTCCGAACACTCGCGCATAAACACCTGGTGCTGCGTGTTGGGTACAATGATGAGCTCATACAGCAGACTAAGAAAGGACTATTTTATACTCAGAGCTGACGTTTTTATCAGCAGTCGCTGGCAAGACGAGTTGAGAGATTCAGCAGGCAGCTGGGACTCCAACACATGACCCTCAACCACATGAAAACTCCATTAAACGTTGGGAAGGAGATCTTTTGATGAAGCTGTTTATTATTCTATATTACCTGAAATTATTCTCATTAAGTAAGTGCTAAAAACAAATGTATTAATGACGTGTGGAGGTGACGTTGCACTAAAAACACCATCCAATCATTGTATGTGAGCTCCATAAAGTCTTCAGAGAACAGCTGGTGCACATTCACGTGTTTTGAAGTGTGACTCCAACAGCAGGATCACTCTTTAACTGTGTGTCTTCAAAATCCCGCTGACTCGTACCACTAAGTCTTTAATTGTCAATTTACAATTTTAACTTTTGTGGGGCCACAGACATCCTTAAAAGACCAAAGAATTTTTGCTGAACAAATCAGGAATTAAACTGTATTGATATATTGAGGCGTCTCTGACGCCACCTCAGGATAACTCTGGAAATGGATTATAGCAAACACCACTAGGAGGCACCCTCATCCCCCACATCAACTAAATCACCAGAAGGGAGCGCTGCCTGCATGAACTATACTAACTCCCTGTGCCACTCTCATCTATTTTCCTGTAAAATCCCCAAACGGTGTAATTTTCCTTCACTCCAAACATATATTAAGAGGTGGTTTTTAAAAGCAACTACCTACAGGCCTCCAAATGGCCTCTTTGATGTATTTGTTTTAGTTTTGACAGATTTATGAGTCCAGGCAATCTTAACCTGCAAGTTCATAATCTGGAAACAAAGGATTTGGCATTAATATTCATTAATAAATTCAATTAAAAATTGTTAAACATCAACAAGCCACAGAAAATCCAGCTGTTAAACTTGGAAGAAACCGACAGAAAAGACTCAAACAGAAACTTCAGATTAACTGTCAAATGTAGAAACATTTTGCAGAAACTGTGCAAATATAATGCTGAAATCTGAAAACACACCAAGAGCCCTTATTGTTCAACCTGCAGATACTCCATTTTAGTTTAAACATTAAAAAAACAGTAAGAACTGTTTCTGTTGACGCACAAATGACTCCTCTCACATAATGTTTACAGTCCCCTTGAACCTCTATAAGTCAAATAAATAGCTGGATGTCTCAAAATGTCATTCAGCCAAACAAACAAAAGATTAAAATGATCTCGTTTGAGGGTGAAAAAAGAGGACAGACTGCTCTTTGCTTAACTTAAAGCAAATTAACAGCCAAGACCCTCAGTCTGCCAGTGAGAGTGATTTCAGATTCAACTAACACGTGACGGCAATAATCAAATCAGCTTTTTACCTTCTTTTGCATAAACTTACAGATGTTCTATCAACATGCTCATAACTGCAGTGACCTTCTCATACACCTTCCTAAAAAGGCCCTAAAATAGCTGCGTGTAGCAAGAAAAGTTGTTACAGAAACAAAAAGACACAGATCACTCATCACTGCTAAAGGAGGAACTAAACTACGTCTTTAAAATGTGTCAACAGTAGCCTACACGTCTGTGAGATCTCTCAGCTCTATGAAGAGGTGATGCAGCGAGAAGCTGCACCACTCTGAAACGATCTTCCACACAGCAGCTGCTTTTGCTCACTCTGAGCTGGGAAATATCTTATCTCATGTTCTTTATCGGATTGTAAGTTGAGAGAAATTAATGTCTAAAAAGGTCTGGAGTGAAAAACTGATTCAGAATTTTTGGAGTTCAGAATCATTATATCGCCACATTACATCAACAAAACTGAAAAACCTTTGAATAATAATATAGTAATGCTCAATAAAAGCACAACTCCATCCATCCATCTTCCTCCGCTTATCCGTTACCGGGTCGCGGGGGCAGCAGCCTGAGCAGGGATGCCCAGACTTC
>JBAMYA010000005.1:1563828-1588376 GCA_037176975.1 Arrhamphus sclerolepis | reverse complement strand
TGTATATATATATATATATATATATATATATATATATATATATATATATATGTGTGTGTGTACATGTATATGTATATATATATATATATATGTGTGTGTGTGTGTGTACATGTACATGTGTATATATATATATACATATATATATATATATATGTGTGTGTGTATGTGTATATAAACTATATAAAAATATTTTTGATACATCCGGCAGTTAAAAAGTTCTAAGCATGAAATCACCCCAGTCTCTCTCACAGGCTTGAATCAAGGGAACTGGACCTCTTTTTCTTTAGTCAAATATTTCTTATTGGACAAAGGTTTTTAGGAGATGTGACCTACTTCCTTGACACTTTCAACTGTGACTCCATTCTTCCTCAGAAGCGTTATTCAAAAATCCAAATATGCTGAAGAAAAAACAGATTTCGAGAAAAGGGGGTCAGATTTGCAGGTCAGATAACAGTTAATCTCTAGAGTGATCAGAATGTTAACAGGTCCGAGATCTACAAAAACAGGTTGAACAAGGGTTAGGCATAGCTTCAGATCTAAAAGTCAATCACAGGTTCAAAAATATGAGCTTCGCAAGAGAATGATGCACATAACAAAACAATCTGACAGAGAGTTGAAGACAGCTACCCCACTGGCAAAAGCAGGTGAATGTGATTCTGTTGCAGGGAGAGAAGCACAGACAGAGTGAAAATGCTAAACCAAGTCATGGAGAAGACAAGGAGACCAGACCTGGAACAGACAGTACCCCCATCTCCAACGTACAGCTCATGGAGGACCACCAGGCTGATCTGGATGTGGGCAGTGAAACTCCACCATCATAGTGGGATCCAGGACTAATCAAGAAGGAACATACAAACGCTCCTCAGGTCCATAGCCTTCCAGATTAGGAGGCACATTCACAACTTCAAGCTTATTTACATACATTAGAGCAATAAAATATAATAATCTGATAATAATAAAATATCTGATCTGTCCTGTACTCAAATGTTCCACTATATGTGATTATGTGACTATATACAGTATGTGACTATATGTGATAAGTCCTCTTTAACAGAACCATGGTTTGAGGTATTAATAAAATATGTTAGATCAGACTGTCAAAGAGGGCTGGTGAAGGACACATCTGCTCTCACTCACACCTATGCACTAAGAAAAATGAAACAAACAAAAAACACAATATTGCAGTGTCTAAATTTAAAAGGTTTTGTCAGATTACGGCACTAACCATTAATATATATCAAATCAAAATCAAATCAAACTTTATTTATCAAGCGCTTTTCATGCCATAAGGCAACACACAGTGCGTTACATAATAAAAACAATGTATGTATATCAAAATAAACACCCAAATTAACTTTAAAAAAAAAAAAAACAAAAAAAACAAACAAACATAAATATCTGCTTTGAGAAAATTATATCTGGGGGATCTGTTCACACCAGGAGCTACCCCATCCATGTCCATAGACGCCGCCACCACAGTAACCACCCATATCAGTGCAGACCAGAGTCCACACCACAGTTGTTGGACTGCAGTGCAGGACCCTGACAAGTGTGATCACCATGGCAACAGCCCCCCAGATGGATCAGGCAAAGCCCCCAGCGTGAATGATCCCTGCGAGGTAAAGTGGTCTGCAATACTCTCATATGCGGCATCTAATGGCCACATGCAGACAGTTGTTAAAAAGAAAAGAAAAAAGAACAGGAACACAAATAATGTTTTTACCGGAAGATTTTAAAGAACGGAGCGGAAGAGGTCCTGTTCTATTATTGCTCCCCTAGTGGTTGCTGTGGTAACGGTCTCATAATCAGGTTTTATTGAGCAGTTATTCGTTTCTCTGTCACCATTAATTGTTTTTGTCCAGTCCTCTCATTAACAACAGTTTCAAACGAAGTTAAGGATTTGTGATGCGGCAGTGATACAACAAGCGGCACCTCGTTAGCTAGTGTTTGTTTCACGGCGACGTGACAGATTTATGGAGCTGCGTTTACATGTTTATGTTTTAGCAGCGATCTAGACTGAAGCCAGTTTGCTGGATTGGTGGAAGTTTTTTATGTACGGCAGACATGAGCTCTGACAGGAGGGGTGACAGCCGGAGCTGGGACTGGGACAGCCCGCAGTGTCGAGCCCAGCTGGACCAAGTGTTTTTCCGCGAGCATGACTACATCCAGGCTGGCAGCCCCGAGCATAGGGATTTCTGGGCTTTCTTTGACCGTTTTCAAAGATTTAGAACAAAGAGGGAGATGTCAGGTTTCGCGGTCGGCCCAAAAGAAGACAAAAAACAGAGAAAAGACGACAAAAAGGCGAGTGCAGGAGGAGCAGGTCTGGGTCTCCCCCGTGAGTATGATGCTCGCTACCGGATCAATGTATCTGTGTGCACTAAAGACATTGAGGAGCGCCTTGGAAAGTCAGATCACAGAAGCAGACAGAGATCCGCTGGCCCAGGCTCTCAGGAGATCTCAGACTGTCGCCTGGCTCTTCTGCACTTCCTTGACTTCAGCCAGAAACAGACTTTTGGCAAACTGGCCAAGCTTCGTCAGGAGCAAAAGAACCTGCCGATCTTCCAGTACCGGGACCGGATAGTGGAGCTGGTGCGACTTCACCCAGTGGTTGTGGTGGCAGGGGACACAGGCTGTGGTAAATCCACTCAAGTGCCTCAGTATCTTCTCTCAGCAGGATTCAACCACATTTCCTGCACCCAGCCTCGCCGTATTGCCTGTATATCACTGGCAAAGAGGGTCAGCTTTGAGAGTCTCAACCAGTATGGCTCAAAGGTAAAACATGGTCCCCAAATAATTTTTGGGGAAATTGAACCATGATACTTCAAATGTGTAGGATACAAATTTATGGTAAAACATAAGTGCTTTATAATTGCATTTCTCATTTTCAGGTGGGGTACCAGATCCGCTTCGAGACCACTCGAACCACAGCCACCAAACTGATCTTCTTGACTGAGGGGCTGCTGCTTCGACAGATCCAACAGGACAAGTCGCTGGATCAGTACCAGGTGGTGATTGTGGACGAGGTCCATGAGCGGCACCTCCATTGTGACTTCCTTCTCGGGGTCCTGCGCTCTCTGCTAGCTGACCGCCCAGACCTGCGTCTTATCCTCATGTCAGCCACAATCAACATAAAACTTTTCTCCAATTACTTTAATAATGCTCCAGTGCTGCAGGTGCCAGGCAGACTGTTTCCTATTCAGGTGAGCAGAGAGCAACAATAATCACATGTGAATATTTCTTTTATGGAAGACATATATCTGGTCCAAATATTGAAAAACTTCTAAATTATGATATGATCAGTTGTTTTCTTCTTCTTTTTTATTTGTTTTTCTAATCACAGAGGTTTTGGTGATCTAAAATATTCAATGAAAACAGCTTGACCATGACAGTCTACTTCATAGATGCTCTTTGTTGTATATTTGAATTGAAAATAGGTCACATTGTAAGTTTTAACATTTTATAGTTTTTTGTGGAAATTTTCTGTTTTGTCTATTGTCTGTACGAAGGTGATATACCAGCCTATTCCGCCCGAGGAACAGTCATCGCGCTCTGAGAAGCTGGATCCCAGACCGTATCTACGCATCCTGCAGGGCATTGATCAGCGTTACCCTCCAGAGGAGCGCGGGGACCTGCTCCTCTTCCTCAGCGGTGTGGCTGAGATCTCCACCATTCAGGAGGCCTGTCAGGTTTATGCCACGCACACACGGCGCTGGATAGTCTTGCCACTCCACAGCACCCTCTCGCTCGCCCAGCAGGATAAGGCACTGTCAGCTTTGAATGGATTAGAGCATTGAGATACTGTTTGAAAATGATCCATTTGTTAGTTCTAACTTGAGTTGTTCCTCAGGTGTTTGATATTGCTCCTCCTGGTGTGAGAAAGTGCATCATCTCCACCAATATAGCTGAGACTTCAGTAACGATAGATGGGGTGCGCTTTGTTGTAGATTCAGGTATGGATTTAATAGTGCATCTGTTATTTCTTAAAGGATTATGTGGTGCTAAATCTGTCAAAGTTGAATTATTTTCTTTATTTGGTTATTTTTTAATGCTCTTATGTAGGTCAAGTTTTTATCATGTGCAGAATTACAATAATATTTTGATCATTTATGTTGTTGGCTTTCAAGGAAAGGTAAAAGAAATGAGTTTTGATCCTAAAGCCAAGATGCAACGTCTACAAGAGTTCTGGATCAGCCGAGCCAGTTCTGAACAGAGGAAAGGTCGAGCTGGTCGTACAGGCCCTGGTGTGTGTTACCGCCTCTATGCTGAGTCGGACTATGATGCCTTTGCACCATATCCTGTGCCTGAAATCCACAGAGTGGCTCTGGACTCCCTCATTCTCCAGGTAGTAACATCCTTGTTGATAGAACATTAACAAATCTTCTTTTTTAATTCCATGATAACATTCTCTATGAATGCCTCTTTCTTCCTGCAGATGAAGAGCATGGGTCTTGGAGATCCACTTTCATTTATCTTTATAGATCCACCTCCAACTGCTAGTATCCAGACAGCAGTTACCTATTTGAAAGAACAGGGGGCGCTGGACAGCCGGGGGGAACTGACCTCTGTTGGTTGTTTATTGGCACAGCTGCCTGTTGATGTGGTCATAGGCAAGTGTCGCTTGTTAAAAACCATCTTACAAAGTTTTAAGCTTTGGTGATGATAGACGTCTGCTTCTCAGTGCTCCCGTGTTTGTTCAGGAGTTTTAGGTTGTGTATTCATGCGTTCTCTCAGGAAAGATGCTGGTGTTGGGCTCCGTTTTTAACCTTGTGGAGCCCGTCTTGACTGTAGCGGCAGCCCTCAGTGTTCAGTCACCCTTCCTGCGCAGCTCACAACACAACCCGGACTGCGCCACTGCCCGACAGCCCTTGCACTGCAACCAAGGAGACCCCTTTACCCTGCTCAACACTTTCAATGCTTGGGTGGAGGTCAGTGAGGGAAAATGATCATGTGAAAATAGCTTTTTAACTCATTTATATTTGATGATGTAACAACTGATATATGAGATGGATTATGTGAACACAGCTCTTGCTGAACTTGTTGATCTCATGTTGACACAAAAGGTGAAGGGAGAGAGAGGCGGTGGCTCAAGAAAGTGGTGCAGGAGGAGAGGCCTAGAGGAGCAGCGTTTATATGAGATGGTCAACCTCCGCAGGCAGTTTAAGGCAGGCTCCTACTAATGCAGCAGTTCATGGAATACAACTAGTTTCTAACTTCAATTTCTTATAGATGTGTTTTGTTCGTTTACAGGACCTGCTGAGGAGCCATGGCCTCCTGGAATCAGAGGACAGTGCTCCCTCCGGTGGTGATCGTGCAACACGCAGGGAGAGGTTGACAGAGAGGAAAAAGCTGCATCAGCTGAAGAGAGATCATGAGCAGCAGGAGGGGAGCAAACGTAAAGTTCTAAGGATGGATGAGGGTCATAATGAAGGCTTCTCCTCAGGATCAGACACAGAGGAAAAAAGCAGAGGCAAGAAGGGCAGGGAGGACCAGGAACAGAACATGGACTTACAGGTGACCTGGAATACAATGTAAAATGAAAAGCACAATTAACACTCAATACTATTGTTGTAGACTCAGAATTCAATGTAAATGTTCCAGAGCTGTCTATTAGGTTCTACATGCTGTAGGGCTGTGGTCATAAACTTCTACAAATCAAATGCCTCTACTGTGTGTTGAGAAAATAACATCCTAAAACTTCAGGGTTTTCTGAAAACCTGAAAAACCTGACAGAGCTGCTAGCCGTCAGGGAAAAATGTAAATGAGGTCAGTTTGTATGTGTATTATAACATCTGGAATAGGAAGTTCAGAATGATTTCCTCATCTCACATTTGTTTATCATTATCAGTCTGATCTAAGCTGCTTTGCTCGCTTCAGTCATACCTTTTGTTTTCGCTCGGGCTGATGCCGTTTCTCTAATTTCAGCAGTTTTTCACTGTCGAGTTTTCCTTTTTTCCAGTCTCATTATCATCTTTACTGTGAGTGTTTAATTTCCACAATATTATTGTTATCACAGTGGTTTATTTTTCATCCTCTGTTGCAGCTAGAAACCTGAAAGGAAAAGCATTTCCAGCATAAACTCTCATCGCTTTAATTTCCCCTGATGTTCATCAAGGTTTAAGGAAATGTCTTCAACTAATTAAGCCCATAAATAATTTTTGAAGTACAGACAAGAAAATATATTTGTTTAAGTATCATCTGATTTTTTATTTTTTTTATTTTTATAGGTCAGGTGTTGTCCCAGAGGTGGATGTGTTTGTGTGTTTGTGTGTTTGTGCGACTCAGAAGAATCTTTCTGTGTTGCTGTTTCTTGTGAAATAGGAGGTGAAGTTCAAGTTGCGTCACAATGTGTCGGAACTGCAGGAGGCGGTCACCGTCAGTCAGGACTTGTCCTCCCGCCAGCAGGCCTTGCTCAAGCTGCTGCTTTGCCGAGGCCTCTACCCTCAGATGGCTCTGCCTGACGAGCACAACTCCACCCGCAAAGACTCCGAGCAGGTCAGAGCTGCTGCTGCACCGATGAGGAAAAACCTCCAAACTGTTTATGCACGATTCAACCTGGGAGAAAAAGGAATCAAATCTGTATGTCTATCTATCGATATATATATATATATATATCTTTTTTTCTAATTTGAAGGTGTTTCATACAAAGAATAAGCAGGGAGTGGTGATCCACCCGACCAGCGTGTTTGCAAGTGATCCGGAGGTGTTGCACGTTCCAGAAGATGACACCAGAGAAATGGGTAAACCTTGTTTAGAAGGACACACGACACGTGGAAAAAGTATTTGTAACATATTTAATGATAATAAGCACACTGTTAAGAATAGTTGAAAAAAAGTTTCAGTTAATAAGAGTACATGGATTTTTCTTTTGTTTAGCAGTGTCAAAACCTTAAACGTAATCAATATCCAACATAAAATAATCAATAATGAAAAGAATATGGACAGACATAACAAGAGGCCGACTGATGCAGCTTTACATTTACTCTTCATACATCTGGCGTATCGAAGAGATAAATGGGACAATGTCTTATTGAACAGACCACTAAGAGGTATTTGAGTTTACCAGTTCATTGATTTCTTTAAAAAAAAAGAAATAATATAGCACATTCCATAAATGATCATTTAGATACTAAACTAAAATATCTTTGATTCAGTGATGCAAGAGATGCTTTTGGATTAGAAAATATTAAATCGTATTGTTTTATTTTATTCTTTTCACTAAAAATGAGGCACCTTTCATCTTCGCCTCCATCATGCAAAGACGTTGGAAACACTCACAAAATGATCCCAAAATGTTACCTTTATTACCCTGCTGGCTCTTTATTTGTGTGTTTGTTTGTTTTTCTGTGTTTCATATGTTACTTCATGTTGTATTGTTGCATCTGTTACATCCACCTCTCCGTTTCTCGCCTGCAGGACCTGATAGGAAGGACAGCAGCAAGCACCAGCTGCTGGCCTTCGTCACTCTCTTGGAGACTAACAAACCGTATTTGTCCAACTGCGTGCGGGTTCCAGCTCTGCAGGTTAGCACCAGGCGTGGAACACTTCTGTCCACTTCAAACTGCCAAGTCTTTTTAAGTATTCTTTTTTTTTTTTTTTGGTAAAAATTATGTTAAAGCAACCTTACGTTGTCATGGTTACGCACAGTTACACACGGCCAAGTTTGATTTCATCACTGGTTAAGAGGAAAAAAAAAAACTGCAATGATGCCATTGTTATGCCTGCTCCATTAACACTTTCTAAATTACATTTTCAACCTATTCTGTTTTTGTTTGTTTTGTTTTTTTTATTAACTGATATATTATTCACAGAAAAGAAAAAAGGAAGAAATAACTTTTCTAGTTTCTAAAAACTGGATAAGAAACACAGTTGGGTCCAGAGGTATTTGGACAGTGACAGAGTTTTTGTCATGTCAAAGTGTATACTTTCTGCTTTGGTTTAAGAGGTTTCAAATTAAAGCCACTTTAAGCAAAGCACCTCCATATTTAAGTTTTTCTTCATAACAATGTCATATTTTGAATACTGCCAGGACAGTTTCTTCCCTGGAAATTCTCGACACGCCTTCACAGCAGCCACCTTCAGTTTCTCTTTGTCTTCAGTTTTGTCTCCACAGATCGAAAAGCGCGTCTGTTTGGTTGAGATCAGGTGACTGACTTGGCCATTCCAGTATATTTCGTTTCTTTGCCTTCAAAAAGCCTTGTTACTTTTACAGTATGTTTAGGTTCATTATTGACGTGGACTGTGTTTCACCAGTGCTTTCTTTCTTTATAATTTTATACCAAATTCTTTATCTTCGAACAAAGCTTCACTAGGACAGCACATTGGTCGCTCCAGTCAAACAGCAGCCAAATTCCAGCTCAACTTCTGATATCAGCTCTAAACCTTTTATCCACATGGGAATAAATTTCACCTGGCTATTTAGTTGTCCAAATGGAAATGGAAAATGCCATAACTCTGTACAACTTCTTAAAGTAAAGCTGAAAGTTGATACTTTTATTAGATATTGTTTCTTTTTTTTTTTAAATACATTGTGGTGATGTATAAAATCAAAACGACTGAAGTATTTTAATAGTAAAACCATTTCTTTTTGCTGTTTTGAATTTTGTAAACACAGTTCAGTCATTACATTTTTTTTTTCTTGTATGTAGTTTCAAATGTGCTACAACAGCAAACACACAACCAGCTTGACTTTCCAGGTTTAGTGAGGATGAAGGAGGTGGATTGTGGGGGTGAAGATGAGGAGGATGGTGGAGGTGTTCTGTTTGGGTCAGGCCAGGACATCTTGACATTAGTATCTGGGTGGTGTGGAGCTCAGCATGAAGGTGCGGTGTCATGTACTAGCTTAGCCAGTTATGAACCACATGCTAAAGGGAGAGAAGAAAAAAAAAAGGTGAAGGAAAGAGAAAGTGTCAGATAATTAGAGAAGGTGACGTCGACAAATTCAAGTCATTGTATCACAAAACTACTCAAATGACATTCAGGCTACGTTGGGGAAATCATTCGATTCACACACGATGTCAAATATATATTTTTTTCTGCTAATTAATCTGATCACTAGGCTCTGCTGCTGGTAGCGAACTCTGTGGACACCAATGCTGACTGTACGCGGCTGCTGGTGGACGGATGGCTGGAGCTGGAGCTGAGAGAGCCGGAGGAGGCCCTCAGGACCCTGTCCTCAGCTCTTACCCTCAGGGCTGAGTGGGAGAGGCTGCTGCAGGCCCAGCTGGGACAGAGTTCAACACGGGGGCCAGCAGTCCAGGGGGTGTCCCGCAGAGACATGGAGAAGCTGAGTGATAGCCTGGTCCGCTTCCTGCTCTACACTGAGGTACTGATGCTGCGACCTGCCAGTTACGAAACAACAAAAAAACAGAGTTAAAGGCATATCAGCTCCAAAACCTTGAAGACATGGCTAATTTCTGTTTGTTGTATCTTTCTTAATTATCTTGGTACCATCTCATTAAAGCAGGACAGTAAAGGCGAAAGCATACACATGTGCATGTGTATGTATGTTTCTAGAGATGATGTATATTACATACTATTCATATTTCTATGTTTTTTTGTGGGAGCAACTGTAATGAAAAGCAGTTTTCCCCTCAGGGATCAATAAAGTAAGTTCTGATTAAAGTAATAACATCTCATCCTCATGGCTAACCCTTTAAATCATATTCATTTAAATCATCATCATTTAAAACATATGAAACAAAAACCTCTATTATTTTAACAACAGAAAACAAATGAGAAAGTTTCCTGATAATAAGCTAAATGTTTATTTACTCTAAATATAGGTGTCCAATAAAAATGTGCTGACTTTTCCTCACACATAGTTTTCATACTCGTAGCTAGAAATCACTGGCTCGTTTGACAAACTCTTCCAGTTTTATTCCTAAATATTCTGAAGCTTCTAATTTATTTATCTAACAGCAGTATTCACTAAAAACCGTTCTCAAGGCATTGTAATGTTGAGGAGAAACAACTTCTTTTTAAAATCTGCTCTCTTCTGGACTGTCCCGCATTAATATACTTTCCGTATGTTCAGGCCAGTTACAGCTTACGGCGACTCGCAGCTTTCCAGACCCAGAACCTGTACATCGGCCCTCTGGGTGAGGAGAACCCGTCTCACACCAAAGTTCCAGATCTAAACCTGCTGTTTCCAGGAGCGGAAGCCAAACCAGACCCCATCAAAGGAGGCCTTCGTCTGACCAGCTTCTTCACCTATAACTGTCTGACTGTGAGTTAAATCAGCCCCAAGTCTGTTGGTAGATGGAAGTGGGTGTAAACTTTCATTAGGGACCAAAGCAGCTTAAACTGAAACAGAATACTGTACATATTTGCAGATTAATAGACCTAAGTGTTGGCCTAGAGGGAAAGTAGTGACATCAGACCAAATTTCTATTTTACACCTCTGACAAGACTCCTCAATGTTGTTCCACTTAAGTGATAGTGTGTATAGGGTCCCTACAAATGGACCAATGGCGTTTTTAACTTTGTATGTGTACAAAAAGTGCATAAAAATGACTGTTTGTACAGGGATGTCCTTCCTGTTTGCTGCTATGTTGTCATAAGTCTGATGGCCTCTGCTTCCAAAGAACTGGATCAGGTCTTGGAAATCTATGACAAATTAGTAAAACATTTGAAGCAAAGGCCTTGACCTCTCCAGGCCGACAGTAGACTTGTAAAGACTTAGTTTCAGGTACCTTGGTCCATCTGCAGGGACTCTCCACACCATCTCTTAAGTACGATGACATTTTGAAGTCTCAGACGTTACTTAAAAAGGTGATTTATTCTGACATTGCTAGTTTCACTCTAACTGGAAACTGCTTTCCAGTTAGAGTAAAGGTTTTTTTTTCTCATGTAATTGCATTTTTTTTTTTTTATTAAGAAAAGCCTTTTTGTATTTAAAAAATGTTGTAAAAGAGAGACTTTTTCTTTGGAACTATTAGAACTTTTATCATATGCTGACAAATGTCACATTTTTAGTTTCAAAGTTATCAATTTGCAACATTTGCAAATTGGTAACTTTGCAACATTTTGACATAAAAGTACAAGTCTTGAAATTGCTGATTTGTTTTCATAATTTCAACCTTTTGTCCCAGAAATTATGGTTTTTAGTCATAAAAGAAAGTTAATTTGACAAAAATCCAGAATTTTGACAAAAATGAGTAATTTTTAGTTGTAAAATCTATTTTAAATGTTTACTAAATCCTGACTTTTTGACATAAACCAGCTGCTCTCCACCTCAGTTGTTTAACTTTTTGACGTCAGTACTGAAACAAACGCAGACAGTCGCACTGAAGTTAGAAGATTATGATTGTCTAAACATTAAGTGGTCGGCGTTGTTTTGGTCCAGGGGCCTTGGGTTTAAGCTGTGTTTTACATGTTACGTCACAGCCATATCAAATGATGGTGTAGAACTCAAATCATTGATCATTCAAACAGATTCAAGGTAGACACGGTCTCCTGTAAACTCTAGACTCAAATCGATTGCCACAGTCGACAAATGTACATATATTTCTCTGATGTGATTTGCAGGATTCAAATGATCTTTACAGCGAATGTTTACGCACATTCTGGACTTGCCCAAACTGTGATCTCTACATGCCTCTGACCCCACTGGAGCGCATGCATCACGAGGCTTCCTGCAGACCTGCTGGAGAACAGCAGCAAACACAGCAAGGTCTGGATTTACTTCACACACTACTTGAACATGTGCGCCACCTGGTGTTAAGACTAATTGAGGGCTTTTTTTTTCTTTGGGATTTCATGTTTAGAAGGTGGAGAGCCAGGCTCCTCCTCAGCGTCCAGTCTCACCAGAGTTTATCACTGCGACATCTGCAATGAAGACCTGAAACTAACCTCCACTGAGATCCTCAAGCATAAAAGACAACACACGTATTCTGGCAAGTAACCGACAGGAAGCACCTGGAGGACAATAACAAATATCATCATGGAAATGTGTATTTTCTTTCTCCTCTTTTGCACTTGCAGACCTGGACTAAAGTTCTGTTAGTTCTCTCAAATAGTGGCTGGATACTTATCAATACTATATACTTTCTGTTTGCTTTTAAAAAGTTATTTTCCTATTAAAAATATTGCCATTTATAAAATCTCTCCCCCCCATATTCATTTTTACAAAATGAAAAAAAAACAAAAAAACTATATCCTGTCATTTAGAGCCAAGAAATGACATAATAAAGAACACTTTTTGGAGTGAAATCTGTTTCCAATTCCTCAGATAGCGCTGTGGAGCATTTACAGAATACAACTTTCAAACAGTGTTTGGTAAAAGGCTCCGTGACGTCGTAACATGCGCTCAGAGAGAAGAAACACAGGTTTAAAATATAGAGTGAGGGTTTAATAATGATACAAACCCACGATATGTAACACCTCAAAGCAGCACATTGGCACAAAGTCAGAAGTAAGACAGCACAGAAGATAAAAACTTGTCTCAAAAAAATAAAGAATCAGAATAAATATCTCAATAAATAAATAAACAAGTAATATCTCATTAATTACTTTGAAACTAATTGGTACGTACATGTGAAAATATTCACATTGGCATAAATCAATAACCAAAAAGGTAAATAGTACTTAACACAGAGTTACTTAGAAATCATAAGTTATTCATTACTCAAATCAAAAGGCACATTTATTAAGATGTAAGAATGGGGCCTGCAGTTTGTGATCGTATGACTGTTGGGACTGTTCTCCAACACCATTTCTGAACCAGAAGTAGAAAACTGTGCAATGGCTTTACTAGTTCTGTATATCTGCACCATCAAGTGAACGCTTGTGGCTCGTTTGGGTGTGAGCAGGTCTACGCTTTGCAGACTTCTGTGGATCGTGTGTGTGTGTGTGTGTTGTACCAGTGGTTAATACAAGGTCAGGGGATGGCGATCTGGTGACTGACTGACTTGGAGTTTTCTGCCTTTGGAGCAGGACTCTTTCTTTCTTTCTTTTTTTGTGGTCCAACGTTCTTGGCAGGCTGAACTATGGCAGCACAGAAGACAACGCCACCTCGCTGAGAGGTCGCGTTCGCCATCACTCTTCTTCCTGTTCACTTCCTTTAAGTCACTTTGGATGGAAGTTCTTGGCTAAACCGAAAGTATAAATAATATGGTGAAGCTTCTGAAAAGTTCATTCTGCCATAATTTAACTGTAATAGCCCTATTCAGTGCTTTTAATAAAGAGAGTTCTACCTTTATTTGGAATGAGAAGGTCCCGTTAAATTCTCATACACTTTTAACACCTTATCCTTCGGTTATTTTGGGAAATCTGTTCATCTGCTGTCGTTTGTTTCCGCCCTGCCTGCGCAGTCACCGTCTACCTTGGTTTCTTGTGTTTCTAAATTAAATGTTTAAACATCTTGCAGAAAACAGGATGAATCACATTGTTAATTCATCCTTCAGTTCCTCGTGTAGGTGAAAATACTATTAAAGCTGTAGTGGTATCAGACTAAAGGAAAAAAAAAGCTTTTTGGCATGAGAAAGCCTTCTCTGGACAAACTGGCATCTCTGCATTTCTGTAAAATATGTCATCAGCTGCTCATTCATTCTGAGGGATTCACAGCAAAATTATTTATCGAAATGTATGTTGGAGCTGCGACGAAAATAACTTCAATCTATTTGTCAGTGAAGGCAGAAGAATATACCGCAAATTACCAAAATTAACACAGAAATGCAAGACAGATCTGCAGAAGCATTTAAAAAAAAAAAAAATCTCTTGTGGTTAATTTGTCTTTAATCCATGCTGTGAACCTGTTTTTTTTCTTGTTTTTTGTTTTGTTTTTAAAGCATGCTCTTTAGCATCCTCAGCACCCTTTCTGGATTAAGACTATTAAGACTTATTGACTGATTGTTTCCACTTCTGAGTTCCTGCTGCAACACCTCAGTTTCCAGACGATTTCAGTCCAGCGTTGTTGGGGCAGGACTTCGAGTTGTAGCAGCTTTTTGATTTTGTACTTGAAACAACACTCAGCGAACACAACTACCACTTTGGTCCGAGAACGACCTACTTTCCTTTTTTTTTTTCTTTTTCTTTTTTTCAAGTTTGCGCCTCTTTTCTCATCACAGGGTGAAAAGTTTGCAGCAAGCACGTTTACAAAAAAACGTCACGACTGTGAGCTGCCGCTCAAAGACGATTTCATGTTCTCATTTACCTTTTATGCTGGATATCAAACACAGTTATGCACTACACTTTTCACTTCCAAACACTTTTCCATTTTCACTAAATTATCCCTAACTCAAATAACTGGTACAAAAATACTCTTTCAATACATTGTTCATTGCACTTAATGTTTGAGTGGCGTCTTCTTCAAAGGCCTTGACGCATCTATAGACTGGTAGACACGGAGCCCTGATTTCTTTGGGGAGTGTTTGAACATTTTATATATTAGGTAGAATAGACTCACTCAGAGGCTTCAGTTTTAAGCACCTTGTAGTACAATGGTGAAATGGGATGTTTTTTTTTCTTTTTTTAAAAATAATTAATGATTAAAATACACAGAAGGATGGGTAAAATATGTGCAAAGTGAAAGTATTAACTGCTTGACACACATTCTCGTGTTTTTTTTTCTTTCTTTCTTCAGAAAACAAAAGTAAGTTTGGTTATAAAGGACCATTATGAATCACAATATGACTTTTAAGTCTTTGTGGTTGTCATTGCAGCTTCCCTTAACAATAATTGTCTCAATGCATTTGATAAACCTCCTTCCGCTGTGGTACTTAAACTAGAAGACAGTAATTGTGGTCTCAGATGCTTTCTTGAAAACTGGACACACTGCAGACCTCTCTCCCGTTCCTTCGCACCCTTCCGTAACCAAGGTTTGAGTAACATCTGAGGTAAAATTAGAGGTAAAGGGTGACATCTGCTCATCTGACTGACGAACAGGCCAACATGAAACGAATAACTTCCCGAAGACCTCGTGTTGTGAATACATGAATGTGTGTGCCATTTGGGGATTCTGTCAATGTGTTTACATTTAATAAAATATACCAATCAAAATTATAACAATCATATATATAAACATCTTTTGTTTTTGTTTTTTAAAATTTTCTTTCTAAATTAAAAAAAACAAACAAAAGAAAAACGGACATTTGAAACAGTGTACACATTGTTGCCTCTGCCAACCTCCTCCTGTGATAAGTCACTGACAGTTAACTCTAAATCAGCCATCCCCCAGTAAATCCACCGCGAAGGTTCCAGTTGACTCCCACAGAGCCTGGTCTGAGTGCTGGGGACCTGCAGCCACCACGGCCCAGCAAGGAAAGGCCCAGGTTGAAAAGAGAAAGAGCTGAATAAAGTGGAAGGCTATGGGGTTTAGAAGGATCAGGTTAGAGGTCTGGCCCTGCTGAGAGCTCTTTCCCACCTACTGCCACCTCCCTCATCACTACAGATGCTCTCGTCTCACCAAACCCCTTGGTCCAGAGAACCCCTCCTACCCCCTAGCCTGGCCTCATCGGACCGCTTTGTGCTTTCCCCCACAGCAGCCACACCTTTCCCCACATCGCAGGCAGGCGCGCAAAGGCAGGTAGCAGCACATGCAGGGCACGAAGAGTGACAGAGCCAGGAGGGCCAACCAGCGGGCACAGCAGAGGGGGTGTGGGTGGCCCCCCATAGAGTCATCACACGAACAAGGCTCCCAGAACTCTCCCTCAGAGTCCGACATGCAGTGGTAAAGCAGACTTTCTGCGCACCACACACAGGTCCACTGACGCAGGCAGTGCAGAGCTGGGTCCGGGGCGTCTCTGCAGCGGCCCCGCCCGTTCTCTGAAGCGCTGAAAACAGAGCGGCAGTACACACAGCGAGATGAGCACGACGAAGAGGCCTGAGGGCATGGACTGTCCTCATCGGGCGAGATCACCCCCGGGTCGCCACTGCTGCTGGCCCCACCTCTCTTACGAGTCCGCGACCGGGGCGTGGCCAGTGAGGTGTGGATGCAGCAGGGAGAAGGCGAGCCTTTGCCCGTTTCCTGGGGTGAGCCAGCACCTGAGGACACTCCTGACACAGCATTAGGCATGGACATACATGTGGGCGATGATGAGGACAGACGCTGCGAGGCTTTACTGTCCAGGCTCACGGTCACCTCACAGCCCGCCGTCCCCACCCCTGCCAGCTCTTTCTCAAAGCGAACCACGCAGAGCTCTGACTTGTCCTGCAGGCTCCCTCCACCAACGACCACACCCCCTGTCAGCCCCCCAACCATAGTCCTTGTGGCCCCTGCTCGTCTGTAATCCTCATAACCTCGTGAACCCCACAGATCTTTGCACGGGTCCACGCTGCACAGGTCTCCTTGCTCCAGCAGCGAAAAGGTAGGTGAAAGGGGGGACAGAGGAGATGAGGCTGGGGGACCCACAGGAGGAGTAGGTGGAGCAGGAGGCGGGGGTGGGGGCGCTGGGGGATTCAGTACTGTCGTCATTTGTGAGAGCTGGTGCTGTCCTGGCCTGGTGTGGATCTGTGGAGAGCGTGTAGGATTACACACAGTGAGTCAGGAACAGAGTGTACTGTGGCAGTGCTTTCATCTCTGAGCATATCTCAAGTGTAAGCGATCAATAACTCAGATAATAGCATTATCAATAACTTAATAATAACATTCTAAAAATGTTGTGCTACCTGAGCAGGTGTGTGAGTGGTGACAGCATGGCTGGATCCAAAGCTAAACTCCTCAGGCCGCACAAAACAGGTAGACGAGGACTCGCTTGTCACTATGGTAATGGGTTTGGGAAGCATCTCCTTTCTGCTGTTGGATGACGACTCACTTCCTGTGTGGGACTGACAGGGGTTGAATGTCACCCTACGAGTAAAAAAAAAAAAAAAAAAAGAAAAAAAAAAAAAACCTGCATGTGCAAACAGTCAAACTAGCAGGACACTCACAGCTTGTCCGTCGTCTTCAGTGTCGGCCTCTTCTGGCGTAGAGGATGAAGGCGAGTCAGAGCCTTGACGACACAAGAAGAGAGTAATTTAGTCTCTCCTGAGGACTTTCTAAAAAGCTGTTTCAGAAAAACAAGCAGGGGTGCACCAATCCAGTATTAATATTGGATGCAGGGCCCAGTATTTTCTACATAGCTGGATCAGGTATCAGATAATCAGGCACATCCATGACGCTGATCTGTTCACTTCAGTTCTGTGTATGTGCCACACTTCATCTCTGCTTCATGCATCGGCTGCGTTTGCAGCCAGAGTGGAAAGAAAAAGCATGTGAACCCTTTGGAATTAACTGGTTTTCTGCATTTTGTCATAAGGTCTGATTCTCATGTGAGTCACTGGAACAGAAAATGCACAACTATAATTCCTCCTATTCTTATTCACCATTCACAGTCCTGGTGCAAAAAGTAAGTGAACCCATGGACTACACCTGACAATATCCAGTCATTTAACAGGCAGGTACATTGGCGGGCAGGGCCGTGTTATTAAAGACATGACAGTAACTGTTGTTTTAGTTGATAAGTTTAATCTTAAAAGTGTATTTAAAACATGATTAAGTTACTCAACTTCTTCTCAACAGTCTCTTTTTTTGGCAGTTGTTATATTCTATTGGAGGGGGATGGGGGGATTAACTCAATATATGCCAAAACAAATTGGCTTCCCTTATCAGTTCATCATATCAGTCAACCTCTACCAAAGATATTTATGAATTAATGCAGAAAACCAGTGAAGTCCAAGGTGTTCGCATACTTTGTTTTTCCAGTGTATTTTCAATAAATTCAATTAAAATCCAGTACATTTATATCTATGTGATGAAGTGCTACGTTTTGTGATGTAATATTATTTAAGTCAACCTTGATGCGTCTTCCTCGCACATCAATGGTAACAGATCGGTATTTGAGTATCGTCCAATACACAAAGCCTGGTTTTCATTCTTAAGACAATATCTGCATAGACTATGGATGAACCATCCGGTCACATGACTCAGATTTGTCCTGAGAGCCTTTGAAGGCCATTTTTCATCAAACCACGCAACGCCAAGTTGAAAGGAAGCTGTCCAGGCCAATGGCTAGCTGTTAATCAAGCATGTCAAATGACATCCATGCATCTGATTGGTCAGATTTATTGCTTAATATAAATTTATCTGATGTGGTAAAAACGTTTTTTGTACTGGGCTGTAAATATGTTTAATTCTGCTGCAAAGTTGGACCTTTTAACATGGGGGTCAGTGGGAATTTGCTCTGTTTTGGAGCCAGCGCCTGGTGGTCAGTCAAGGAACTGCAACACAACGTTCTTCCAGGATGACCTTCAACACGGTTGCTGTTTGGTGTTAGAACAGGGTTGAAAAACTAGGGTCAGTGCATCCCTAGCAACAAGGAAATGTGTGCGTAGGTAATGCGTGTCTACCTCTGTCGAGCTTGTCTATGACAGTCTGCAGTCCTTTCTCAAAGGAGATGGCATCGGCAGGACTCTGGAACGTAAGGCCAAACTTTCGATCCTCTACCCGCCAGTGATGGAAGATGGGATTCACCTTGTTGTACACCAACCCCCTTTGGACTGCGCACTCCAACACCGGCTAAAGACACAACCAGCATTAAGAAGTCATTTAACCAACCACGATCAACAAAGCTCTAGCTCCCTCTACAATCACGCCCCCACGTGACACATAGCTACAGTCTTTAGGTGTGGTTGGCGAGCAACGTAGCACCAAAGACAGCCGGTAACACACGCACACACTCACTGCTCGATCTCGCAGCCGTTCTCCACGTATGATGTACTCTCTCCGCCCCTTGCTGTCGTGACTCCGCCCCTTCCATATGACCACATGGCTGAGGCCGCCACCTCCAAGGGGCACCCAACCGCCACTGGAGTCATCACGTGTCATCACCACGGCACGAACACGCACACTGTCAGGGAAACAAATGTTATCAGAAACACACACACACACTTGAAATGTGCACACATTAATGTGCGCAGTCATCCAGCTGGGAGAACATAAACCGAAGTTTAATTCTTCAAAGGGAATGTGTTATGATAAAAAACATTTTTTTTCTGTAACTGCAGTATTTGACTGCATATATTTGGGTGTCTGAAACCAACTAAAAGCTTCTAGATAAAACAACCGTTTCAGTTTGCTTTAGAGCTGCCTGAATTTGAAAATTTGTCACTTCAAGAGCATTTCAGAGTTGCAGTGTACTGTGAGATTACAGACGCGGATCATGGTAGACTTATCCAGCTTCCCCATCTTTATCTCAACCTTATTTCAACCAGTATTGTATTTTCTGTACTTTTGAAGTGGCTTGCCAAAGCTGTGTGACCAATTTCAAAAGAGGCACACCCCACAGAAGAACACTGAGATGCCAAAGTGTGATTTATCGTAGCAACTTAACAACTATGCACGTTCCCTACATATGGGACCTAAGTCATAGTTGGTGTTTCTACTTGTCTGCTGTTGCTGTTGTCGCTCTGTAATTATACCACCAAACAAATAGTTTTCTCCAGCACTGGGCTTCCATTCTTTTTTTTTTTTTTAACTTCTCTTATGTACCTGTATGTAACATCAAAGAAGTAGCAGCAGCGGGAAATATAGGCTCAAGTCCAAGTGCAGTCACAAGTCCACATCGAGTTGCAAGTCAAGTCTAAAGTCATGACTTAGGTAATGACTCAAGTCCAAGTAAAGTGACTCAAGTCTACGCATCTGCTACCAAGCAGTGGTGTGCATCAACCTGGCACCTAGTAACATTCCTGAGGGGTGCACATCTGGCCGTATCAGAATAAGGTTGCCTGTTCCATGGAGAAGACGAGTTCACCTAAAACTCCCGCTTAAACCAGCTGCTATGAAAAGAGCTGTAAAAACGTGATTAAAACAGGTCCTTTTCGACCTTTTCCCTCTGGTATTTTTGACCAAAAGGTGTCAGACATTTATTCAATGTAGACTTAAATTATGTTTGTATTATTTTGTATTACTTTTTTGAATTAAAAATTTTCCCTCTAGTACAAAAATTCAGCACAGGTTTTTGTGTGAATGAAATGATGAAATTCACACAAAGGAGTCACAGTTGACAGCCTGGACCGTGTGGCGCTGCAACATGACTGCTCAGAGGCCTGTCTTTACAGTCACATCCAAGGCGATCGCTCACGTGACAGGGGTAAATTTGATTCCAGTTGGCATTTGATGCGTTTTCTTCGCGCATTTCCTTGGCTTCGAGTCCTTTAAAAAATTCACCACACGTCCGGCTGTGCGCGGTATGGACCGAGAATCAAAGAACAACGGAGCAAATTGCCAGAATGAAAGCAGAATGAAAGGCAGCGGCTGAGGAGGAGACACTGGGCCAAATGGGAGGAGGGAGGAAGAATGGAGAGTTTCCCACATAGACGTATCAATGAACGCACCCATTCGCCATCAGAGACCCCGGCATTCTTGCAAAAATAAATAAACAAATAATAAAAATAAGCTGCACTCGCCTTTCGGCTGAATAATTCAGTAGCGCAGCTCGACATATGCATGCCATGCACACACACAGCAGCGTCCTTTTTATTTCTTCTTATTATTAAGTCACATTAATTTTAACTGTTGAAACAATTCCCTCATATTTCTCTCCATTCCGCCCCTGCTGCTCGCGCTCATTAACACACCCCGATATCATGTTATATTTTTTATGAATGGGACGGAACCAAACCGGATCCGAGCTCCACACGTTTGCGCCTTTCTGGATTTTCATCGGGAAAAAAATATTTGTTTGTTTGCTTTTAGGCCTAAAAAAAATAAAATAAATCGGCGTGTGGGAAAAAAAAGGGGGAAAGGAAAATGAAGAAGAAGAAGCGACGAGTGGGTGAGAGGATGGAGAGGAAACGAGAGATGGGGGGAGGGGGCCCGATTAGAGAAGGGAAGAAGGAGAGGAGGGGTGAGGGTGAGGGAGAGCGAGAGAGGGAGAGAAAAATCACATTCCATTCATAAAGTTTGGCTTTAAAAATCCTAATGAAACCCCGAGACACGTTGATAAAAATCACAACGCCTCCATCCCTCCCTCGTTTCACTGTAGCCTTGTCTTGAATGACGCGATGCTGGCTCCAAACTCGCCATATTTCGCCCTTTTCCCCCCCATACATTTTACACACTGACTGATTTCGTGATTGTTTTTTACCAATCGCTAACCACGCATTTGAACTATTGCATTGTTTCAGGTGTTTGTAAATGCGTTTATTTTATTTTATTTTTTTTTAATTCCTCATTTTTGTGCACGTATATCGTGGGGAAGGCATGTAAAAGCAAAGCTCCACATGTAGGTAGCTTTACATTTATCAAACATTGGCTATGATATATCAGAAATGGGGTGTATGCTGTTGATTCAAGACTACGTAATGGTGTTTTTATTCTCCTGCTTAGCTGTAGAGCAGCGACTGTGATAACAGCACATCATCATACTGACTTGGTGGAACACTGATGGTGGTGGCGTTCTTTCTATCCGTTTTGGTGGATGGTTGAGTATGTATGTGTAGTGTTAAAAATAAAAATGTAAGGACTTACTCGCCCTCCATGGCTCGGTGTTGCCCGCCGCTTGCAGCAGCCCACCCCAGGGTCTCCTCTCTCCCACTTTTTATCCTCCTTTCAAGAAACACTCAGACTCACTCACATTCTCTCTCCATCTGCTCTCATTTTCCTAATCTTCCGCTCTCTTCCTCTGGCTCTCTCTCTCTCCACCTTGATGTCGTTTCGGTGTATCAGGATAGGCTTGAGGTTGCAGCAGCCATTTTCCGCTGGCAGCATCCTCCCTCTCTCCTTCCCTCCCTCCCTCCCTCCCTCCCTCCCTCTCTTATTCCCTCTCTCATTCTACCTGCCCTGTGCCAGCACATCCGCACTAATCATTGACAGCGTCGTGGCTTTAGGTGGGCCATCGGGTTTGTCTATGGAACCACGCCGTTGTAAATTATTGAAAATGCGTACCGAGGTGCTATTATATGCATTGGCATGGATGGTAAATGAAAAACTGGGTAAACCATCTATGACCTCTGGCTGGTCCCCTGATAATTACCGGAAATTCAGTTTGCACGTTAAGTTTTAATTGTAATTCCATTTTTCACATCTAAAATATTTTCTAAAGCGTGCATATAAACACTGTTTTCTTTTTCATACTATATATATAAATAAATAAATAAATATATATATATATATATATATATATACACACACACATACACGTACACACGTATATTGTGTTGTCATGTTCCCACCTTCAGTGGAGTCCAATTCAATGGTGCTTAAAAGTTTCAGCACCATGGACAGCAACTGGTTTCCAAAGGCCTATTTAACTGGCGCTTGGAACTGCGCCTGCGCAATTTGGATTCTGTAGCCTACTTTTCATTGTTTTTACTTTATAAAAAAATAATAAATACAAGAAGTCAGTTCCTAAAATCGAACATAAAATTGAATAGTTTTGGACATTCTGTTGACGGAAATGGTCAAAGCAACCATTTTGACAAATGTTGCCTTACCACACGTTTAATAAATATAATTAAATACAGAATTTAGAATAAAAATGACCTCACCACCTTCTAACTGTGACGGCTCAACTGCCAGCAAGTCCACAGATGTCCGCCATAACTTCATTGACCTCCAAAATTACATTTTTGCATTTATGATTTATGATGTTTTTGATGAAAATGTTAGTTGATCAATACATTTAAACCTCACTAAACATCACCTCTATTTTGTCCCTTTACTCTGTAAATTTCTGACATTTCATCAGGGGCTAAATTCAAAGTGACACAGTATCTCAGATTAAGGTCCAGTTGCTCATTTATGGATGTTCAACCAGAGATCCTGCAGGTAAGAAATCCAAAAGAAATAGTCCCTTCAATGGATCAGTATGTCCTGTAGTTATGTACATTAATTTGTTCACAGTTTACAGCTGTATTATTAAAGTTTGGCCTGTGATGGATGTGATGACATGAGGGCAATTTTCAGACCCAAGAACAACACCTTGATTAAAGTAAGTCTTTCAGTGTGAAATGAAGGTACTGAAATTTGATCCATAGAAAGACAAAACAAGTAAAAAATAATAACTAGAACATGAATGAGCTTATTCTCCAATGTATTGATCATAGGTGACACTTTATTTCATGTCAGTTTCATTGAAACAAAATTATTATGAAAAATTAGCTTTATTGATGACATAGACAGCCCTGCACAGGTGGGTCTTCGGGATATTAAATAAAACTTCTTTATGTTTTAGGTATAACAGTAGCTGTAAGTAAAGTTGCTCAAGTGTTGCAAGTACAAACATGGCCGCTTCATTTTTGTTATATGGTGACTAAAAAACCGAGAAGCCTACTTTTCTGTTTCATTTGAGTGAATTTAATTAGATTTTGTTGTTGTTGTTTTGTGGCACTGTCCTGAAAGCTTTTGCAAAATTTGATTACTTTGCTTGATGCTTTAAAGTTTTCAGATACCCTTAGGCTTTGACAATTATCTATATTTTTGCACCAACAACCAAAAACCTATACACCACATGTATTTCCACAAAGAGTCCCAATAGTCATAAATTAAGCCTAATTAAAACTAAATAGAAGGAATTAATATCCTTGCAAACATCTATATGGGACAGCCTTCTTAAAAGGATTAAGAGTTAAGTCATTGCCTAGTTCAGAGGGAGGTTTACCCTGCATATATAAAAAATGTTATATGGACAGTGGTGGCCAAAACATTACTTTTTTCTCTCATTTAATTAAGTGTTGTGTGTGGTGGTATTATGGTTTGGGCCTGTTTTACTGAGAGGGACTGAAACTAACTAAATAGCAGCAACTATGGCAAATAAAAACATAATCCAATGCTTAACATTCAAATGAACTATTAGAATATTAGGATTTTAATCATTTAAGGACAAATGTAACATATGAGTAAGCTATATTGGTCATTAAGAACAAAGTTTTCTGTACATCAGCATAGAATCAGAGCTAATTCAGCATTATTATCAGAGCTTTGAATACATGTGTTTTTTCCAGGCCACAGTATTTTGCAAGACAGCAGAACTGAACATAGAAATACCACCACATTACAAAGTGGCAAAGTAAGAAACTTTAATAACTCCTTGAATAATAACCAAGAACTAATCCTAAATAGAACCCAACAACAGTAGTGATGCAGTCCTGAGAAGGATGGATCAGGCCCCTGCTGTTAAAGCTTCTCTATAGAGACAAAGCATTCACAAATCTGTGAACATTTCACAGGATGCTGACCCAGTA
Source organism: Arrhamphus sclerolepis (assembly GCA_037176975.1). Taxonomy (NCBI): domain Eukaryota; kingdom Metazoa; phylum Chordata; class Actinopteri; order Beloniformes; family Hemiramphidae; genus Arrhamphus; species Arrhamphus sclerolepis. The sequence continues at coordinate 1,564,217 of JBAMYA010000005.1, read as the reverse complement.
AAATACATCCCACACTCTGCATCAGCTGTAAGAATGACTCAACAGCTCACATCTCCTACAGAACGTGAGGATAAAAACACTTGTACTCTGAAACCAGTTTCCCCAACAGGCTAAAGCTGAAAAACCAAATAGAAACCAACTAATATCAAATGACAGCAGGAAAAGAACTGAGATGCAACAGACAGGACTGTTGTGCTCTGTGGCAAAAGCACAGAGGCTGTGTATGTTGTCTAGACCAGTCCACGTCCCAGCACAGCGGATCTACAAGGAAATCCTGCTTCAGATAAGTTTAATGTAATATAGTAATGTTAAGACATTATTTGGGTTTTATTGGACTCAGCCATAATTCCTCATTAAATATGTATACTAGCTTCAAAAATATGAACACG
>JBAMYA010000005.1:1527674-1558008 GCA_037176975.1 Arrhamphus sclerolepis | reverse complement strand
TTATATATACGCATATATACTTTCATCTTAATGCCTTAGTGTATGAAATGTTCTCTCTAATTTACAAATTTGAAGAAAATAAGTCATGATTAACCTGAGATGATCAACTGTAAACAAACAAATTAACTTTGAGAAGAGAGAGAAAAAAAGCTTCATTCGCATTTATTCATAAAGCAAATCACATCCTTAACGTTAGCATTAATGTCCGAATTGTTTATTGACTGTCGTAACAGATATACAGTCAATACACTGACTGATATCTCAAACACTGAATGACAAACAAAAACGCATCGGTATAGTCAGATTTAAAGTTTGCAGCGTTTAAATAGCGTCAACAAAAACTACAGACAACATTAGCATGACTACACAGAGTTAGCACGCTTAGCTGCTGGTGCTAATTACGCTCAAAACAGGGAGAAAAAAATCCGTAGTAAACTCGGATAGTCGAAAATGGGATACATAGGTATGTCAGTCTACCTTCAGCTTGGTCAGAAGTTCTCCACATTTGTTCAAGTTTGGGTTTTTCTTGTTCCACTCTGATTTCAGAGTCTCGTACAGTCCTGCCGTCTCTCTCAGCGCCATGGTGATTCTGCAAAACGTACGACACCGGCCACCGAATTACGTTCAACGACTGTCGTGAAACGCGGTTAGGGTTGCCATGAAACGATTCCTTCCTGTTCCTAAAAGGATTACGTCAATTTGTTTGTTTATTTATTTAAAAATAATAATCTCTTCACACAATATACCATGTGAAGAGTTTTATTGCCACATTTATTGAAATTGATATACTATGTAAATGTTTTTAAAAAAAATCATACTATCAAACTATTTATGTTTTTAATGAGACCTCTAGTAAATTTTGAGTAGACCTGAAGTATCATTTCTCAGTAAAAGAGAGCAATAATTCCAAGCTGACTCTTAAGGTCTGTCCCAATCCAGCGGCAGCATCCGCATTTAAAGATGTAATCAGCTACTTTGTATACCCACAAGCTCTACATACCCACAAACACTTTTGAATATGTTTTTATTGATGTGTTATGACTGTATTATTTTACATACATTTTTTTAATATTCACAAGCAGAAGCTTCCTGGTTCACCTCACAGGTTTCAACCTTCTATGTAGAGTGGATTTTCTTTTTGAAATATCTGTCAGTGCTGAATAATAAGAAAAAATACTGTTTTTTCTGACATGTCACTCATTTGCCATATAATATGATTTTTTTTTTCGCTCAATCGATCTCTTTATTTCATTTCATTTTATTTTATTTTATTTTATTTTATTTTATTTTATTTTATTTTATTTTATTTTATGTTATGTTATTCCTCGTTTTTGGATCTTACGCTATCTTCCGTAATGTTTGTAATTGTTCAAAATCAATAAAGTTGTCTGTAACAAAAAAACAAAACAAAAAACCAAAACGACGCCTTCCTGCCGAGGAGGTCCGGCAGTTGATCAAGATGGCGGCGAGCGGTCCAGACCGTTGGCTGAGTGAGTTACCAAACCATGAAATCTTCAAGATAATACGCGACAAGCTGGATTCGGAAACGAAAACGATCGAGAAGAGAGCCGCCAAAAACCTCGCGTTTTGTCTGGGCGGGGACTTTTTCGTGTGGAACGACGCAGACCGCGTGTTTTACACGACCAACTTACGACAGCTGAACTCAGATGAGAACGAAAGCAGCGGGAAGTTTCAGGCGCTCATGTGCATCAACCCTCCGCTCTTCCAGGTGTGCCAGGTGTTGCTGAGTCCGACGCAGCAACACGTCGCGCTTGTCGGGCAACGGGGCGTCTCGGTGCTGGAGCTCCCTCAGCGGTGGGGGAAGAGGTCGGAGTTCGAGGGAGGGAGGGAAAAAATCAACTGCAAGACCATCCCGGTGGCGGAGCGCTTTTTCACCAGCTCGCCCTCGGTGAACCTTCGACAGGCGGCTTGGTACCCGAGCTCCACCGAAGAGCCCCACCTAGTGCTGCTCACGTCCGACAACACGCTGAGATTTTACGGCTTGAGGTCGCCGCAGACGCCAGCCAAAGTCCTGCCGGTGTCACAGTCTGAGGATGACAGCAGCGTCCACCGTCCGGTCCGATCCTATGCGGCATCTCTGGGGGAAATAGCCGTGGCGTTTGACTTTGGGCAGGTTTCGCCCCCTCCTCGGCAGCTATCGGGCCGGGGCTTCAAAGATCAACAGGTCTATCCATTATACATCCTCTATGAAAACGGAGAAACCTACGTGAGCTCCACAAGCCTGGCCACCGGCGTGAGTCTAAGTAAACCAGCTGGACCCCTCCCTATGCATCCTGCAGCAGAGGACAACTATGGTTATGATGCCTGTGCCATTCTTTGCTTGCCCTGTGTTCCCAATATCCTGGTAATCGCCACAGAAACGGGAACGCTGTATCACTGTGTGGTTCTGGAGTCTGAGGAGGAGGAAGACAGCGGGGCGGTGGAAAAGTGGATCCGAGGCACAGATGCAGTCCCAGCTCTCTATGTGTTTGAATGTGTCGAACTCGAGCTCACACTCAAAGTAGCTGCAGGAGAGGATGAAGAGCCGCAAGAGTTTGATTTCACCTGTCCGATCAGACTGCATAGAGATCCACTTTGTCAGCACAGGTATCACTGCACCCACGAAGCAGGAGTGCACAGCGTGGGGCTGACGTGGGTCAATAAGCTGCAGAAGTTCCTGCAGTCCAACGAGGAGGATAAGGACAGTCTCCAGGAGCTGGCTGCAGAGAGGCGCTGCATTGTGGAGCACATAGTTTGTACCAGACCTCTGCTGAGCAGTCAGTCAGCTCCTGTTAGTGCTTTTTTGATTGTGTCCGATCTTTCCTTAGGTGCCACCATGATCTGCATCACTAGCGCCTACGAGTGCATCATGTTGCCCCTGCTAAGCTCCATTCGCCCTCCCTCCCCTCCACTGCTCTGCTCTCATCCAGGTCCAGGTTCTGCTAGCTCCCCCCTGCGTGGGCTAGCTGAGGATTCCTTCGAGCAACACATTCGCAACATCCTGGCACGTAGCTCTACCAATCCTCTGGTGCTCAAGGCTGGGGACAAAGACACATCACCCCCGCCACCAGAGTGCCTGCAGCTGCTCAGCAGAGCTACACAGGTCTTCCGTGAGGAGTACATCCTGAAGCAAGACATGGCCCGCGAGGAGATGCAGAGGAGGGTGAAACTCCTGACGGGCCAGAAGAGCAAGCAGCTGGAGGAGTTGACACTGTGCAGGGAGGAGAAAAAAAGTTTGAGAGAGGCGGCAGAAAGATTGGCAGATAAATATGAAGATGCTAAGTATCGCCAGGAAACCATCATGAACAGGGTCAAAAAAGTGCTGTGCAGCTTGCAGAGCCAGCTGCCCGTTCTGTCAAACAGTGAAAAGGATATGAAGAAGGAGCTGCAGGCAATCAGTGACCAGCTGAAACACCTCGACAACTGCATCAAACAGGTGAACATGAAGATGGAGTACCAGAAGACGCAAGTAGACAAGGACATGCCTGCAGCCAGGACAACGGTCTCCCTCAACGCCCACCAGAAGAAGGTTGTTCAGGACGTCCTCAGAGAGCAGGGACAGCAGATCAGTGACATGATGAAGCAGATCAAAGACATCAAAAACCACTTTAGTTTCTAAGTGCTTCACAAGCTCCTGAAATGATTTGTTGGAGAAAAAATACAAGTACAGTTTCTAAAGTTGCCTTTTTTGTAACGTGTGAATGTTCCATTTGTGGAATGGACAATTAAAGGATGTTTTCATCTACATCAGGATAACTTTTGAGACAACCACATATTGTTTGTTTCTAAAACGAATACTGTTGTTTGAGTCACAATCTAAGAACAGAAGATTTATAGAGATGAAACATTCTTTTGTGTTAAAAAAATAAACTTGAAAGTTTTCTGTAGCTGCTGTTACTCTTATCTTTTCAGCAATGAGATGTTTGATGTCAAATGATGAATTTCTTTATATAGTACCTAAGTACCTAGCTTATATAGTATCAAAGTGCTTTACAATGAACTTCAGAAATTAATTTCCCTTTTTAAAAAAATACAAATAGAGGTTAAATGAAACATTATCAGCTTTATTGAAAACAATTTTTCCCTAGATACTCATGCTGTAGTGTTTAAATGATTGCTGGTAGGTAATGCTGAAATCAGAATGAGTGCAGCGTTTCTGCATTTAGTTTAGTAAAAGTGCAGGTAAGTTGGTTTTTTTTTTTTACATCAATTAAATTCAGAGCAGTAACTCTAGAAGGTATTTAATGGTTTTCACATTTTGGCTTAATGATATGAAGTTCACATGCAACATGACATAAATATATATAATTCAGATATTTTGACAAACTTTTGATATTGGTCACCTATTTGGAATTAAAAAATAATGGACAAGGTCATAGAAAATGCATGGATGGAAAAGTACTTACAGTGGTATCCCATTTAAACCAGACAATGCTGTCAAAATGTCACATGAACGTCCTTTCACCTTGAACGAAGTCTCAGATGAGCAGACATCTGACTTCTCATGGAAATTCTTTTTTTTTTTTTTTTTTTTACATAGGCACCGCAAGTTTGATGGTTTGATTTGATACAGTATATTCCATACGCAAAGGCAACTCAAAAGTGCTTTCCAAAGTAAGATGAAAGAAATGAAACTAAATGTAATTTATAAAAATAACTATTTAAATGTATGACCCCTCCCCCAAAAAGTGCAGATAAGCAGTGAAGTTTTCAGTTTAAAAGTGTCTAGAGTTTGTGTTTAATATGAACAAGACGCTTACATACAAGGTTTGCGTCCACTAGCAACAATGTGACATTAGAGTAACCTGTGATGCTTTAATACAAATACACTTAAAATGATAAAATACTTCTAGTACATTGCATGGTTTACATAAAAATGAAAATCATTACAATTATCTCTTGAGAAATTAATTTCTATTTAAAGACAACTAAAAATCCAGATGAATTATGGGTCAGAGCTTCCTGTTCTCACCACGTCTGCAGCTGTGGAGTTGTCTGATTACCGTTACAGTGATCGCCAAAGACAGATATACTTATTACAGGTTTATCTTTACGTCCCTTCATGCGTTTCCATCTGCATCAGGAAACTGCAGTGTTCAGCTACACATCCAGGAATCCTGTATCCACCAGATGTCACCCCTCTCCAGATCTGGTGGCCTCCGCTGTCTTTCCCACATCTGTTGTGCCAGTGAGGAATTCCCCACATAAACACTTGGTGACGTACAAGGAGACCCCGGTTTTGTTGAGTAAGCTTCGTTGTTGGGGGATCGCTGATGTTTCCGGGGTCATCTGATATGATCTGGGCCCGCTTGCAAGTCTAACCCCTGTAGCTTTGGCAGCAGTTTCTGTGTCTCTGCAGCAAACTTTTGAAATGATTTATGACTCAGCATAGCCTAATTATGCGACAAGGAGGCATTGTTCAAACCTTCGTGGGGATTTTTGTTTTTTGTGTTGCTAACCATAACTTTAAGATAATAAAAAGCCTAGCATCAGTGAAAGTTTGTTCATGAAGTTAGATAATCCATGAGATCAAGTTTCACACAGTACTTCTGTTTTTTGTTTTTCAATAAAAACAGGGGAGGGTGTGGTGTTCTGCAGGTCCTGCTAAGGGAGACTCAAACTAGGGGCTTGTTGTTCAAGTCTTTCATAAAGATACAGTGTTTAGACCCGAAGGAAAGTTAGCGGACCCTAGGAAAGCAGATATTAATAACTCCTGGGCCAGCCCACCACATTCTTCACATGTGAGTCACTGTAAGCCAGAGAGCTGGGAGGAAAGGGCTGGATTGCTTCTGTTTCTCATTTGTGTTTCTTTCCATGGAGGAGTGGAACAAGGAGGCAACGACGCCACCCCTTTCCTCATAAGGAAACCTTGAAAGTCTTTAGAGAAACACACACACACACACATACATACATACAGAGCTCTCCACAAGGAACACATTTGTCCTCATGCTGCAAAGTTTACATCAAGACCAAACAAGACGCACAGGCTGGCCAAACTGGACTAAACTGGGATGAGATGGAGCGAAGTTTGTGTTTGTGAAAGAGAGAAAGACAGAAAAGTTTCACATGGCAGGAATTGGGGGGGGTGTCGGAAAATGGTGGTACGTGGACTTGGCAGAGGAGAGAGTGAGTCACTGTTTATCCGGCCTGTCACTGGGAGACAGAGCGAGCTTGACTGTAAAAGAAAATCTCATTAAATCAGTCCCCAAATCAGAAAGCACTGAACGGTTTTAGAATTGTTGGCTCCACTTCCGCAAAAAGTTTACTCTAGAGGCAAGTCACAGTCAGGGTACTTTATTTGGTTGGAAAAATATTTAACATACAAACATTTTATGGTATTGTGTACAGTAGTCAGTAATACGTCAGTCATTCAGTTTGGTTGAAAAGTTCATCTTGGGATGTGATGTTCTTTTATGCAGCTGAGGTCTTGCTCCTGCGCGTACAAAACATTACGGTTACGGAAGCAATATGTGACGTTTGCACAAAGTACAGCAATAAAGCATCAAAGTGAAATGTGAGCAGGTTATTAGAGCTGTGCTGCTATTTTTGGAAGAAAATACTATTAAAAAAATGAACTGATCTGTAGAATGTCTCTTACTGGAGTGACCACAGAAAAAGGAAAAGGAAAAAAAAAAGGTAAAGGCATAGATTTAGAACAAATTTAGAACAATACGTCAATCCAAGTCTTATCAGTCGAATGTTAAGATTTTAATACTGCTCAGCTTTTATTCACTTCTGCCCACCAACAAGAGTTGATATATTTTTATATTTTTAAAAGCTCAGACTAAAAAGACAAATGATGGAAGAAGCTGTTACTTCTTAATTTCGCATTGAGCTTCTGTTATAGTCGCGCCATATTTGAAAACAGTACTTTCTGTTGTGCAAGAATATAATTGATCTGAGAGGGAAAGCTGAAAGTACATTTTTAGTGAATCAGAGGAAAATAAGAGCAGATGAAAACAGTAGCATAAGTGGAGAAGCGTCTCTGAACTTCAGGGACTCCACGACGCCTCTATGCGTCGGACCCCTTCTGCCTGCGTTTGGAGGGTGGGATCAGGCGGTTGGGGAGCTCTGGCGGTAGACCGTGGCCTTCTAGCTTGACCTCAATCAGATGGCTGGCCAAGGCAAATTCTTCATCATCCAGCATGCCATCGCGGTCAACATCTGACAGCTTCCAGATGCGACCCAGCACTGAGTTGGGCAGGCGGGAGCTCACCATCCAGTCCTTGGCTTTGGTGCCACTCAGCTTCCCCTCGTTAGGGGCGAGGTTGTAAAAGATTTCATCATATTTGGGCTTATCTTTGGTCACCACCCAATCCTCTTCCTCTTCGCATCCTTCCCCGTTCTCCTCGGAGAAGGGATCACCTTCTGTGAAGGGTCCGGCTCGGGTTCCCACGAAGGCGCCACCCTGCACACCTGGCTGGTCTCCTGCCTCCAGCTCCTCCTGTCGCAGGAGGGGCATCAGTTTGGCGATGTCAGAGGCGAGTAACTCGTCCAAAGCTGCCATCAGATTTGGCTTCAATGTTTTGAACTTGGTGAAATCGTGAACCATCAGTTGTTCCTTCAAAAAAAAGAGAAAAGATATTTATTTGTTGTTTGTTTGTTTGTTTTAAAGCTAAACTGACCTCAGAGCTAAAAAGCTGTTTTCCAAGTATCCCTGTGTTAAAAAGCAGTGGCTTAGACTAACCTGCATCTTGGTACAATCAGGAAAGTCTCCTGCAGAAATGTTGTACTGCAGCTGAATCTTGGAGAAAATAACTGGCAGCTGATAGATCAGATTCTTCTTTTTGTTGTCCTTCCTGAAGACTGAAGGCATCTCCTGTTTCAGATAGCTGATGATGTGGGCATGGACCTGGAAGGGAACCACAGCAGAAAGGTTTTCCACCTTCTAACAGGAACAGAGTGCAGCAATATCATCCTGCCATGATTCATCCCACAACCACATGCTGATATGCTAAACACGCTGCACCACATCACCCACCCTGACTAGGCGTGCCCTCTTGACCAGGTCGTTGAGCTTCCGCAAAGCTGCATTGCGAGGCAGGTTTTGAATGTCAGCAAAGAGATCCTCCTCCTCCAGCTCAAACAGCTTACGGTTGTCTGTAACCATCAGCGGCTCTGACCAGAAGGAGCCGATGTAGACACGCAGAACCTCTGGGGTCCCGAACACCTTCCCCAGGGACCACATCAGTGCGCCGTACACCCGCATCAGCTGCTGGGTGCCCACCATGTCTGCTTTGTTGAGCACCACACGCAGCTTGTCCTCGTTGCCTTTCAGGGCACCGATGGCCTCTGAGAACTCATCTGATATCTCCAGTTTATGAGCATCAAACAGCAGGATGATGCGGTCCACACGCTCCGCAAACCAGCGCAGCACAGCCGGGAAGTCATATCCTGTTTGAACAGACAAATGAGTTATCTGTGCACCTAAATGTGCAGCATGCAGCAAAGAAAGGAGAGGGGAGAAGGTCGACATAGACACAAACCCTTCACACCTCTTATCTTGTTTCAGCAGCGCCACTTTTACACTTTATGGAGACAGAACACCCTGAACATCTAAAACGCTTCATCATAAAAGTCTGACATACATCTTTTTTAATCCTCGGCATTATGGATGTACTGAAGATTTTTACCTATGTGATAACACACAATGTATTCTCTCACTTTTCTGGCAGATACATATATATTTATAAATGCATTTTATGTAGCACTGATGCAGAATTTTCAAAACATTCAATTTTCACAAGCATTTTTTATGTTTATTTACCTCCACTGTTTTGGGGTGGAGGAGTTATTTTTTTCCAGATAAAGACTAGCTATCACTAGCGATAAGCTATTAGATATTATTAAGTTATATTCGTTTTTTAAATTTGTTAGTTTCTCATGCAGATTGATTTAATTTATGGGTTACATGGAGCATGGATGGATAAATGAAAAATCCTCGTGAGATGATGATGTTGGTGGTTATTTCTCAACACTGCATTCCTCCAGATGTGCTGACAGAAGTTTTTGCATTATTTCTGCTCTCGATTATGATTTTATGGCAGCTCGGTGTAACTGAGATGTTTGTTGCCCTGCTGCCAAGTGTTATTCTGACAGAACAAACTGGTCCCATGGGTTAGCCAGGCGTGCCAAGGAGATGAGTTTGTGAGCTGATGATCAGGAATGTGCGTCTCTGCAGGCCTCCCCACATCCCCTCGTCACCTTTGTTACTTCTCTCACCTCTGCTCACTCTCTGCTTGGCCCCAGACAGGATCCCTGGTGTGTCAATGATGCTGATACTCTCCAGTACCTGGTTGGGCATCTGAGCACACTGGAATCTGGTATATTGATCAACAAACAGGGAGGGGGGGTTTAAATCAATGACGATGACATATGAACTCAGTGAAGGTGGAAAAAATGTAAAAGTTTGTGGAAATGATCAAGTGTATTTTAGCAGGTCTCGCACACCCCGGCCCACCCTCTGCAGGCCATTGTGTTCACGCAGGCTCTGCACTGCTTTGGGCTTCCTGAAGGAAAATGACCATTACTGCCAGAATCAAACAATAAGGCCTGCTAACGATGTGTGGCTTAGAACAACAGCGCTACTTCCTGAAGTTTAAGAGCTTAATGAACCCACCGGTTCCCTGAACAGGAAGTCAACGCAAAAGGAGACACACAAATACGTTCGCAAATATTCCCTGCCGATGGAAAAAAAGGGGAGCCTGCTGGAAAAAACATTGCATCACGTTCTTGTCACTTTCTGGCCTTCAAAGCTGTTGTTTCTAGTAGCAAAAAGCTGCCCACCGTCAAAAAAAAAAAAAAAAAGGCAGTGGAAAAACAGAACACTTGAATTTGGAAGTCTGTCGAGTAAACGTGGTATGAAAGAACTTCAAGTTTGTCACACTGTTGTTCTAAAGTCTGCAACTTCAAGTATTTGTTTCAACCCTGAGGGGCTTTCAAGCCCTCTGACCTTATCTGTAAAGTCGTGTACACTGCAGTTCATGTCTGAGTACTTGAGCTTTCATCACCCTCTCGGGTGATATCGCTCCCTTTCACAATTTTTCCACAAATAAGGCAAGTGCCTCCCCGCTCTGAAATTTGGCACAAGCTCTTGAAATTCCAAAGGGCTAAAACACTTTCCACAAACTGTGTGCAGCCTTCCCCGTTTTCCCTCCTCGGGCTCTTTCACTCAGTCTGCCGCTTTCATGCTGATATGGAGCTAGTCTCTCAGTGGAAACATTAACCAAAGCTCTGAGAATAAAAGATTCACTTGCACCTGTTGAGGAAAGTGTTTCCAAATGGGTTGAGCTTGCGGAAAGGCTTGTTGGGATCCACAATGAGGGCATTCCCTGGGATGACTCCCTCCACCTCCCCATGCATGATGGCAGTGAAGCAGTCAGTGGTGGGTTCAGGACCCACCCTGCTGCCAGGAATATCCTGCTCCAGTAGATACCTGTTAGTCACACATATAACTTTTAGATTTTCTCCTCTCTGCTGGTGCTGAAATGAATAATAAGGTTAAGAGACCAAAAATGATTGATGCATATCTGTAGGGTCTTACTTGATGAAAGTCGTCTTTCCAGTGGAGTACTGCCCCACCACCAGCACCATAGGCTTGTTGTCAAAATCTGCATCCTCCAGACTGGGAGAGTGGAAGTCATGGAATCCATAGTACTGCTCCAAAGGCAGCAGCTTCTTACGATACAAGGATTTCAGCCCTTCTGTCACAGTGCGGATCACTTCAGGCGCTTTTTTCACATTTTTTCGCCCCCAACGTGACATGTTGATTGACTAATGAGATAATGGTAAGCTTCTTACACAAATCAGAGTCAGTGATTTCTGTTGTATGGAGCTGTATTTCCTGTAGTTGAGCCAGGGAAAACCCTCAGGTGTTTCCTGTATTTATATGAAGGCTGCTCTCTTGTCCTTGAGGCCTCTTCTGCACACACCAAGGAGAATGATATAGCTGATGTTTTTGTTTGAAGTCAGTTGTTATCTTTTGAAAGTAGGCTCAACGGTGACGAACTTTCTTCTCTAAAATGTGGAGGGAAAAGAAGATGGTCAGAGGTTAAAACACACATCGACATTTGTGTCCTTGTATCTGGTGACCAAAGCCTGCCACATCCTAGAGTAATGGATGTGGAGTCAGAAGCAAAAACTTCAGCCCACCAGGAGTCTGCCAAGCATTGTCAATGCACGCCTGGAAAAAGCTGGTGTTCAGACTGGAAAACTTACAAACCCAGCCCTGCATCACTTCTTTACAGTGTAGTGAGTAAGACATTCCTTTTATCCCCTGCAGTTCCTCTCAGCGGAAAATGAATTATGTTTATGACTTGTTTACGTAAAGAAAAGACTATTAGGAGGTAGCATTTACATTGAAAGAACTAATGTAACCCTTGAGCATTAATTTTCATTTCCCCACTGTAATCTACATAAACAGACACAGCTTTGAGACCTGGAGGCAAAACCCAAGGGCAAACAGGTACGACACATGTCAGCAGATGACAACTCAACTATAGAAAAGAATCTCCTCCAAATCCATTTTGAACTGGAATTTTTTTTTTTAAACTGCCTAGAGGAGAACAAGCTGCAGAGTCCTGACATGTCACAAGACCAGTGTGGAAAGAGCTGTAGTCAAAATGGCGAACCCTGGAGAGACATTAAATGTTGCCATCACATTGAAAAGTTCTGTCCAAGTTGAGCTGAGTAAAAGTTGATTCGTGAGATCCCTGTGAGAACAAAAGGTTTAGTTAAGTCTGCGGTCATTTTCTAGCGTTAAACCAAGACGGAAAATGTCTCGTGGGTTTGTGAACCACAACTGCAACACATGCTTAGACTTGGAATTGGCAAAGTAACACCATACCAAGATAAACCGAGTATCGGAGGAAACACGCTAATATTCAAATGAAGAAGTGGAGGAAAATATTCAAAACACTCACTGAAAGTTTTCTATTTGTCACCTTAGATAAGAAAAAACACTGAAGGTCAGTTTTCTCTCAATATAACCATAAAAAAATATACAATTATTGTCATAACAATATCTTTCCATAAATGAATTTTGTGCATTGTAAATTCTAACCACGTTCAAAGTTTAAACGAGAACATTTACCAAGTCTTCTTGAAGCACTTTGATCTTTCCCTCTTCAGTCTGGAAAATATTTTGCCTCAAAGTCGTGAAAACTTGCCTCAGAGGAGCTGCTGCTACACGTATGGGTGTACCTCTGGCTGCAAATAGGAGCCCTCTGTGGAGCGTCAACACAGCTAGATTACAGAGGCTCCTTCTTCTCCAGAGTTTAATACATTTCAGATGAGCTCCAGATCTGGCAAGTGTCCTCAAGTCTGCTTGCTGGAAGAACACACAAGAACACCACACTGAGGCTACTTTTTTCCCCTCTCCTCTTGCTTGCTTCTTTTACTTTAGCAGATCTCCTCTTGCAGGGATGCCTGGCAGTACTGTGGGCAGCACCAACAATGTGAGCAGGGAAGGGATGAGCTGAGGAGCGGCCAGTGGGGCGTGGACGCGGAGGACAGGGGGGTTGTGAATAAATAATTTGGGTGGAGCTGCTCCCAACATCCTTGTGCATATTTCTGGTCATATGACTTCATGCTACACTCCTCCATGTTATCCAATTATTTTTCTTTTTCTACTCAAAGGACAACATGCTGCACATTTACAGATGTGACAGTGTTCCTCCCATTGCTCCTCCCAACATGAGCCAGAGAAACACACAAACCAGCTCTGAAACCACTTCCATGCACCACCTGCTGGCTGTCTGTTAGAGAACACACCCCAGCGTGGCCACCTTTAACACCATTCCCTCATGGCTACTCATCTTTAGCCCGCAGGAATGCACCCTCAGATAAAAGAATCGCTTTGTGAACTGCTGCATAAAAGACCAGAGCCCACTAAACGTTTCATAAAAGAAGCAAGGTTTAATTTACAGTTTTACTAAATGTACATTTCTTTTTAAAAAGTGTCATTATACACAATAAATACAATACAAAATTAATCTGTAATACTATACTTCAAATTCTCTTCCGCTCTTTTTGTACATTATTGTTCCTTTTTTTCCATTTCAATGTTTGTGCTGTGTTTGCGTCTGAATTGTCCGTCAGGCCTAAAGAAAAGAAAAGAAAACAAAAAACAACTCATAGGAGGCAGTGGGAGGGGCAGAAAGCTGAAACTAACCGACTGAAAACAAAGGAAAAAGTTAAAACTGGCCCGACACCTGCTTAGTGAAATGCATGTCTCAACCCAGGTGAATGTGTGGAGGCGTGGTTTAAAAAGAAAAAACAAAAACAAAACAACTGACATCTGGAGCCGAAAAGAACCAAAATGACCTTACAAGTTCATTTACATCCTGACATCATCATCATCATCATGTTACAGTATCAGAAAGCAGTCGGAGAGAAGCTTCACTATTTTTCAGCTGGTTTTCTCAACATATTTTATGTGACTTCATTGTGACGTCTATATGAAATGCAGGCAAAATGGAGGTTGAGGCGACTCTGTTTTACTAATAAAAGAAAAGAAAAAAAAAAAGCAGCTGCCTCGAGACCAGTGTAACCGAGTCTTCACATTTGCCACAACTACATACAGAAATGAATTCTTGATAAAGAGGCGGACTGCACTCAACATGTGCCAACGCATCTGAAGGGCAGGTTTATCATCGTTGTGATAATAGTGAAATATGCAAGATACAGGAATACTGTGTGTATTATGAACTTCTACAGTTGTATCCTCTTTTTGCTTTCACCTGACTTGTGAACTGTTTAAACAAGCTGCCTGATGCTTAATAGGACACTGTGAATAGAGACTGGTGCTCCGGCCACATGAAGGGAATGTATATATTGTGAATGAAAAAGAGAAACGTGAAGATGAATGACAGAAAACAACAACCTGACAACTTTATCTTATTACTCAAGTGTGTTTGAAAGAAAACAAAAAACAAAACAACTTCAAGCATATTCAAGCCTGCAATTAACTGTTTTGCCTTTTATCACACCTATTCCTCCAGAGGACTACTTCAGACCGTAAGTGACAAAGAAATGTCTGGACAATTCAAATGGACAAACAAAGCCAACACAGCTTGGCAGAGTAGTACAGTGATACTGTTTTAACAGTGCCTGCTACCCCTGACTCCTAATCTGTCTCTTTGTTACCCCTTGTGAGTCCAGCCTGGGGCTGAGGGGCTGTTATCTGCTTTGAGTCTGGGGTACCAGGCTGCCATTGTGGCCACGGCCACCGACCTGAGGGTGCTGGGCCAAGGAGGATGACGAAGAAGCGGAAGAGGGGGTTGAGACTGAGGGTCTGTGGGACAAGGCTGCCAAATCTCCTGAACGCTGACTTTGGTGTTGGTGGGGCCTGCTGTTCCCCCTTCTGATGTGATGGCCGCGAGCAGACGGCTCCTGCTGCAGGTTCAGGATGCTGTCGATGGCACACTGCAGGTGCTCGTTCAGAGAGTCGTCTGGAGGGCTGCCGCTGGAGAAGCTGGCGTTATCCATGTCAGGAGAGTCCGACTTGCAGCGTTTGGCAGGAAGCAAAGAGTCCCGTGTAAATGAGGACTCTGGCGAAGGAGGCCCAGGGGCATGCTGGTCCATTCTGAATGTCGCTCCTGTCCTGTGTCTATTTTTTCCACTCAACCTCTTGTATTTACTTACATCTGTCTCTTGGTCTGTGTGATCCTCCCCTCTCTCTTTTGCCCCTTCCCTGTCCAGGAGCAGAGGGAGATGATGATGTTGCGTGGTTTTAATCCCACGGTTACACACCTCATTCATTTTGTCCAGCCCCTGCATTGTACTCCCTAAATGACCAGTTTCATGACTCGATTCTGTGTGCGAGTGTAAGGCCTCCCTGTCTCTTCTCTCTGCCTTCACACTGGCTATCACTGTCCGCTCTGAGGGGGGAGTTGAGGCCTCATGTCTGGGGGGTGACGGTGTGGTTCTGGGATAGGACAAACTCTCAACTCCGCCCCCGGGGACACCAGGTCTGACCCGGGGACTAACGTTCTCCCGGTAGGTTTTTCGAAGGGGCAGGCGGCAGGTTGTCTGTGAGGGAGTGGCAGTAGAGGCAGGATTATGTTTGACCCCACTCATGTTGTGGTGTTCCAATGTCCCATTCATTTGAGTGGAAGATGAGGAGGTGGATGAAGACCAAGTGTGAGAGGAAGAGGTGGAAGAGGACGAAGACAATGGGGCTCCACTAGAGGGGACGCCATCTCTCAGCAGTGGGTTAGACTGAGTGGTCTGTATGGACCCTGAAGCGCCAGAAGAAGCTGTACATACGGGGGACTGAGTTCTGATGACTGTAGTAGGAGGGGTCGATAAAGGGTGGGACTTCGCGTGTGATACAGGTGCTTCAGACTGAGGCTGGGATGTGGACTGACTGCTCAGCTGAGGTTGAGGTGTGTGCACTGGATCCAAGGCAGTGTTGTGAACCACCTTGCTGAAACCTGTCTGATCCTGCTTGATCTTTAGCTTCAAGCCGATTCTTCTGCGAGCCTCGTAGGTCTTAATAGGCGGTTTGCTGGTTCGCTGTGGCAGAGCATCATCATCATCGGCTGCTTGAGAGTTTGAGGAGGACGAGGACGCAAAAGAGGATGATGCTGCTGAAGCACGACTGAGGGTGGAGCTCTGGCTGACTGGTTCGGCCACTGGTTTGGCTGGTGCAGCTGGAGGACAGCTAGTTGACCAGGACACAGATGCACCACCTCCACCCTGCTTAATGACCAGTTTGGTTGGGGGGAAAGAGGAAAAGGAGGGAGGAGCAGGAGCAGGTGGAGGAGCAGGAGAAGGTGCAGGAGGAGGTGCAGGGACTGGAGCAGGGACTGGAGCAGGATGTTGAACTGGAGCTGGAGCAGGAACAGGGTTTGGGGTGATGTTTGGGAGAGGGGCTGGTTCAGGAGCTGCAGGTACTGGGGTGGGAGCAGGTGGTACTGAGACAGCTGCAGCAGTCGATGCTCCTCCGCTCACTGAGGGGAATTCAGCAGATGACGATTTCTGCTGAGATGAAACTACACTCTCCATCATTCGTACACTTGCCACAAACTCCTCTGCAAGAAAATACAGAAATACGTAATTAACACGTGCATAGTTTGCACTTCGTAAACTGCAAAACCCTGAGATGCAGTAGACAATCCCAAGGTACCTGGTCTCTCCTTGGCCAAAATTCTGTCCTGATTCAGAGCAACCTTCTCCTCTTGAATGAACATCCTGTCGATCATCACCATCTCTGCCGAAGGGCCCAGTCTCTGCTCAGGTTCAGACGCCAAAATTTTTTAATTCAAAATCAATTCAGGACAAAGAAGTTAACAACACTGCTTACATTGCCAGCTTATAAACTTACTTTGGACTCTGCAAAGAGCAGGTAACGATATTTATCCACCATAGCCTGGGTCCTTTTTAGCAGCTGGCAGGACACCCTCTCAAACTCATCATCCACTATGAAGAAGCAAAATGTTTAAGACGACCATGAAAGGTGAATTAGTGTAACTTCAGCACTCGACAAACATGCAGCCTGTGTACCTCTCTGATAATCTTGAGAAGAGTTGGCAGTTCCCTGGTAGAGGTGGTAAGGCAGCAGTCTGTGCAGTGTGTCCTCAAAAGAGCGGAAAGAAGCACTGTAGTTGGGGTGAAGCACTGAACCCTGATGCTTCCTAAGCTGTTCCAGCATCCTGCAGTGAGATGTATATTCACAAAAACTATCAAAGAACACACATCATAACTGTGACAAGTAAAGCAAGTGGTGAAAGCCACTGCAGCACATACCTGGCTTCTTTACTGGGCTCTGCACTGAAAGGCATTGTTATTGTTGTTGTCTGTGATGTGAGCAAACAGATGAAAAACAAAGATTAAAACCTTTCAAGCTGAAGCGTAAAGGAACGCTCCGGAGGTAAAACGACCCTAGGTTTATTTTTAGATACTAAGGAGTGTAACTTTCATTTGAGACCAAAATGACACACAACAAAGCCTTTTTGAGAGACAAAGGAATACGTCTTTGTAGAAAAATAACAGAGAACTGAGATATATTAAAATCCTCAAAAATGTCATTTCACTGACGAGATAATATGGGTCCCTACAGGCAAACTGAGGTAAATTTAACTTTGTATGTGGTACAAAAAGTACAAAAAAGAATTGTTTGCACAGGCATCACTATTCAGACTTAGGGTTGTTTTAACTCAAGAATGTTCCTTAACTATACAGGTGGCGGGACTCATTTACCTGAGTTTGTACTGGAGCTGGGGGCTGGGGGGCAGGCATTTGTGTCAGAGTAGCTCCCAACACTTGAATTTTCATCCCACCTTTGCCCAGAGTCATCCCTCCAACTGAGCTGATCACTCCTGGCTTTGGCTGAACCTGAACAGAAAATGAAAAAGAAATTCCCTTTCAGGAACTTACAAAATATATAACAAACATGTTCATTTAATTTAAACATTTTTTTGTAAAATGCATCCTTAATAGGAACAGACATAACAAGGAATAATGTTACATACCTGTGCAGGTTGGGTAAGGCTGACAGGAGTGACAGTCTGATTTACCATTGCTCCAGCTGGCCCCTGGGCTCCTGAGAATACCTGTAGGTCACTTGCTGCTAAAAGAAGAAGACAAAATAATTATAAAGGATTCTTTTTTTTCTTTTTTTTTTTGAATGATGCATGATATTTTTTGCATGATGTTTTTTTTTTCTTCAAATGGTCATCTTGTTTTACATCAATAGCAGCACATGGCATCTGACCTGTAGCAGGCGTTTTGATAACCATTGATGGAGGCTGCAGCACTGAGGAAATCTGAGCAGGTGTATCAGCGCCAGCTGATGATGGAATCACTACTTTATCGACAGGCACATCTTGCTGGGAACTGAACTGACTGGTGGCTTGAGGATGAGGTTTGGCCTGCAGCATGATGTTCTGCTGGACCTGAAAATACATCAATATTTTATTGATTTTATAGGAAAGACCCTTCATTGCATGTAAATTCCACTCGTTCTCATTAAGAGCAGCATTAGTCAAAGTGGTACAGTACCTGATGCAGCTTCTCCAGCAGCTGTTTCTGCTGAGGTGAGGGCTGAGTGATGGATGACAGAGTCTGTATTTGTGCTCCTACTACTTGCAGTTGGTGTTGTTGCACTGCTGTCAGGCCCTGGATCGGAACCTGGGTTTTTACTACGGCAGTAGCACAAGCACTAACAGGGGGTGCAGTAAACTGGTGCTGTGCTGGTGGTGCAGGAGGAGGCTTGGGTGACTGTGACAGAGGCATTTCTTGTTGATAAGGAGCAGGCTGCGAGGCCTGCCGAGGCAGAGGCTGAAGCTGAACTTGAATGTGTGCCTGTTGGGGTGGCGTTTGCTGTGGCTGGCCTTGTGGAGCAGCTTTGGGAGACTCTGCAATTTGGTTGTGAACTATAAAGAGGGAAGGATGAGATGAGGGTGTGCATGAGCGCGAGGGAGTTTGAGACTGGGGCTGAGGCTGAGAAGGAGGACGCGACTGCTGTTGATGGTGTGGAGACTGGATTTGCTGGCTCAGCGTGAGAGGAGACTGGGAAGGCTTGGGACTTTCTGCCACTGGGGGCGTTGTGGCATGAGACGTCAACACCGGTGAGGGGGACATTCCTTGGATCTTCAGAGGCTGCTGAGGTCCACTTGAGGGTACCTAAAGAGGGATAGTAATAATATATCAATATGCTAAGAAGGCAAGCAGCATTTTAACACAAAATCAGGAATTCAAGCACCAAAAAGAAAAAAAAAAGACGCAGTTACAAGTATTGCATGCATACAGAATATAATAAATATAATTTGAGAAACAGGGAATCGTGATTTGACACAGGACAGGGCTGGGCGACATGGCTTCATCACAATTTTATTTAGAGTACTTTTTTTCCATTTGAGATTGGACAAGTTGAAATCAAACTTGTTGAAGAAAATTATGTCAAACAAAATCACAACTGAACTGAGTTTTTTCTTTCTCCTTCAGATATATGACTCCTTTTAAAAAAAAATATCGCCCAACTCCAGCATACACAAAGGTCAAACAACAAACAAACAAAAGCACAGTGTTAGACTTCAAAATCTAGAAGGTGCTGAGGTAAAAGTAGTAGAAGCCCGCACTGATTTCTTTTTGGAGCATTTGACGGGAATTACGTATGATGATTTGGTGAACCAAAAAGAAAACCAGTTGACAAAAGCAAGATCTGTGGGATTGTGATGGTAAATTAGAAGGTGAGCTGAAGACTTTGGGGGGCAAGGGATCAGGAGATCAAGTCATTTTGGTTTGGGGAACATTGCTTTGTTCAAAACTAAATATAAGAGTAGTGACAGAGTAAAATTAGTCTAAATGAGAGGTGGAAGATTGAGAGGAGAAAGGTGATCGATCAGTTACTGGTCAGTACTGCAGCAGATGAATGTGAGTTGAATCTGACTAGTTAGTACATATATGAACAACTTTTCTGTTAAACATGACTATGCTTTGAATGCTGTTGCAAATGAATGGATGAAGAGCATGATTAATGTGTTAAATATGAACTTTAACACTAATAATAATAAAAAAAAAATAAATTAATGGAACTTGATTATCATTTCTAAATTTCATAGTAATGAAGCAGTGTAAAGATGACAGACACACCAAAAGTATAAACCTCTGAAATGATCATGACTTTACAAAGTTATGAAGCAATGTGGGAAAAGCGCAAAGGCTGCAAGCAAAGGAATCATTCTTGCTGTTAGGATATAGCATAGGTGAGAGCTGCAGAAGCAGTGACAAATGCACAGGAATGTTAGAGAGCAGTGATGGGGAAAGGCAAGAAAACCTAACGTTGTTGTGGCGGCAGCAGCAGCAGCAACAAGTGGGTGGGGCTCAACATAAAGGGGCATTTCTACCTTTACCACTGCTGTCATGGGGGAGGGGCCAGGGGAAGGGCTGAGGCTCTGACCCACCCAAGAGTCAGTTAATTGGGTATCATGGACAGCAGGGGCCGCAGTAGTGATGCTGTTGCTGCTGACGATTACAGACGCTGGTACGCCCACAGAGGGGGTTGACTCATTCTCTGTTTGATGGTGCTGCTCCTGATAGTACAATTACCATTTCAAGATGAGGGAGGAGGGAGGAAGGGGATTGGAGGGAATGGGAAGTAAAATAGTAAACCAAAGAGATCAAACCAAAATATCACTCCGTGCATGTTATTTTATTCTTTTCTTTTTTTTTGTAAGATAATGTTAACTGTACACAAGAAACGGAGACATGCAAAGAAGGGAACACTGACCTGTTGGAGGAACATCTGTAGAGATTCCTGGCTCAGAATCATACTTTGGCCCTGGTTGGTGAACAGTAACCTTCCTGGGCTCTGCTGAGTCTGAGGGGGGACCAGCCCCACTGCTGTGACAGCAGAGGAGGTGGAAACAGACATGGACGGAGAAGTGGAGGGTACTGTTGAAGAAGTGGACACAGAGGAAGCCGGCTGCATGGCAAGGATAGAGGACTGTGGTAGAAGTTGCTGAGTGTGTTGAGCACCCTGGTCTGTTGAGCTTCCCAGCACAGTAACAGTGTCTCCGGGCTGGCCTTGAGCCATTGTTGCCGCTCCTGTGCTGCTGGGGACTCCACCTGGCTGGGCCTGGAGGGCCGGCTGAAGGCTGACTGCAGGGCTCAGTCCCTCCACCTGACTCAGCATGGTTAGGGGGTTCTGGATTGGCATGCCTTGTATAACTGTCTGAGTATGACCTGAGACAGTTTGGGTCTGTGTCTGATTTTGAGTCTGAGCCAGTGAAGCAACAGGCATCTGAAACAGGGTAGGTGTGCCCATTTGGCCAGGCTGAAGCTGGATGGGTCCAGAAAGAATGTGGGTAGCCCCAGGGTGGCCCTGTGAAGTCAGCACCTGACCCAAGTTGATGTTCTGGTTTGCAGTTAAAATCTGGTTTGCAATGATCTGTCCACCAGGACCCTGACTAGTGATGATGTGGCCCCCAGGGGTCTGAGTGAGAATCTGTCCCCCTGCTTGCAGCTGAGGCAGAAGAAACTGATGATTCTGACCTTGGAGCACAGTCTGAGAGGGAATTACGATGCTGCTTGGTTGGTTTAACAAGTGTACGCTGAGGGGTTTGCCAGATGGTTGTGCCGTTTGTTGCTTGAAAAGGGTTTGTTGAAATTGAGGGCCCTGTGCTGTGGCTTGAGTACTCAGAACAACGTTAGAGCCTGGCTTTCCTGTCAAGAAGGCTACATTCTGAGGAGCAGAAACTGGAAGTTGCTGGAGTCCAATAGCCTTTTGAGCATCATTTTGGAGGGTTTGAGGTGCTGGAGGTGGCTGCTGTTGCTGTTGTTTGAAGAGTTTAGGCTGAATGGCTCCACCCTGGGGGGGTTTAGGCTGAATGGGTGTTGGTGTGCGTTGAATGATCACATTCTGCATGATTTGGCCTTGAGTTTGAGTCTGGGGTCCCACTGCTGAACTTAAAGGGGCGTTTCCAAAGCCCAGAAGCCCAGAGGAAGCAGTCATTGTACCAGAACCACTACTGTTTGTGCTGCTGACACATACAGCCGGTCCATTTAAAGCTGGAGATCCCAAAGTGGTTTTGTTACCTTGGATCAGAAGTCCACTTCCTGAGCCCCCAAGCCCCGCCTGAGAACCAGCAACTGACACCTCGGGCCCAGACTGGTGCAACTGGTATCCACCCATGGCTTTAGCCAGGATTTGCTGCCCAGATTGATTGATAGTCATGACTGTAGGCTGGCCCACAACCTGAATCTGTCCAATACCCAAAGGTCCAGGCTGATTCCCATTAGAAAGCGCTTGGAGACTTGAAATGGGTTGAAGTGTTACATTTCCCAGGCCTACTGGCTGCATAAATGGCTGAACACTAATGGCCTTGTTCACAACCTGGGGCTGGAGCTGAAGGCCCTGCTGGGCAAGCACCGATCCCAGCATGTCAGCTGTGGCATTGGGAGGGGTAGCTGTGGTGCTCGGGGCTGACCCAGGGAAAATAGCTGCTGCCGCCCCCCCAACACCGATGCCTACACCAACTGTAGTGCCTCCAGTCCCTGTGAGGCTGGGATCAGGCAGCGTCTGGACCACCTGTGTAAGGCCTGGAATTCCAAAGGAGCCCAGGTCCAGCTCAGCTTCTGCCTCCTGTAAGCTCTGCTCTGTGATGTTGGCTTCAGCCAAGCTCTGCTGCAGGATGTCACAAGGCTCATGGTTTGTCCCAATGCCATTGCTCCCACCTTCTCCACCTGGGGATCCACCCAAGATGTCATCATCCTCAAGAAAGTCCAGGTCAACACTGACTCTGGGCAGACCTGCTGACTCACTGGCCGACAGCTGGACAGCAGGCTGGACCTCTGAAACATGGCCCTTCAAGCACAGCAGAAGAAGAAAAAGGTGAAATCAGGAGAGGTATGAAGTCTGATTATAAGATGTGATGGCAAGGACTGTCACCGGATTTACATAAAAACGTAAAAATGTCTTGTTAAACTGCAGCAAGTCAAAGCGTGTCAGGTATATCTGTTAGTAGAAAGGGACGGGATTTAAAGATGCATGCCACATAGATGGAGAGACAACAGCAGGAAGAAGATTGGGGGATTTTACTCACCCCAGTGGTAGAGAAGAACGAGCTGGAGGGGTCACTCGAACCATCCAAAAGGTCGTCAGTGTCCAACTACAGACACATCCACCAGGGATAGGACAGACAGAAACCAAAGGCACCCAAACCAACAGGCAAACGTCACCACAACAGAGAATCATACGGACCATCAAAACAGGGAGGGGGGGGAGGAAATGGCAGAACAAAGTTCAGAGGGTCCAGAACGTTTAGAATCAGTAAAGAGATCAGTGGCAGAGAGGAACAAAATTATAAGAAAAGTCTGCAGCTGGGAAGTGTTAGTATTTGTCACTTTTGTAAATAAGCAATAAAATGCAATTCAAAAGCAAAGACCGTTAAGCAAAGAATGCAAATGAAGAGAAAAAAGGTAAATGAAAGCAGTGAAGGATGCAGGTTTGAAGGTGCATCAACATATGATCTGAAACCGACTTTAGTCCAGAACCACGCAAGCACCAAATATAAACTATGAAGTAGTAACTCATCAATAACGAACGTAATTTATCTAGAATTTAGAGCTTCACACATGTGAGTTCTTTCACTCACTTTATCCCCACTTCATACTTACATGGGTCTCAGATCCATGAAGAAAGTCGTTGAGAGCTTCTGGGTCACTGTAGAAGAGGACAATATGATTTACAGCAGAACCAGATGGCAGATGGCTCAACAGTTTCTTATAAAGTTAATCTAATATTTCACAGTCAAAAGTTACTTACCAAATTACATCTAGAAGGCACCTGCCGTCTTCATCATCCATGACAACTGTTAAGGATGAAAAATGCATTTTTTTTTTATAGTCTTATAACTTTTTTTCAATGATCAATATAAACACTGTGCACATTTATATTTCTGTTATTATGTTTTTAAATCAAGAATTTATTTAAAAAGACTAATGTCTAGTTGTATTTGAGAATTTAAGACATTTTTGAGCATTTGTCAGCTTGTCAACACGTTATTAACAATCAAATCACAATACATTATTGTTATTTTAAGTACTGGATAGGAATACCTACCACTATTAATATCTGACAACAATAAGAACAGGAACAGGTCACTTAAATTTTTTTTAACCTACCCGAAAAACAATTTATAGAATACCTTTTACTGTCGTTGTGTATAATACAACAAAAATTAAGGACACATTTTTCCCCAAATTATCCAATTTAGTAATTTAAATGAATAATTAATGACTAAATTCCTCTTGATAATAGAGCTGGGAGATATGACTCAATTACGATTAATGAATGATGATGATGTTTTATTTTTTTGCTCTCATTGATCACTGACAAGGTTTTTGAAGCAAACATTCTCAACTATTAAAACTGACATTTCATATCTGTGATTTTAAAATAAATAGATGGAAACACACAGACAGATACTGATTCCTGATCATTTGTTGAATATGTCAAACTACTAAAATAACTGACATGGATAAGATTAAGTAGATTATTGGTATTAGACAACAGTTTTGATTAATTTTCAATTAATTGTCCAACCCTACTAGATACCTAACTAGATAAACAATTTGAAAATGTGTTCAGTGACCAATTTATTTTTCCTGTGTTGACGCTCTGCTGTACATTATACTCAAAATAACTATTTAAAAAAATATATCACAATTAATTAATTAAACAAGTTACCTTGGTCACAATAAGTGATCATTTTTATATTGTTTTATTTTGTGCCTTCATAGATCAACGACAAGCTTTTTCTTCAAATATAATCAACTATTAAAACTGGAATATTTTTCTAATAAAAGAACACACATCTTTGATTTTACAATAAGTGAAAGGAAGCACACATGGTTTAACTATGTATGGTAATTTAATAAACTTTCCAAAGAAAAGAAATAATTTAAATAACTGATGTTAGCAAAAATACAATGATTATTGGTTCTGAATGTGTTGCTTTGGATTCATTTGCCCAGCCCAACATAGGGGTATAATAAATAATGCTTCCAATTACAATCTTGTAGCAAACTTGGTTAAGAATGAGTCCTTAAATCTACTTCAGTCTCCATTACTGCTGATATAAACTAAAGAATTAGAATTTTGGTCGAATAACATAAATTGAAAAGTGCCCTTTTATTTTTCTACTCAATTCACATGGAGTAATGACTGAAAAGATTACATCACCATTTGTGGTCAGACATCTGTAAGTGGTGTTAGAATTCAGCCAGCACACAGCTGCTGACTGTCAGATATCTCCTTCACGTTAATAGTACTTGAACCAAAACAAAGCATAAAAAAACGTGTATTACTCAGAACATTAACCACTTTCGTGATGATTTGTAACACGTCTTTTCCCCCCACCCCTACGTAGTCGTACAAGAACAAGAAAAGACACTTATCCGGTTATGATATCATCATCACCACTGAGAACTTACATTTAGTAAACACCGAGAAACAGCGGACAGCAGTAGACAACAAACTGAAAACGGCGCGGTTTTTCACACCGCCTGCGAAGATTTCTAGTGGAGCTTGTCTCCGAGTTTGCAGCAAGTATCAACAACAGTCCCCGACAGCACCAACAGGACGGGTCGACGCGGTTTCCAAGCCGTGCACTCACACGACCGAATCTCTGCAGGGAGCCCGGTAGTCGGTGTGGGGAGGCAGCGGACCGTGGCCATTGCTCGGTCAGAGCAGAACCAGTGCGCAGGATATGAATGGAGACGCTACAAAACGGACCGCTACATGCTAGCTGGTGTTTTCCAAGCAGATCTGCGTGCACATTTTTTCAACCACAAACAGTACACAACATTTGACAGCCCCACGGCCGACTTAAGACTCGTATCTCGCGAAACGTTTCGTTTTAAAACCCAGTTTCGCCGCGGTTCCCAGTCTTTTTCTCGCATCTGGGTTGACTTTCGTTAGCCTAGCGGGCTAACCTGCTAACAGGGCTATCAACAATATTGAGACGCACGGCTAGCTCGAGCCTTTTTGACATTCAAAACAAACCGCCGACTGGCACAGTTTTAACGCTTTTATGTTGCACACTGGTACCGCGACCCCGGCCGGTACCAGCTGGCTGTTGTCTTCGTAGGAGCGTGAACGCAACTGCGTAGCTAGCTACCGCTAATTGCGAGCAAAATATGAGTTAATGTTGGAATACTCTTGGATGAGGGGGGTATGCTTGGGAATTCGGTGGAAATGGACACGTTTGCCAGGTCGTGCGGCAGTGTGGCGTGTCGAGTGCGGTAGCGGTGCAGTTTGAGGACTCCTTGCGTTCGTCGGATATTGCAGCTTTGTGGCAGTTTTTCGGATTAAATGAGAAATCGCTACATTGTAACAAACTCACCCGAGACGATAGCGGTGCAGGCAGCGCGGGGTCTCCAGGACAGCCTCGCACGGGCTGCTGTACAGGACCCGACTACAGGCAGGAAACAGGAGGCTTCCGCTTTGCCTGATCGAAACCTTGCGCTTCTCGTCGACGTGTACTCCTCATTTAACTTTAAATGTAAACGTTACAGCTGGAATCAGAAGTTAACATACACTGTATAAAAAGACACATAACTTTTTAATAATAAAAAACACCCCTTGATGCACCTTAAAAAACACATTTAAGCCCCTTCGCACATAAATGTGCACGTAACAAAAACAAGCCATAAGAATATTATATTCTTTTTCATTTTTTTCTACTTATATCATTTACAGTGCTCACACACTCTATTGACATACATGCACACAATGCATTTCTAAGAAGGTACTCCTCTTCTTTTTGGTCGACCAGATTTTGCTACTTTCTATACTTTATTTATTTATTTTTATTAACCACTGTCATATATAATGGTTTGTGCCAAAACCTGTAAAGAATCCATAAACTTTAGATATACACGCAAGTTTATCTTGCAGAAGGTGCAAGTTTCTTTTTACTTAAGTGTGAGTGATAGTGAACGTGTCCTTCACCAGCCTTCTTTGACTGTCTAACCTAACATGCTCTGTTGATTCAGAAAGTCCTGATTCTGTCAGAGAGGACCAGTATCACCAACAGTGGAACACAAAAGTACAGGACAGATAAAGACAAGAGACAGAAGGCAGACAGTGATATGTGTTGTATGTTGGTGTACTGTGGTGTATATAGACGAATGTGTGGAGGTTTGTGTTGTGATCTGTATGTAACCCCTATATCCACCAGAAATAAAGCCATTCAGCAATCAAACATAAAGCAGTGACGTTAACCTCCAACACTTACTCAGCATCAACTAGTGACCACAACCAGTGTAACAGATGGGATCACAGCAACAGTGTTGGTGTGCTGGACCAGTGTCTTGCAGCAGACCTCCACCAGCTCCATGGGTACCGTACAAGGGTGAGGTATGCTTTTTTATACATACATCTGTCTGTCTTATGTTTGTCCTTTTATGTAACACAATCCACTACATATTAATTTACATACTCCACAACACACCACACATATTCTGCACACCTCACACCTTCACTGCCTTGTCTCTTTGTCTGTCCTGTCCATTAATGTTTCATTATTGGTGAAGTCCTGTCTGACTAGCTCAGACTGTCATAGAGGGCTGCTGAAAGACTCGCATTCACACCTATATCCAACAAAAAAAGAACATCTGTTGCAAGATTAAAATACGGAAAAATCTAACTTTAAAAAGGTTTTGCCAGATTATGGTACTAACCTTTAATGTATATACAGACAATTGTAATAAAAAAAACAAAAAACAAACAAAACCCAGCATCAGTTTAATTGTACATATCAAAATTGATGAATTAAAAAAAAATCTTAACACTTTAATTGCCAGGTTTTTGTCATGCAACTACATTTTATGGTCTAAAAAACACAATAATTATTTATTTAACTGGATTATTTATTGTTTGATTATATATGAAAGATTAGCAGCAACATTTACTATATGCAATATTATTTTTTGCTCAATGTCGGATACTCATGTTAAAGAAACTTAAACACATTTTTGTGCTCATAAATTCAAATCGCTATTTTTTTCCTATCAAACATGTGTGTTGTCATTTTTTCAGTTCATTTTAGGCCTGGGACTTTAAGTTTGTGTTCTGAGGGATTTACTTCTTGATGATAAAATTTTAGTGATTTGAATAGATTTCAGTGTGCACATTCTTGTGCATTGGGTCTTTAACCTGGGTATTTTAGTCCATGTTGTTTACAATAGTCTAAAACTGAAAAATACGTTTTTAAAAATGAAGACCACAAGAAAGAAAAACAAAAATGGATAAAATAAAAGGGAAGGGATACAATATGCTATAAAGTAAAAGCCAAAAACACAAAAATGTGCTTGGGTAAATCAAAGGGTTAATCACTGTCTTTTATTCAATGTCAACCATAAAATAATTTCACCCATTACCATTCTGACTGTTCGCCATATTTTATGTTTTTATTTATACATTATCTATACTCTTAAATTATACACTGGATTCGAAATGTACTCTTCTAGACTGTTTTATATTCCCTAATATTGTTTAGGTATTTTATTGTGTTATTGTATAGTACTGTATGACTTAGGTCAGATGTTTTAGGTTTTCTTCCAGAAGCTTCACGTAAAAGTTTTCTGTCATTTTGGTCCATTCCTCCTGACAGAACTGCTGGAGTCAGGTTTGTAGGCCGCCTTCCTCAAACACATCTTTTCAGCTCTGCCCACAAATCTACATTACGAGATCAAGGCTTTCTTATCGTGTCTCCAAAACACTGACTTTGTTGTCCTTAAGCCACTTTGTAACTAATTTGGAGGTGTCTTTGTACATTTGGAAGATCCATTTGCACCCAAACTTTAGCTTCCTTGTTGATATCTTGAGATGTTGCTACACTTTTTCCTCCAAATGTAACAATGGTCATTATGGTCAAACAGTTCAATTTTAGTTTGATCAGACCACAGGACATGTCCCCACAAAAATTAAGGTCTTTATCTCTGTGTGCCTTGACAAACTTTAATCTGTTTTTTTGTTGTTGTTTTTTCTTTTATGTCTCTTTTGGCGTAATGTCTTCTTCCTGGTTGAGTGGTCTTTCAGTCCATGTTGCTACAGGACTGGTTTCACTGTGCTTACCAGCTTCAGCAACATCTTAACAAGGTGTTTTGCTCACTTATTTGAACTTTTAAGCATCCACAGTCTCAGAAGAGCTCTCTGATCACCTGCCTTAATGAAGCTAGACATCCCCAGGTCCCAGTATAACCAGTGGGGCTATCATTCATTCACTGTTACAACTCCCAAACTCTGAAACTCATTACCCCCTGACTTGTCTGTAATTACCAATCTGGCCCTGTTTAAGTCCAACCTGAACAGTAACTTGTTTGGTTTGGCTTTTAACACTTTTTAGCACAATGTCTCTTTCAGATTTTTATTCTTGATTTATCTTATAACTGTATTTTTTCTATTTGTCGTTAATAATTTTTTTTCATTGGTCTGCCCTGTATTGTTGTAAAGTGCTATGTGTTCCTCCAATTAACTCAAAAGCTTCCACAGCCATGACATCATCAGCTGAGCTTTCCCAAATTGCGTAAAGGCATAATAAAGTTGGTGTATCTAAACCTCTGACTTCAAAGAATGTAATAAAGAAATTCTCTATTATTATTCTGGGATGTAGCAAATAACAAAAAATGAGTCTTAAGTGACCTAAAACAGGAAAACTTTAGTCTAATTTAAGTGCAGACAGGAAAAAATACGGTTGTGTCTATTTTATAGTGTATGTGAAGTTCTGGTTTCAACTGTATGTTTTTTTGTATTTTGTCACACACTTTTTTTTTTGCCTTAAAGATGGAGTCAAAATAAGTGGCACATTAAAACTGGCGTAAGTAAATATTGATGAGATCAGCAAAACTATGTAGCTGCAGCCAATAGGAGACACTCATGCACAAACTTTAAATCAAGCCAGCTCATAGTGCCATGTCAAATATCCATGAACAGTGATGAGAAATATGAAATGGAAAAACAACCAGCAGAAGACACAACCACAAAGGATCTTAAAATAGATACAGAGGACAATTTGCCATGAAAGAAAGAATGATTTAGAAATATATAAAAAGAAATCCTTTGAAAAGGCATGATGCACCCTGGACAGATCTCTCTGAAGCAGCTTAACATGAAAATTGTAAAATATTAAATGGTAATTGAATTAAATAACATTCAAATCTAATGAGATGCAAAATTATGTAACCCATTAAGATTTTTTTCTTGTTTAATTCTCTGAAGTAATGTTTGCCCGAACCTTTCCAAACTCTGCATTCAAACAAAAATGGAATACGAAGAGCCAGTCAGAAAGTTTAAGTAATGAATCACTGAAAAGAGTGCAGAAGAAATGTTGTTGAGAAGCCTGGATGGATGCCTTTGTTCCTAAATTTTAGAAATACCAATCTGAGAGGAGTGTTTACATGAATCTAATCTTCAATTCAGACTCGTTCTGTTGAAGCCATTAATGGAAGTCAGATGAGATGTTCGTTCTCTTTTCCTAAAAAATGAGAACAAACCACACTGTTTCAAAGAGTAAGGTTTATTGCATCGTAGAGGTAACTTCTATAAAAGCCCTTTACTAACACATGTAGAAGGAAGCAGAAGGAATGATTTTACAGTTTTTTCTCATGGAAGATTTACATATGTTTGGGTGTCAAGTGTTCATTTCATGTTTATATTACATATCATTCTCTTCCACTGTACAGTTTGTTTTTAAGTACTTAACTGCCTTCTTATTGTTTATTTAACTGCAATAGCACTGTAAATATGTGAATCCCTGAAACTGACACCTCAGCAAAGGCAGTTAGAAAATCTTACCCCCCCAACACACACACGCACACGCACACA
>JBAMYA010000005.1:1504137-1527574 GCA_037176975.1 Arrhamphus sclerolepis | reverse complement strand
TTTATGTATATAAATATATATATATATATATATATATGTGGATACTATCATTCATCCCCGGGAAATTCTGCCTCCGCATTTGACCCATCTGGGCTGCTGGACCCAGAGCGGTGGGCTGTCGTGGTGCGGCGCCTGGGGAGTGGCTGGGGGTTTCAGGTGCCTTGCTCAGGGGCACCTCATCCATGGATATGGACATGGGGTAGCGTTTGTTCAGCACACCGCCCACATTGTTGGTACCGGCTATTATGTTCAGTGATCCTGACGCAGCTGCAGCTGTGGGGGGCCAGACTGACTGTTTCATTTTAGAGAAAATCTGGCAAAGCAGGACAGGAGTGTTGCCCATGATTGATTGACTGATTGATTACGTGCTTCCTCTAAATAGCTGATCATATTTTGAAACTGACTGCTGTGCATCTGTTATCTGCTGAGATGTCAGATGTCAGTATCAATAAACCGCTGCAGATATACTTTGTCTGCAAACATCACAGTTTATTACTCCTCCTAGAGTCAAATTAATTGCTACGATGGTGAAATTTTGTGCTGCTATTAATTGTGGGATGAGATCGCATCAAGATAGCTTCCGTTATCACACACCAAGGACTTGAGAGCAAGGAGGTTTCAGCAAGGAGAAGAGCAAGTGGTTCTCTCGTATTTCCAGGGATGATGTACTAGAAAGCAGCATAAAATACTTGAGGTTCTTCACTTTGTATTGGGTAAGATGATGCTTCAATGTATGCAGCATTTGTTTTTAGAACATAGAACCATTTAGTGGTCCTGTGGCATAGAGCTTTCAACACAGACTCAATGCTATATGCTAAGCTACATGCAGCCAGCTGTGGAAACTCCATTGTTCTAATTATTTTTATTGTTCATTATAAAAAAAGAAAGGGAAAGAAAAAGAACAGCCAGTCTTTTGAACGGCTCCTCAAGATCAGTCGTGTGCAGCAGGTTTGGAGTCTAAACAAGCTTACCAAATGTATGTATCTGACGTCTGGCTATTTGTCCCAGTTCTTGCAAAATTCTGTACTTGGAATTAAATATGGGTCGATATGGTCAAAAAACCCACATTTCTCCTGATATTGAGTGTGATCCGCTGGAACGAAAAGCTTTAAATACTTCGCCATGATATTGTTGCTCCAGTTGTTTGTCATCCAAGAGGGCGATGAAGCAGCTCCGCTGTTATTTGATGACATCATTAGGAACACCCTATTCCTTGGAATCGTTTGCTAAATTGTCAAACGATTCCCTTATCAATTCCAGTGGGCGCAAATGACATCACCATGCACACTAGATAGCTTAAGCAACGTGCGTGGTGATGTCATGTCGAGTCCAATGCAGCCAGCAGTCAAGAGCGGTACAAACGCTCGAAAGTCTGGTTACACTTCACTACTTCAACTTGGAACATTTGCAAAGTGAATATTTCATCAAAGGGAGGAAAATGTCACGTTTTTCATCCGCTCCAGACTAACGTTAGTGATTCATTGGATTTGACTTGATTGTTTTTGTCACTGACTGACGTAGTTTTATTTCTGAGAGCTCAGTTCATATTTCCTTTTAAAAAGGAGAATTTTAAATTCTGTTAGAAAAATGTTAAACATTCTTGAGGAATTGCCACAGAATAATTCATTTCTTAAATTTGTCTTATTTTGTTAATTTCTACAGAAGAATTATTATTATTTATTTTATTTTATTACTGTTAAAATTTTATGTTGGTGATGCTAATGGACCTTTTTGTTGTCCTTTTTTCCTAATGAGAATCGATAAAGAACCGAATTGTTAAGCAGAATCAAAAATGGAATTGGAATCGTAAAAATGTTATCAACTTCCATTTCTAGGTCACTGTGAACGAAACTCCTGGGAGTGTGTCCTCAGAGCCAGCTGAGTCTCAAGATACCAGTACATAGTTACAATGCACATATTTCAGGCTGAATATGATCATACGTTCTCCCTTCAGCCCTCGTTCCATTTCCTTGCTGTTGTTCGTGCATCAGACAACCGTTTTCCAGCAGCTAGCAACACGTTCTGCATCCGCAGCACTGTCATGCAAAAAAATCCAAATAAATATGACAGCAATACAAAGTGTTTGCACTTTATATTTGGTTTGTTTGAGCAGCTCAAAAAATATTTGTAATGTCAAGGTGCAGAATGTTCTTCAAACACATTAAAGATTCAATGAAAAACTAAAACTAAATCATTGTCATCCTCTACTGGTGAAAAACATTAGGATTACTTGTCCTCCACTAAGAAGATTTACAACTTTATTTAAACACATAAGTGATAAAAGACTGCTCTCTGGAATACCCCCAGGCTGCTGAAAACAATAGAGAGTCTTGATCAGAAAGTGCGTAAGACTTCTGCATACCAGGAAGTAAATGTAGTCTGCAATATTTTTACCTTTCGCTTTAAGCTGCCTTTTGTTTCCCACCTGCCTGAAGTCTGCTGTAATTGTCCCACTGGGTGTCAACAGTGTTCTGTCTAAATCACCATTATCCAGTGGCCCTAAAACCCTTTATTACAAAATGTTTTCAGACATTTATCCTCCCATACATTAAAACTGCCCTCCCTGCTGAGCTAGATCAGTGGAGAATGCCATTGTTACACACAGTTTTAACCCACTGGTCCCACTGGGAGAGGAAGCTCCATAATCTGCGCCGCAGTGTGGCTCCGTCCTCAGCGCGACCCCAGGTCCCACCAGGAATGTTTTATGAGGAGAACACTGCTTTTCAGCTCGATATAGGAGATTACACATTAATTTGCTCAGGTATTCCTCACCTTGTCTTGTCCTTTCTGCTATTATCCTCATAAAAAGGACACAAGGTTATTTATTCTGGCTGAAGAAAAAAGTCACTAATAATACAATTTCCTTTGAATGAGAAGTTGTTGTCCTCTATATTTTCTGATTGGAAGAATGTCGTGACATTCCAAAGAGTTTTCTGTTTAGGCAACCACATCAGATAAATTTGTGTTAAACAATCACGTCGATCGTTCAGATGCCCGGACGTCGTTTGATGTGCTTGACTGACAGCCATTGTTGTCATTGTTTTAGCTACTTAGCGCTTAGCATTACATTGATTTCTGAGCTGTGAATAAAAATCCAACAGATCATGGTCCTATTTTGAAGAGAATATGTTTTCTTGTGCTTGTGTGGATTGTGCTCTCAGGGCTCTTTCAAGTGGAATCATCTTCCTGGGTTAGCAGCTAAGCCAGCCAAGCTACAAACAGCTAACTGGTGGGCAAGTTCCAGCCAGCTTCTCCCACTGCTGTTCCTGCATCTTTGCAACATGGCGCCATGCAGTTTGAGGGAAAATGGGCCTCAGTGGTTCTCTGTACAAATCTATGGGTCATGTGATTGGATGCTGCATCCTTTGTATATAGTCAATGCACGAGACCAGCTATACTGTCATTTCCTATTGGCTGAACTGGTGACAAGATGCATGATGTCCTTCTCATGCATGTGCTCTGCTCCATAAGATCTGACTAATCAAGACAACTTGTGAAAAAGTTATTTGAATTCCTAAAATAAAGCTTCCCACTGTTGAGTTTGTGAGACTTGGATACAGTGTGTTTACTTTGCATACTAATACAGCTGCTTATTCTGCTCCTGCTACCCAAAACATTTAATTATCTGTCCTCAGAATCTGCCAACCTCATCAACAGAGAAGCAGGCGCACACTTAAATGGAGCAACTTAGCAACAGTTGGTGATGGTGGAAGAAAAACAAACAAAAAAAACAGCCCAAAGAAGACTTGGACATAATGCCTGTGCAGACAGTAGTGAATCACACCCCCAGCGACATACTGAACTAGACTGTCATCAGGGAAGTCTCGCTTCCTTTTTGATGCTTTAATCTTCATCTATCAATCTGCCCCCTCACTGTGCTCCTGACTGAAACAGTCTCATTTACCTCTTAGAACTCAGTCACTTTGATCAGCCTCCCCTTATTTTCCCATGGCTCTTTTCTGCACTGCTTAAAATTAGCACCAAGTCATGCTAGCAATGGAAGATGATGTTATTAAGATATAATGTGAATTCAAAGTCCAAGATTGAAGAGGGTATAAGATATGCTCAGGGAATCAGAGCATTACCAACCTAGCTGAGAGTAGATTTATTGCTTAGCAGCAAATTCTCATCTTACAACATCAGTAAGATGACCCAAATAAACGTTAATGTTGCTTTAGCAATCCTATAGTGTTTTTTTGCAACCTCGACCTGTGTGAGTCCACCTGATTCTTGATGCCTAAAAGACTGATCATTAGTAACTGGACATGGCTGGATTACACACAAGGCAAATACGTAAAAATACGTGCCACTACTTCACTGATTTAGCTGCATAAGCTACGTTTGGTGGGCGCTTTAGTTTGGGGCTCCTTTATTACACTGCATGATTTATATAAGATTATAACATCTCACGCTTATGTATATATATGAATATGTGTATATATATATGTATGTATGTGTGTGTGTGTATATATATACATATATATATATGTGTGTGTGTGTGTGTGTGTGCGTATATGGATATGTGCATGTATATATACATATGTATACATATATACACACAGGCACCTTTGCAGAAACACATTCACATCTATATAAAATTGACAGCTTTGTTCATCATTATTATATCCTGTAAAAATAGAGTTTTGTACCACTTTTTAAAGTGGTTTGTGCTTGAACATTTCTTTATTTTTAGTTTACAGTTTCACTCCACATACACTCAAACGTGGATGTCCAAACCTTAGTTTATATCCCCCATCTCTACTAAAAAAACAGGTTTTGAATATTGCTTGGGATTAGGTTGAGGTTAGGGTTTCTTTGGATTCTTATTTTCTTTCTTATCATTAATCCATACATCATTTCAAGCTGCACATTAATTGGCTTCTAAGTGGATGAAGTTGGAGAAATTATATCAGGTAGATTAAGATAACAAAACCAGTGATGGTAGTCATCAAACCACGACAGCCGATTTTAACAAAAGATGATTCTTGATCCCTCGATGTCGTCTGCAGCGGTCCAGAATCCTGCAGCATCTGAGATCCTGTGGTCGCTGTATGCTCTACAGTGATAATATATAATAGTAATATACAGTAATATTCTGCTTCAAGGGTTATTGAGTGTTATTTGTTATATTTGAACAGAACTTTTAATCTGCAAGACAAATATCAGATGAAGCCTCCCTGAGGAGGACAGTGGCTACCTCCACCCTATAAAAACTGATGAAATGAAAATAAGTGTAAACTTACGTGTGTGTAGTATTTCAAATGGAACTCTGCTCATGAGGAGACCTCAGAAGATAATACAGCATGTCTCCTTAAAACTTTGCTTTAGTATTTAACCTATAACATGTCAAAAGTATTTTTTCTATGTTTCAGACCAATGGTTCTCAACCCACCATCATCCCTTAATGACAAGCTGTGACCAAAAAAATGTTTAAATTTCTCAAATGTGTTAAGTGGATAGACAGTTTTGTTTGAACCTCAGATAGAAAAGAATATCACAGTATGCTAAGACAAAAAAACGAAGCTCAACGATAAAACAAAATGACCAGCAGGTGTCGATGCTTGCGTGGAAAGTATCCCTCTTACACTTACCTGCATTCTAATTAAATCCAACTGTGCATCTTAGGGACGGCTCCAGAATATTAAAGTAATCATTTAAATGGCTGTGAGAACCCTGCCAAAGGTACCCCTTTTTCATCATTAATTGACGCGGGGGTTGTGGGTGAGTTTTGGGGGTTGATGGTGGGGGCGGCTGGGAGATAGGGTGGTGGGGGTTGGGGTTCGGGGTTGGGGGGCTGAGGGGTGGGGGGGTAGGAAAAAGAGGTGGGTTGGGGGTAAAAATATGATGAGCGTTAGGCTGTAGGACAGTTGGGGTGGAGGATGCCTGTTGCGTCAAAATGTGACGCTGGACGTGCGTGTCAAAAAATGCCGCTAAAGGGGTACCCGCTGCGTCAACATGTGACGCACAACGCCAAAGCGTCAATATATGACGAGTTGGGAGTGAGACTGCATTGCACCTCCACCTTCACCTCAGCAGGGGCCTGGACATCTCCACCAGCGTGCTGAGTCTGTGAGGTTTCTCCATAAGAATGTTCAATAGTGGGTCTGGGGACCCACAAATCCTCCCCGAGGACATGAGGATGACATGAGGAAGACCGGAGCCCCAGTAGCCACAGTGCCGAAGCCAAAGTGGTCTGCAGCGACGAGCCCACAGGCCCTGCCGGGAAGCTGCTATGCCAGAGCAGATCCATCCATGGACACAAAGACCTGAGCCCCGAGGACACCCCACCCCATAGCAGAGACCGGTGAAGAGCAAGGGTGTCCGGACCCCGCAAGCAGCAACCACGGCAGGCCGGCACATACCCCAGCACCCAGTCCCAGATACTGAGAGCCACCAGTGCCACCAGGATCACCGATTGCCAGAGGGGAGTGTGATGGGGGAAGCAGCCCCCACATTTAGTAGGAGACCCAAAATGATCCAAGGAGAGGGGGTGGCCCAGAACCCAACCTGACTGATATACAGGCATACACAAACACAATCACACATTCCCCACCTCATGCTCAGACAGAAGTTCACACTCACTCGTCCAACATAAACACACAAAGATGGACGTTCTACACCCACTCGTACTGCCCATTCACATTCTATATTCCCAGGTAACGTCCCCGGAGAGGGGCAACCCGTCCCTGGACCCAGGTGACGTTTCCCTTGTTCTGGGGTGGAAAGGAGCAGACCCACCCCCAACCAGCACACAAGCACCCAACATGCGCCCCCCAACACAGATGCCATAAGTCTCCCATCCGCGGAGGGAGGCATCCCCGCAGGAGAGCTCCAACCTCAAAAGGCCAATGAGAACGCACAAACACAGCGTGAGCTCTGCACACAGCCCCCACCCACGGCACCTCCCGTCGCGTCCCGCACCCGACCACACAGCGTGCCACAATGACAAGGCAATGGCCCAGAGACCAGGCACCCCACCAACCCCACACCACCGATCTGGAGGCGTCCGGGCATGCCAACTGCGCACCCCCCCCCCACACAGCACACCCCTGCCGCGAATGTCACACCAGGCCGACCAGTCAGCGCCCTGTCAAAGCAAAGCCACGCCCCCAATCGCCATCACACACCAACAATGACCATACAACCCCCCAGCCGCCCACCCACCAGAACCTGGCAGCCATCCCAGCCAAAGGACCGGCCACCACAACCAGAAGCCATGATCGAAAGATCTGAATCCACCCCGGGAGAACCGCCGCACCGACCCCAACCATCCCAAGGGCCGAAACCCATCCACAGCTGAGACCCCCACCAGATGCACCCCTCCCAACCAAAGTTCTTTTAATAGTTTTTGCAAGCATCCCCAACAAATAAATAAAAAGAAAATATATATATATATATACATATATATGTATATATATATATACACACACACATATATATATATATATATATATACGTACATATATTTCGTAAGCCCTATAAACGGTCATACATGCATACATTTTATTTCTCCTGTTTTCTCGTGATAACGAGTTATTTTTCCTCCATTTTCCCGTGATAACGAAATTAATTGAGATCTCAAGAAAACTAAGAAAAAAAGTCTCTGCATACTTAGATCCATGCAAACAAGTGTATTTTCACCAAGCTTTCGGTCTAACGACCTTAATCAGGGCATTGCAATGCCTTTGAGATCTCAAATTAATTATCTCGTTATCACGGGAAAACGGAGGAAAAAATAAGTCGTTATCACGAGAAAACGGTGGAGTTATGTCGTTATCACGGAAAAACGGGAGAAATAAAATGTATGCATGTATGACCGTTTAGGGCTTCCGTACAGGAGACCTCAACTGGGATTGATTAAATGAAGCTTCTGATGAATTTAAACCCTTCTGTGAATCTTAGCCAGTTGATCGACCAACTAGGCCAAATATTAAAAGTCCTGAAAAGTCCACTTTGATTGACTTAATCCTAGCAAATGCTAATAAATTGTCATCTTTGGGTGTTTTCTGCAATGACTTGAATGATCATCGTGTGGTTGCAGCTAGCAGAGACACATAAATTCCCAAATGTAAACCTCACATTATTTTCAGGAGGAATTTAAAGAAATTTAATGAACAAGCTTATCTCCATGATTTGTCTTTGGTTAAATGGGAACATATAGGTCTGCTACCAGATGTGGAGCTAGCCTGACCCTACAGCCCTCAGACAGAAAATTAAACATTAAGGTCCTTCACTGAACAAAGAAGGAAGCCTTTAAGGTGATGACAGAACAGCTGTGGTTTGCAAAGCTGCTTCTGAATGAACCACAGTTTTGTTTTGTTTTTTGCAATAATGTCATGACAAAAGTGGACGGGCGACATGAAAGGGGAAATGTTTGGTCACAATGCACAGAGGAACCAAACACCAACACCTCGTAGCAGCTGTCATGCACAGTGGTGAAGGGGTGATGACTCGGGCTCGAGTCACGAGTCCACCGTGACCTCCTGTGTACACCAAAGAGTCAAACATGAAGCCGTCTGTGCAACAGATAAAACCCTGCTGCAGTCTGGTAACGCAGAAGGACAATACCTCGAAAGCACACCAGCAAACCTACAAGTAAATGAATGAATGAATAAATGAATAAAGAAAGAAAGAGGACACAAACCTGGACCAGACAGGAATGCAGCAGGAATGTAGAAGTTAACCAACTTGATCGATGAGAAAGACTCACAATGTCAAAGAGAAAACTCCTTCAGCAATAAGACGAGCTGTTGCTACCTTTAAAGATGGTGAGAACCAGATTTCTCCATCACTAAAACGCTCTCACAAACTACTTTACATACTTTCATGTATTTGTAAGACTTGAGTTCGCTGAGGTTTTCCTCTAGGAAGAGCAGGTACAGGGAAAGATCATCCCACTGGCCAGCTGGGGTGGGCAGGACGCTCACGGTGGGCAGTGATTGGTAGGTCTCCAGGAAACGCGCGTATCCACGACAAAGGAGGGGGCGGAGACCGGCATAGATCACTACCGGGATCAGGGCAACGAACAGGACCAAGTTGACAAAGCTGAAGGGAGTAAAGCAGACACACAGCTGTGATGTAATAAACCCCCCCGTCTTGGTTTATGTCAAGACTCATCCACATAAACATACCTGAGCAGAGAGAAGACGCCCACGGCGATGAGCTTACAGTGCACCTTTTCAGGGACGGTGGGGTCAGAGGCCAGCATGCCGACTCGCAGCGTGCAGTT
The DNA here is from genome assembly GCA_037176975.1 of Arrhamphus sclerolepis. Taxonomy (NCBI): domain Eukaryota; kingdom Metazoa; phylum Chordata; class Actinopteri; order Beloniformes; family Hemiramphidae; genus Arrhamphus; species Arrhamphus sclerolepis. Next base: position 1,518,345 of record JBAMYA010000005.1, on the reverse strand, counting down.
GAACGCGTCCGTGACAGAGGCCAGACGCAGGTAGTAGCCCAGGTAGATGCAGGCGCACAGGAGGGTGATCAGAGTCAGGCCGCGACACAGCAGGTAGTAAAACAGCAGCCCCCGAGTGCAGCGCTTGGTCATCAGGAACTTCTCCACCAGCGGGTAATTGAAGCAGCCGTCGGTGGGGTCGCTGGCCACCGATGGAGAGAGAAAACAGAAGGTTAGCAGAGGAAAATGACGTGCAGAGCAACGACACAGAGCAACGACGTAACCGCTGAAACAAAGATCTGTATCGGTTATAAAATAAAATAATATTTTAAAAAATGAAACAGGAAGCTGAAGGACTGAAATGTTCTGATGTTATCCCTGATTGGTGTAAATATTTCAACCAATTGACGAGCCTCAAGAAATCACCAATGTATGAAGTAGCGCGAGGTAGAAAATCGAAAAAACCCGCTCCCTTTTGTCCTCGACTGCCAACAAAAATTTTTTTTTTTCTTAACTGAATTATTATCCATATTCTTATTATTTCTTTTATTATCATTACTTATCATAAGTTCAATTTAGTTTGACTTTTATCATGTAATTGAGTAGATTTTGTTTTTTTTTCCTCTCTTTTCTCTCTTTGTTGTTGATAATAATAACGATAACAACATTTCTCTGAGTCCTGGTTCAACATACTGAGAGGACTCCAGCTCTACTCCAGCTCTACTCCAGCTCTACTCCAGCTCTACTCCAGCTCTACTCCAGCTCTACTCCAGCTCTACCCCAGCTCTACCCCAGCTCTACCCCAGCTCTACCCCAGCTCTACCCCAGCTCTACTCCAGCTCTACCCCAGGATCAGCTCTCCCAGCTCACCTGCAGGTGGATCACAGACTTCCCGTCTGACCCAATTATCATGGGAGCTTTGAAAAAACTTGTGTCTCTATCTGACTCCCAGCTTTCTTCTCCCAGTACACCACTCCCAGCTTTCTTCTCCCAGTACACCACTCCCAGCTTTCTTCTCCCAGTACACCACCGGCCCTGCCTCCAGCCTGTCTCATCGCTGGCGACCAGGAGGTGCCCCGACGGAGCAGAAATAACCCAGAGCTCATTTTTGTGAAAACGCGGAGACAGCAGACGGTTCAGGAAGAGCCTTACGTCATCCCCAGCGACTCCCCAGTCACCACCAGTGTCGCCAGCTCTCGCGGGACAAATGAGCAAACGCAGCTTCAAAAAACAAAACCAGAATAAAAGAAGTGGCTTCAAAGAGAAGAATGGAGGGAGAACAGGATAATCGGAGCACTTCTCATTGGTCAACGTCACTGTTGCTTCTGCAGAACATTAGAACTAAATTTCTGATGGACATCTGATGGATGTCTCAGAAAAAAAAGAAAAAAAAAAGGAAAAAAAAAAAGGAAAAATATACAAATTTCTGTCCTTCCTTGTGGCACCTCCAGTAGTGACTGGTGGTACCTGCACGAAGCTTTACTTTCATCTCCGACAACCGCACCTATCCAGTCCTCATGTTGTTGTTTTCTTTCTTTCTTTGTTATATTGTTTTCTCAGATTTGAAGCACTTTGAACACTTTCAGGAATGCTGAGATTTAAAGAACGAAGTCAGCGTGACACACAACGTCAACAACTGGCACATTTAAAAAAAACAACAACAAATGAAAGGTGCAGGAGGGACTTACATTGTTGTCTCCTACCAAGCACACTGTCAATCTGTCGGTCTTTTTTTCTTTTTTTTTATAAATGAGACGGATCATATGTTCCTGTGAAGCCACCATGTCCTTTAAAACAAACCCAAACACAACTGCTACCCACGACTCAATTATTTCATGCGACTGCAGAGAAAAAGAAGCCCAACGTCACGTATTAGAAGTGGAACTGGCAACTGCGCTCACCACTGTGGAGTATTTCTGTTTCCTGGAAACCAGAACCTGCTAGGACCTGGACTGGGAGTTGGACATCAGCCTTACGAAACTGGGATGGACTAACACTCCCTCTGGTTTTATAACCAATACTATAAACAACCTGTTGAGCCCATACTTGTGGATATTTACCAGTTATATTGTCTTTTTATTTTGATATCTCTAATCTATTTATGATACTGTGGATTTGGCACAAATATAACAGGAAAAAGCAATCACCGCACGTGTGAACTTCACTGATTCATTACTCGTTAAATTCCTTCAGGTCTACACTGATGAGCATATTGTGGTTTCTATAAGTGGACAGTTCAGTACAACTAACGTACGGAGAACCTGAAGAGTACCTGTCTGAGGTGGGCAGTCCTGAAGTAGCCATGCGTTTGGCCAGAGTGACGGCGCGGTTGTAGCACCGGTCCAACTCCTCCATGATGAAGCCGAGGTCCGACTGCAGGAGGGGTGTTGCGGAGAACCTCCAGAACAACGCTGGGGTGTACATCATCACTGCCACCAGCAGCAGGATGTAGGGAAAGAACTGGGAAGGCAGAGACAGGTAGATTAACACACAGGATATACCAGCTGTAAACGCTTATAACTATTATATGAAACTAAAAGAAAAACAACAACAGGAACCAATTTAAGTCTCCATCAAGATACAAATGCTAAAGTTGCTGCCGGTGGTTGATGGTGATTTTTTTTCTATTTAGAAAAAAGATAAAACTCGTGCAAATTTGTAACAAAGAAGATAAAAACAGCTGCTTTATTTGTATAAAAGTGAAACATTTTGCAACAATGTGTTAGATATGAGGAGGGTTTTTTTTTTGCAAGGGAGCCTCAGTGTTGTAAAGTCCTTTCAAAAGCAGTTTTGTAATCTTTATTGAGAAAAACAAAAAGTATAACTTAAAGTAAAAGACTGTTTCTAAAACACTTCTGCAGTCTTTGGCTGCATCCTGCTTAACTGTGGCGAACCACAAGGCTCCATTTTGGGCCTCCTTCTTTTTGCATTACACGCGTTTCCTCTGTGCTCCGTGTTTCAGAGGAATAATACGCCTTTCCACTGTTTTGCTCACGATCTGCACCTTTCACCTGCTCAGCAACGCTTTTAGGACAAAAATTCAAAACCTTCAAAAACGGTGCGATATTTTGAAATTCACAAATTTTACAAACAGAAAATTTGTGGTTAAAGAACAAAAAGCTGTAATTTTTATAGCAGAGCAGTTGAAGACCAAACGAGAAGCAAAGTAAGCTAACCTTAGAAGCAGGAAAAGCAATAAAAGGACTTATTTATAATCTTTCAGGACAAAGTTGTTGTTTTTTTTTTAAATTAGCGCATGCTGAAGGAATGCAAGCAGGTTGGTTCTGACTGGAAAGTCAGAACTAGTCCAGGAATTAGCGGGAAATCTGACATTACAGCTAAAAAAGGTAACCATGGTGATGATGTGGCCCAAGTTTGACATCCTGGCTCTAAAGGCTGTGCACTCGTGGTTGGATGAAAACCTTTGTATTTTGAACAGGAATAAGACAAATATTTGTATTTAGTCAGTCAAACGTTTTAGTGTTATTGGCTGATTAACATCGTTCTTCAGACTATTTGTGGTGATTTTTCATAATGATTTTTAAAGAATATATTTAAAGTTTCTCAATTTCATCACTTGATAGACTGTCCTTGTAATATTTTTAATATAAAGCATTGCATAAAGTTTTTATTTTAATGATACAAAGCGTCCCAGCTTCTTGAAAACAGGAATTTCAGAAAGTCAGGACGTTAAGTGGAGGAGGAATGGAGAAGGAATGGAGAGGGTGATTGACAGGTGGATCTGTGCAGCATCTTCAGTGGTTCAGACAGACTCTGCTCTCACGACCCAAACCAGGTCATAGATGGATGGAAGACTATGGACCAGTGATTAAATCTGTTAAAATTGGATTACTATGCATGGTTATGTATCATATATGTCAATATATTGCTGATAATCAATAAAAAGTCATTTGAAAGAAACGCGTTTGTAGCCTTGGAATTGTTTGTACAATCTTTAAGAGTAAGGTCTGCATTACAGAAGACCCGTCAGATTTTTATTAGCTTACACACCGATGATGAAAATTGTAAATACGCTGAGAATAATTTCTCCATAACTCACTTTCGTTTTTACGGGCATGAGGAGTTCATGATTGGCATCAGGAAGTGCAGCGTTTGTTTGTTGTTAAAAGGAGGAAAGTGAAGCTATCGTCCATTTAGCTCTGTTTAGCTCATTTAGACCCGTTTTCAAAGTTTAAAAAGCTTTTTAAAAAACATCTGTTTTTTTTTTTACTTAAACATATGCACTATTTCACTCTTGAGTAGCTTCATCACCCTTGCAGTGTGTGTGTGTGTGTGTATTTGTGTTAGTGTATATTAGTGCACGTGTAAGTGTGTGTCTATTAGTGTGTGTATGTTTGAGTATACGTGAGTGAGTGTGTGTGTGTTAGTGTGTGCAAGTACGTGTGTGTGTGTGTGTGTGTGTGTGTGTGTGTGTGTGTGCGCGCTTGTGCAAGTACACGTGTGTGTGAGTGTTAGTGTGTGTGTTTGATTACGTGTGTGTGTGAGTACCTTGTGCAGCCATAAAGGAAGCGTGTGTGTGTGAACAGCCGCCCAGCAGTACGAGTCCACATAAGCCGCCTGCCTCCAGGAGAAGTTAGAGGGAGAAAAACAGCTGATCTGAACCCCTGAAACACACAGAGAAAGAAGAGAATGAAGGTCAGACTTAAGTTCAGATATAAACGTTATGTAATGATGGCTTCAGCCTCTAGAACACGTTTCAAAATCAAGGACCAACCCACAACATGACCCACAACCTGGTCCGTGAGAGCGTGCCAAGGCAATCATAAACTTATAACTGGAACATTTCTGAGGAAATATCAATATGGCTGCCTGTTTGATCCAGTATTGACATCAAAAAGTGGAATAAAGTCCTATTCATGAAGCCTTTCATCAATTCATCAGATACACTAGAATCTATCCATGGATGCTTATAGAATATTGAACTCTGACCGTCTCATCATTTCCTCCATCTAAATCACAACAAAACAGAATGCATCATGTTCACTCCTACTAATCCATCCAGTAGCACATTAGCTCCTACAGTTCCAGATCTTGGTCCCCAGGCCCCACACCTTAACCAAATGATCAGAAATCTGGGTGTGACTTTTGACAATTGTTTAAAATTTGATTAAACAAATCGACTCAGTTGTTAAAGCGAGATTCTGCCATCTTCAACTTCTTGCCAAAGTCGAGCCTTTTTTAAGCCATGATGACCTGGAGAAAGCCATTCATGCTTTTATCAGCTCCCGACTTGACTACTGCAATGCTCTGTACGTTGGCATCAACCAGACCTTAATCAATCCCTCACAACTTGTCCAGAACTGTGCTGCATTCTCTACGCTGGCCTTGCCCCGTCTTATTTATGTGAGATTTTAAGTTTTCATCGACCCAACAGAGTCCTGCGCTCTGCTGGTCAACATTCGTTTGAGGTACCAAGGACACGATCGAAAGAAAATTGGGGGGATCGTTCTTTTGCGGTCGCTGGTCCGAGACTCTGGAACATGCTGCCACTGTAGATACGAACCTTCATCGACCTGCCTCTGATCAAAGTAAAACTGAAGACCTACCTTTTTAGGATGGCATTTGGCACCTGATAGTGACTTTTAAAGGTCAGCATTTTTTAAATTTATTTACTTTATTTTTCTTCTATTGGGATTTTTTTTAAAGTACTTTTTAATTTTATGTGTTTGATTACTGCTGATTGCTGTGTTTGTTTGGCTTTTATTTGTTCTTAACTGCTGTGAAGCACTTTGGTCAACTTTGGTTGTTTAAATACACTATATAAATAAAGACTGATTGATTAATTGATTGATTGATTGCTTGAATCGCTGATTCGGAGAGCAGCTGGTTTATGTCAAAAAGTCGGGATTTAGCAAATGTTTGAACCAATTGTACAACAGAAAGGTGCTCATTTTTTTCTTTCATGACAAAAATTTGTAATTTTACAATCATTGTAGTTTTAGGTTCAAATGTTACAAATAAAAGTTTTTGTTTTTTTTTCAAGAAAAAGAGATGTAATTTAAAGTTTAAAAGTCACAAATGTGACATCTGACATTAGTCTTGGCTGTTTAAAAAAATAAAAACAAAAAGTCTCAAATTTACAAAATTTACGATCTTAACACAAAAGTCTCAATTTCATGTCAAAGGTCATGATTTTTGTGAAATTTAAGATTTTAGGACAAACATTTTCCTTTTTTACTGTCAACACAGCTGGTTGAGAAAGTAATGAATAACTGCCCTTTTAACAGTATCCATGGTGATGATGTGTCCCAATATATAATAGTTTGTAGAGTACAGTTCAATCACTTGAATGAAAAGACCTAAACCACATCTGGATCTGGTCTTAAAACGCACAAACCCGCCTGAACTACAGCTGTGACTCACCGACAGAGACCTCCTGAGCGAAGGCCAGTGAGATGAGGAGGAGGGGCAGCCCCACCGCCACGCAGGTCACCATCTTGTCCACGGCCAGCTCCGTCCGGACACTGCGGTAGCGGGCCTGGTTCGGATCTTTCAGCAGAAAGTCGCTGAATACGTACTCTGTAGCCACGTGAGCGATGGCCATCTCTCTCCGCTCTGCTCTGCTCTTATTTGTCGTGAACACAAGAAACCAGCGTTATCACGTTGCTCCAGATGCAACAGAAGAACACCTGTTTTTTTTTCTTTTCTCATTAACTTCTGCTGATTCCTGACATGAATAACATAGTTCTGACAAAAGGATGGATGTAGTGTCACATATTCATCCTCATGTAATATTAAGTTTTAAACTGCGTCATTGGCTTGACTGAATGACTCCACTTCTACCTTTTTTGGCAGAAAGTGTTTGGTTAAATGGAGAAATTAAAACATGACTGCGCCACACCCCTGACTCTGAGGATGGAAATACCTGGTTACTGGAAGGTTGATTTGAATCAGGTAATTGCTTTCACTTTCTTCAGAAGTGAAACCTGAGGTTGAAGTTGGGACAAGGTCACAGGTCACCTGAAGACATGGCCACAGGTTGCAAAAGTTACTGAGTTACTGGGTTTTTGACCAAAACTACAACAGTAACTACAAATTAGAAGGTCATAAAATAAAGTTTTACAAATGCTAGTGTGCAAACTCCTCTAATGAACTGTTGCTGGCCCGTGTTTATGGTGTGCAACAGTTTCAAAAGATATGTGGAGAAAATATGCTCTAATGTACACTTAAGACCAGAGATGTCAAACTCTATTTCATCCTGGGCCACATCATCACCATGGTTACCGTTAAAGGGCCAGCTATTCTTTACTTTCTCAACCAGCTATGCTGGGAGATTTCTCACTAGTTCCTGGACTTCATTGTGAAATAAATAAAATTTAAAAAATGCTGACTTTTTTTGTAAAAAGAAAAAGAAGAAGCAAAATTTGTTTTTAAACTGCAAATTTTGCAGTTGCATTGAAATTTTGTCATAAATGTTCCACTTAGAAGTTTATGACTCTCTTTGCAGGCTCTCACAGGCCAGATAAAATGAAGTGGAAGGCTGGATTTGGCCCGCAGACCCCGAGTTTGACACATCATGGTTATGGTTTAGACTAAATAGGTCTCAAACACTTCAGAGCTGATTTAAATATTGAAGACAAACACTAAAGGTCATGACCTCGGTTTGGTGTCCGAGTGTGGAGCTGAATGATGGACCAACCTCAGGAGCCACAGTTACAAGAATTAAACTGAGCTTTATTTAGCACAAACAAAATATTTGTCATCAGTAACACAAATATCCTTTACTTCAGTCTCAGTATTGAGCAATTTAAAGGTTTAATGTGGTCAAGCATGAATCCAGGCTCAAAACAACTCGTGACTGAAAGCATCAACAAGCCTCTTTGTCCCTTTTAATTTTTTTCCTTTGTCCCTTTTAAAGATGGAAATAAGATTTCTTTTCCAGCTTCAGATATTACAATAATTGTTATTACTTTCATGGGTGTGTAAATAAAGGTTTAGTTAACCTCAAAAACTACTTTATTAAAGAAAAAAAATTCTGAAAACTTTACTCAAACATACCGAGTGAGAGGCAAAACTACAGCTCGCTAATTCACTGTTATGTCACATCAGTTTACTATAGAAAAAAATAAAAAATAAAAGTGAAACTCACCCCCAGATGTTATCGGCTGCGTTATCGATCACTTAAGCCGACATGACTGTGACGTCAGAGCGTCTGCAGCAGCAGTTTCGGATAAAAAAAAAAGTTTTTTCGGGACTGAGGCTCGGAGATGTTCAACAAGTGGAACAATAAGTTTGTAAATGAATCTCCTTCCTGTGAGACATTCAACTGCTTCCGCCATTAAAACTGAGACGCCTTCACGTGCGCACCGGAAGCCGCGAATTTTATTATTAATGTTGCGTTCATGGGCAGCTCGTTAATTTGCCTTTATGTGGATAAATTAGATTATACTTGTTTCCCCCCACATTTTTTTTCTCCGCAATTTTTTTGGTAAACAATAATGACATTGCCCTTATTAGGTTTTATTATCGCTTTAATATTTTACATTAAAAAAATGTTTTACGAAACTTATCGGGTTTTATTATGATTTATTTTTATACCTTTCGTTTACTTGCTGTATAGCTCCTTGGGCCATTGTAGGAGTTTATAAATGCAAATTTTCATATCCATTACACTGGAACAGATTTACTTTTTTTTTTACTAAGTTTAATAAAATTAAAAAAAACAAAGAAAGAAAATACCTGAGCAGTTTTAGTGATATGTTGTTGAGACACATTGCTCTGATATTAATAATTGTTTCTTTACTGAATTTAGATGATAGAGGATAAAATTACTCTAAAATGTAACTGTAGAGCCATTAAATGACCTGCTGCTGCAGAGGAATTATCTTAATCATGTTGGAGGTGTGATTGGTCTGCAGAGATATTTAGATGTTTTGGTGGAGCAACAAAACATCATTCGCATGGTAGAAAGAATAAGCAGGTTATCTGTCATTGGTCATAAATAATGTTCAAACAAGTCAAGAGAGGTCTAGAGATGATACAATATGTGTGTTTGATTTTAATAGTCAGCTTGATTTCCAATTGCATCACAGTCCTCTGAGAGCTTATTTACTGGAGAAAATATGCTACAGATAAGAAACAAACTCTGGGATTTAACAATCCAAACTCTGGGCAAAAAAAGCGGTGAACAACAACAACAACAACATGGCTTTGCCGTAGAAACATCTGTGAAAAAAAAAAAACTAAATCCATTTTAAACTGCTGTTAGTGTTCGTGTGTCGCGCTGAATTCTGGGTTTTCTGGTCCTCCCAAACTTCCAGCAGCTCTGTCAAGCTAGAGGAAATAAGCTCAGCTGCACCGGAAATACGGCTTTATTTTTTATTTTTTATTTTTTTTCTTTTCTTTTCTTTTCTTTTCTTTTCTTTTCTTTTCTTTTCTTTTTCTTTACTTTATTTTATTTTAACATAAACCTTTGCAACTGAAACCGATGTGTTTTGACATAATTTTACATCAAAAAGCTTTTTTTTTCTTTTCTTTTCTTTTTTTTCTTTTTTCAAAAGTCAATATTTTACAACTAAAAGTTGCAATATTAAGTTAAAAGTCATGATTTACAACATAAAGTTCCTCTATGTAAAATATAAAAATCCTTATAGGACACAAAGTTGTGTCAAAGTTTCAATTTTGTGAAAGTTGATTTTACTACAAGTTCAAAAGTCACAATTCTACAAGATTTGTGATTTTACAAATAAAAAGAAAAAAGTGGAGCTACACTAATGATTTCTTTATATTTTAAATTTGTGATTTTACAGTAAAAAAAAAAAAATCCTAGGAAAAATGCAAAATACGTCATTTTACAACATTGAATTGTAATTGATTTTACAAAGGACATATGTATATGTAGCCTATGTGTGTGTGTGTGTGTGTGTGTATTTGTACATGTATATTTCTGTTCAAGTTCATCCATGATGTGCTCAGAAAATGTTTTTCTTTCATTTCCTCCAGTCACCTTTAACTATTTGTTCAGTTTCTTTAAGAACACCCCTCCCCCACACCCCACCCCCAACACACACACACATACCAGCACAAAAAAAAGAAACTAGGCAACCAAAGAACTATTCAGGATTAAATAGTTCATGTCCAGAGCATATAAAATGGGAACATAATGTAATACAAATGGAATATCATATATTGACATTGTGTTTTATTTTTCTTAAATTTAGTTTTCTGTCCAGAGTTCAAGATTCAAAGTTTTATTGTCACATGAACAGTAGGAAACATGTTTTTCCTTTACAATGAAATTATTTCTTTACTGTCCAAAATGAATACCAAATAGAATAGAGCTTTGTTTTTTTTAAAAAAAAAACAAAAAAACAATTTATTATTAGTTGTTTAATGTTGGTTTACACCTCTGTTGTTTCCTGTGCTATTGTATTTACTGGTAATTTAATATAGCTGTTAAAAAAAAAAACAACATCTATTAAATGCATGGAGAGGGTGTACCAGAGGGCAAAGTACGGACAAACGCTGAAAGAGCTGAGATCAAATTGACTTTAAAAACGGTAAATTTGCACAATAGTTTATAAAGTAAATGTTACAGTGTAACAAGTATATATAAGTAATTAATTAGTTATAAATAAGTACATATTTAAATTAAGTGTTCACTCTGCACTTTCTCCCTCATCAACTGTCTTTCCTTCACCGTTGCAGTCGTCTTACTGCAGAAAGAAAAAAAAACAGAAACCATTACACTTAAAAAAAGGAAGCATCTTAAAACACTTCTCCACTATGATTTAAAAACACTGCTTATAGCAAATCCCCACTACACACACACACACACACACACAAATGACTGCTGATCCTCTCCATTATTAAGCGTATGCTTCCTAAAGCACCTTTGCAGTGACAGGAAACTGAAGGCTTCTACAATCCCAGAATAAATGTAATTTTATTAAAATACATTTGACTCACTGTGAACATGCATTTAGTATGTTCCTCCAGATGATGATATAACTGCTGCTGTTGTTCAGTCTGTAATTTTTTTCTCCCTGTTTTTTATTTTAGAGTTAACCTTTAATTTGAAATCATATAGTATGTTAATAATTTATTCTGTATAAGCTCATCTTGCTTCTTGCCAAGGTACAGTAGGAGCAAACGAATTACAGCTTCATGTTCAGTTGTGGAGCAGATTTCATACATAAAGGCAACTCAAAGTGTTTTACAACTGCATTAAGGTGAAATAAATTGAATTAATAATTAAAAACAGCAATTATTAAAATAAAACTGATTTGGACAGAAAAGGGATTATAAACAGAGAATAGTAAAAACCAGTGTGGAAAATTCAATTAAAGTTAGATCTACCTAAAGATCTCAGAGCTCTACTGGTTTATGTTCGACTATAAGATCAGTAATGGATTCTGGCCCCAGATTATTAAGTGATTTGTAAAATAACAACAACATTTCAAAGTGTATTCTACAGGTAACTGGTAGCCAGTGGAAGAATCTCAGAGTAGCAGTAATGTTTTCAGTTTTCCTGGTTCTTGTTGGGACTCTGGCAGCAGCGTTCTGGATGGACTGAAGCTGTCTGATAACTGTCGGAAATAAAAGAGCATCACCGTAGAAAAGTCTGCTGGAGATGAAGGCATGAATGAGCTTCTTTAAATCAGCTCTGGACATGAGATCTCTGACTCTGGAGATCAATTTGAGGTGGTAAAAAGCTGTCTTAGTTCCAGCCTTGACGGTCTGATTCAATTAAAACTCCAAGATAACCTGGGATTTTTTTTTTTTTTTTGAGCCCTCTGGATTCAATCTGGGTGACAACTTTCATTTGGTCTATTTTGTTACCAAGTAGGATTATTTCTTTTAATTTTATTGAAGGAAGTTTGATTGCATCCAGTTGTTCACTTGCTCCAAGCACAGACAGCGGGAGTCTGATGGACCAGAGTCATTTGGTGAAAGTAGATCTGAGTGTCATCTGCATAGCTGCGATAAGCAAGATCGCTGTTACGTATGATCTGATCTAGGGGAAGCACGCAGAGGTGATCCAAGAACTGACTCTTGAGGGACTCCACAGGTCAGTAGAATAAGCTCAGATTTATTCTCCCTCATGGAAACAACAATGCTCCTGCCTTCAAGATATGATCTGAGCAAACTGAGAACTGGACCTGATAACCCCACCTGCCCAACGCTCTGGTTCTGTAAGACTATGTCAATACTGTCTCATCACTTATTCAAGGAGAACTACTAAAACATGACACACGAGCGTACAGAGCAAGTACAAGTGAAATTAAGTGATTTGAGTAATAAGCATACATTAAAGTGTGTGTTACGTGTGGAAAAAAAGGAATACAGTGATTGCATCACTCAAGCAAAACTCTAAGACAAGGCACCTTCCGTTGTGGCTTTTGTCATCGTGTTGTAGCTTTTATCGTTGTGTTGTGGTTTTTGTAGCTGTGTTATAACTTTTGTCGTTGTCTGAGACGCCATACAAAATGCCTTCAAAACAAAAAACAAATGTTGGGCTCCTTCAAAATAAAACTGCGGTTTTATTTTGAAGGAGCCCATCGGAAACCCTCAGTTCTGCTGCTCATTAACTTGACGTTGACGGAGGCTCCATTCATTTCTCACAGTCGCATCCAGCAGCCCGCCCTCCCCTCATTTCTCTCCGCCTGGAAACATGGCTGCTCCGGCGGTGGTGAGGAGCTCCGGCCCGCCGCTCTGCCCCAGCTTCGCGGAGGTCTGCTCGTTCCTGGAGCGGTACGGACCGGCGCTGGATCTTCCCGAGATGACTTTCCCGCAGATGGAGAGGTATCTGCGGGACACCACGGCAGGTGAGAGACCGGTCGTTGTGGTGCTGGTGGGTCGAAGTGGTGGAAAGCTGCGACACTTGAGAGCGAAGGAAGCAGGGGCCAGGCTCCCACCTCCACCTCCACCACCACCACCACCACTACCATCATCATCATCATCAACAGCAGCAGTGTAACGGAAAATGTGCGTTTGTAGATGTGACCCAGTAGACCAGCATCACGCTGTAGCTTTAGACACTGGTCTTCAGTGATTTTTTTTCACATATGCTGGTGGGTTGTTTTTTTTTTTCTTTTTTGGCCTAAGTCACAGCCAGCTCTACTGGTCAACCAGACAATTTAGGTTTAAGTTTCTGGAGGAAACATGAATGCGTGCTAACACGCAGCTATCTGCCTGTACATTGATCTACACTTCTGTTTCTGTTGTTTTTAAAGTTTGGGAAACGAACGCGGCCGTGAATACGACATTTTGTCCCCGTGCCTCTCGGGTTTTTTCTCCTCCCAGTCGGCGTTAAGTGACAGGTCGAGTATAATGTTTTTGAGGCTGATAACTTGTGAAGTCAACGCTGGAGCCACGATGCTGCTCTTCCCAGCGACTAGCTGCTCTGCCCGGCCATGATGCTGCTGCTCTGCCCGGCGACCACACGCAGCCAGCCGGTTCGCTCCGGAGCCTCTCAGGTGGAATTTTTCACCGGCCTTGGCTCGAAGGCAGCCAGGTTGCACTGACACTGGGTCGCCTGTGTCATATGGGTTAACTGTGTGGTCGGGAGGATTAAAATGTAGCCAGTTTTGCGCGTTTGTTGAACCTAAATCAGCGATGTTTGCTGAAAACTGGAGGTTATTTTTCCATTGCAATCAAATCTGCGCCTGCGCGGTAAATGGCTAACTGGTTAGCTTCCAGGATTCAGGCAAGTTTTAGTCAAAGTGTGTTTTGAGATCTAAAGTCAATTTAGCAAATCGTAGTTTACCACTAAACATGTGTCAGAGTTGTATCGGCGTGTAGAAAACCGCGTAAACTCGCATTTTCCACACAGCGATCAGTGTTTTAGCTCCGGTAGCCCCAAAACTAGCCACCAGAATAAAGTTAAACATAGTATTAATGATGTATTTACTGCAGGTTGTTGTACTGCTTCTCTGACATTTGATTAAACGATATTAATGTGCCTTTCCTGGTCTTTAGCCATAGTCTGTGTTGACAAGACGAGAACGTAGATTTCAGTTCACAGAGCCAGGTCTGAAAAGTGGAATTTCCTACAAATGCAAACGTTCCGTGAACCCCTCACATTAGACCACCCATGGAGTTTTTCTTTTCTTTTCATTTTCCCCCTTTTTTTAATATAAATAATAGGTAGATAGCTTCATAGATACGTCGGTAAGTTGATACTTTTATTCTGCAAAGGAAATTCTAATGTTTCAGCTGCATAACAATTTACAGAAACAAGTTGAAAATCTCTATATAAACAATAAA
>JBAMYA010000005.1:1462371-1472447 GCA_037176975.1 Arrhamphus sclerolepis | reverse complement strand
TATATATATGTGTGTGTGTGTGTGTGTATATATATGTGAATGTATACACACACACACACATATATATATATATGTGTGTATATATATATATATATATAACTTTGCAGCACAATTAAACATATTTACAGCCTGATACAATTTTGTTTTACATCCATGACAACTGTGTGAGGGGTAAATTCTTTTCTACCACATCAGATACATTTTTATTAGGTAATAGAGCTGACCAATCAGATGTCAGGTCGTCATTTGACATGCTTGACTGAGTGCGTCAAGCGGTGGCATGAAGGGGACTGCATGACAGAGCAGCCCCACGACCTCTATTGGATAAACCCTGGCTTTCCAGACTGCCTCTTGGCACTCTGCTGCCAGCTCTGAGTATTTCAGATGCTTGCTTTCATGGAAGGTACTTAGCTTGTTCTCGATGCTTCCTCACAATGCTAGCGCCAATAGTTGGATCAATTTGGAGTAGAGATTCTGGCATGCCACCTGCTTGTTTACTTTAGGCCGCTTCATCTTGTTACACTTGCCTAGTTGCTTCATCATTGGCTTTGTGGAACGTACTTCTGGTGGGCTGGTATCCTTATGCTTGCTGGGTGCCTGGTCCATCCTTTGACTGTCTCAGGATGCCTCAGCATCACTGGGTCCTGCAGCACTATGGTTACATTCCCAGCTTTGGGTCCCTGACGTCTGACCTGCTTGCACAGAGCGACGTTGCTGGTTTGTCTACCTTCTACATTTCATCTTCCCCTGGTGGATGTGCAGCCCCCTGCGTGATGTCACCTTCTCCCATCCACATGTCCATTTCCTGGAGAATTTTCTCATTGTCATAACTCGTTCCTGACATTGGCTGTTGCAGGGTTCTCCTCAGCTTTTGAGACCACGGTGGTGCTGCCAGATGCTCTGCGGTATTTCTGCTACGTTGCTGTCTGCTCTAAATCACACTATTTGCACTTAGCGTTAGCATCTAGAGGACTCATACAAACCGTGTTAGTGGAGACATCGGTAGGAAGATTCGGATCACACCATCGTTGTTGTACGGTGGGGAGAACAATGCCATTGGTCTGTCCTGTCGGACCCATTTTCCATACCGCCTCTTGGAGGGTCCCTGGGTTGTTTTCTCTTATGTTGCTTTGTAGCCATAAAGGGTGCATCCTGGGGCTTCCAGATCGCTAGTAGGTAAGGTGACTATCTGCCCACTCATGTTGCAGTCTTTCTCACTGTCAACTGGTCTTTCCCAGCTGTCCTCCAGGCTTTCCTGGCTATCATCTGCCCTTTTGCAGAGGTCACTGTTTTCCCAGAGTGTTCAGATTGTTGTGGAGGTAAGGCGTTATTCCTGCTTTAGCCTGTCAGCTTGACGCACCTCCTCCAGTGCCATTAGGTCCGCTGCAGGGTCATCAGTTGTTGGCTGCCATTCACCGACGTTGATGACAGTTTAATGGTTTAAGAACACAATTTACACATACATCCAACCAAAATGTGTTCAAACAAAATGAGGATCAACAAAGAAATAAGATCTGACAAGTTCAAAAGTGTTTTCTTTTTGTGTGTGAATTGTTTTGCCATGTGTCCCCAGAGGGCCTTCACAATTCTGGACATGGAGAGGAGTCTACCAAGGTGGCTGAGGAACAGCCTGTACTGCAAAGTCTCAGATGTGGTGTGTTTCAAAAACGACCTGGATAAGGCTCGCAGATTTGTCAGGTAAAAGTTTATTTTGGTGTGTTCAGTAATGAGACTGCTCAAATATATAAATCAAATTCCAAACTTTTTGTTGTAAATCATGACTTTTGTAGAATTGTTCCTTTTTAACTCAATATTGCAAAACTAAGGCCAGACTGAGTTAAGTAGCCAGGTATGCTTACTCAGTCAGTTTGGAATCATGACGCAATCAAAGAACCATGTCTTTGGACTGTGGGAGGAAGCTGGAGCACCTGGAGAAAATTCAGTTCAATTGATTTCATTTACATAGCGATTATTTACAACAAAGTTATCTTTAGGTGCTTGAGAAACCCAGAGCATGGCCCCAGAGTACACGGCAAAGCCTAACAGTGGCAAGACACAGGATACGAAAATTTTTCTACATAACAAAAGCAAACAATAAATTATAGTCACATGTATCGTTTCAAATGTAACAATGATCTGTGGGTCTCCTTTGTCTTTAGGGTTAATGAAATGAACTGGGAAAAATGGAGGTCAGATCTTAGCGTGAAACTGGAAGAAGACCCTGAAGATCAAATGATGAAGCTTAAGCCACATGGTGGGTCAACAGATTACACATGCACACGTTTTACTTCACATTTATTGGTGTATACTGTTGCTAATACAACTTACTCTTTCAACTGTTCAGGGACTCTCTGGAATACCAGACAGCTCCTGGAGAGCATTCGCTCCAGACGAGGCCAACGACAGCCGACCAACATCCTCTAGTGCAGTTAAAAATCTTTTGAATTATTTTTTTTATCTGCATATGAATGGTTATTTCCACAATCTGGCAAAACTCTTTAAAGTTAGATATATATGCATTTTTTTAAAGTGTGTAGGTGTGAATGAATGTGTCCTTCACCAGCCCTCTTTGACAGTCTGCTCCAACATTTTATGAACAACTGAAACCCTGGCTCTGTCGGAGAGGACTGAAGTCACAAATTAGTGAGTCACTGAAGGACAGGACAGGCAAAAACGACCAGATGGTGAAGGTGTTGCATCTGCAGTATATAAGTGAATGTGTAGTGACAATACAAGGTCAAAAAAACAAACATAAGACAGACGGATATAAGCAAAGTACATAGAGAGTCGAGGAAACACAATGCCGGTGACAAACAGGGAGGAACAAAGGTACAGCTGATGTCAGAAACTCCCCCAAACACCCACAGGCATGAACGGACCCAAAGTCCCCCGATCCAATCAGCTAGCCTCCTCCACCCCAGCATCTGTATCTGTTGAGTGTGTCTTACTGCGCAAAAAGAGAAAATGTGGGGCATGGAGGGTGGATGGAACCCCCATGCCAAAGCTTCTACAGTTAGTTTTTTTTGTGTGTGTTTCTCAGCCCACCTTTCTTCTTTCATTTTTGTAGATGGATTGTTATTTCTCTTTTCCCTCCTTGTTTGTCTTTGGATGTGTTAATGTGTGTGTGTGTCTGACCTGAGTGCATTAAAAAGTGGCTGGGGTGGAAGATCCCACACAGCACCCCCAAGGAGGGCAGTCAGGCAGTCACATACTGGACCACCGCTGACCAGGCACACCCCAGGTAAATAGGACATCCCGTGGTCGCCCCCACACTACTCACAAGCACAGGCTAACCCCCCAGCGCCCACCACTACACAGAGTCAGCAAAAAGAAGGCAGCCACGACCCCATCCCTCCAGAGTGTCCTGACTCTCACCTTCAATATTTATGCAGGTCTTCCCTCCCGTTTTTGTAATTTTATTTTATTTTTAATCAGATTGGTTTGTTGGAATGTGTACAGCTTCAGGTCCAAGCGTCTGGTTTATCTTCTTTAATTTTAATAAATCAATCTTTTCTTTAAAAGCATCTGTGCTGGATGTTCTTCATGTCTAATGACGTCACACCTTTATTTAACACTAACCTGAGTTCCCATAAATCTATTTAAAAATTCACATTTGTTAGTTTTTCGATTTACATCTTTATCAAACTTCAACTCTCAAGTCACGTATTACCAGAGAACATAGTCAGGCCTCAGGTTCAGAGACTTTTAAATTACAATCTCATATATGCCTGTCAGCAAAATCTTTTAAAGGTGACTCTTTTTTAAGACTTTTTAGTTGTTAAAT
This sequence comes from Arrhamphus sclerolepis, assembly GCA_037176975.1. Classification (NCBI taxonomy): domain Eukaryota; kingdom Metazoa; phylum Chordata; class Actinopteri; order Beloniformes; family Hemiramphidae; genus Arrhamphus; species Arrhamphus sclerolepis. Next base: position 1,468,663 of record JBAMYA010000005.1, on the reverse strand, counting down.
CATAACTCAGCTGCCCTATTAACCTTTACTTAGAATATATTGGAATTTAAAATTTTCATTCCTACTTTTACCTTTTTTTTCCTGCTTTTGGAACATTTCCCAGTAAAGCCTAAAATACATTCAGCCCAACTTTCCCTATAAACTGAATCTTGCCAATAAACTGAAATTAAAATGTCAAGAAGACAACTTTGCTCATTAAAGATTTAACTTTCTTTTCAATGTGGAAAATTGACAAGAAAAAAGTCACTCAAAAGGTTTTGTGTTTGCAAACTTTATTTTGGTTAGGGGTTATGTTTGTGCAAGACATTTTTATTCCTGAAGGTTAGGCAAAACTGGAATATCACATTTTCACAAAGTAGAGAAAGAAAGCCCCTCCACCGCTGTTCACGACAGACACATCTGATGATCAAGAACAGTCGCATCAGAGCAGAAACAAATCTAGAGCCAGTCGTTACGTTCATATTGCCATCTGGGTTCATTTACACGACGAGCTACAGTGCGTTTAAACATGCTGTTTGACATTAATGTTGAGACATGGAACCAGAAAAACCAGTGTCTGTTCAGAAGCACATCAGGATCTGACTTGAACCACTCACTCTAGATTTCTTTTTCAATGCTCTGTTCACATCTTTAAATTTTACTTCACAAGATTTCCTTTAACCATCAAAATGAGGGCAGCAGTTGCTTTTTTTTTTTTTTTAAACTGTTTTACAACAAAAACTCCACGTACAGGTTTGGGGTGGCTGGAGAGGGACGCTTGGTCACTTTGGTCAGTGAGTCAGCAGCAAACGTCCTGACGGTGTCGAGGAATCGTGGCACACTTCAGGACTTCAGTCCATGACACAGTATCAGTAGTTACACTAAGTAGCTTGGTCCCCCCCACCCCCAACAGAGATTAACTTTTGTGTGCAATTACCCCAGCTTAGACACACACACTCACACGAGCATCCGTTCACACGCTTCTCCGCACTAAAGCCAGTGGAGGCACTTCATATGAAACTGTAGAACCTGACTGAGTCGGGCCGACGAGGCAGTTCAGCATCAACGAGACCATCTGTCCATTTAGTGTTTTCACTCGTTTGATTGGATCTCAGGAAACCCAAACAGGTTTGGAAGTTCTCTGAAGCCACTTCTTTTTTCTTTCCTTTTCTTTTTAATCACTTCCAGATCAAACTTACTGGTGCGAGACTCCTGGGAGCTCTGGAGCTGAGCTCATCAAATAAATATGAATTAGTTTCACTGATGCAGCCCGTACATTATAACTATTCATACACACACACACTTACACAAATCATACTAGTGTGTGTGTGTGTTGATTTAATTCAATAGCAGCTTCATAGAACAGGCACACCAAAAGAGAGCCAAGAAAACATAAAAAATAACTGCCATCAAGTATGAAGACCTAACTTTCATCTCAGCGTCTCATCTCACACTTCTTTCTCCCTTTAAAAAAAAAAGAAGAAAAAAAAACCTGTGACGTCTTCTGAGAAAAAAAACCCAAAACATTGTGGATGCCAACCTCCCATGAGCCTTTGAGCACAGATTTATCAGGTAACGCGGTCAACTGTGGCTCCTAACGTGAAAAAACCTATGGCTTCAGGATGCAGAAAATAATAATAAATTAAGAAACTATAAATCAGGATATTTAATATAACTAAAACACTGTTCAAATACTTTCAAATAACTGCTACAGCCCTGTTCTAAATACCTATTTATTCTCCTAAATATAAGGGATTTTTTTTTCACTTTTAAAATAATCTGAAATCCTCAAGATACAGAATATTAAAGACAGTAGTTTCGGACGCATTACCACAATAATTCAACTTAAGGCAATAATCATCCATTCCCATTAGCTATAAATCTTTTAACATTTAACACCCACCAATGAGCTGAAATGAAACCAAAAGTGTCACTAAACAGTCGTACTTCAGCTGGGATCCTGCATCCCGAGCTCAGTTATGCAAGTGGAACTTGACTAGTGTGACATTTAAGGCTTTTTCAAGAAGGCTTGACATTTTTAAGCACAACTATTCCCAGGTATTAACCAACAAAAAAAGAAAAGAACAGAGAGAGATTGGTCTGCAGCTTCATGCCACATTTTGTCTAGCAAAAAAACAAAACAAAAAAACATCCTCTTGTTTCTGTTTAGGTGCCAGAAATAAAACCACAGGGTGACGCCAGTGATCAGATGTTGAGCTGAATACAGTAGTACAGAGGTGACCAAAGTGTGTCCACGGGGGGAAACGGAAGCATGTTCCCTGCTTGCATCATCTGAAGTACTCACACGCTTGCAAGTCATCCATTTGCTTTTCACATACAGATACACACACCATTTCAATAATAATTATAATAATAATAATAATAATAATAATGATGATGATGACGATGATGATGACGGGATGCTATTCTGTTTCACATTAGCTACAGACATTTATGGACTGACGGAGTTTATGCTCCTCGTTCCCGATGTTAGGCGTAACATTTACAAGTCATTTCTACAATTCAAGTAGGACAATCTACAAATATACAACAAAAATAAAAATAATAAAAACTACTTAAAAAGCAGCTCCTGGAAATATTACACACAAGAAAGCACTTTAAAACTATGAATCTCAGAAGTGGAGAATGTTCGGCCTCAGAGCGAAGGGCGTGACGGTGCAGTTCAGACGAGTCGTGACTCGTAAACAGCTCCCTCCTCAGATTAAAAACCTGACAGTCGTTGCATATTCATGATGCTTTCTACCTAATGGATCACAACCTGTTAAGAGCTGAAATAAAAACATCACTCACAGACATCCTGAAGCTCGCCGTTCGGCAGTTATAAGGCCACAAATGCTGACAAAAGTTGAGTTGCGTTCATGTCAACCGATGAAAAGCACTGTGACGGTTATTCTAGAACATACGTGAACAAAGAGCAGCACATCCATGCTAGTGATCGGAAGAGGAAAAACTCAAAAACCCTTCATGTTCAACAAATTTAAGACATGTTTCAGACCTGAGGAATACTAAAAAAAAAACATTGCAACCTTGTTGGTCTCCAAATGAAGCTTTGAAGCAATAAAATCTTACTGATCTTAAAGAATTCAAAACAAAAAAAAAAAAAGAAGAAGAAGAAGAAGAAGCTCAAAGTGCTGAGATAAAAGCACACTTTAACGGTAGCCTGGGTGATGAATGTGGACACCTCCGCTGCTGCTGGTCTCCTGAACTGGTCTGTGCATCTTCTCCATCATATCCACGTTCTGCTCCTGAAAGCTGGGGATCTGGAAGTCCCCGCCTAAGAAATCCACGTTCTGGATCAGCTTGGACTGGCCAGCACAGCCCTCCTTCCCCAGCCTGTACTTCACCCCCGGGACGCGGTCTGTGGCGGCAGCTCCCTGCCCTCCCTGAAAAGTCACGAGGAGGTCCTGAGGACAATGTCCACTGTTACCTGCTGTGGTCGGGATGCCGCTCCACGGCGGCTGCATGTAGTGGCCGTTAATGTATGGCACTGAACCTACGGTGCAGTTCACGGGGGAGGAGGGTCGAGCTTTGTCTGCAGGATGTTTCAGAGAAAAGCCCTGTGAAGCGGTGGGGAGCTTGTGGGGAAAGCTGAGGTTTTGGGAGGGGAACGCACACTCAGATGGAGGCTCCATTCTTGGGTTTTTGCAGGGGTGGGCCCCCTCTGGGGGCTGCTGCATGTGGGTAAGCTGGTGCTGGGCCCAGGAGCGCTGCTGCTGCTGCAGCTGCTGTAAATGTTGCTGCTGTTGTTTCTGCTGCTGTAAATGCTGTTGGAGCTGCTGCTGAACCTTCTCGCTGTCCGCGTGAAAGCTGTTTAAGCTGTTAGCAGCAGCCACGTTGGGCTGGGGGTGGACAGGAGCGCTGGGAGTCTGAGCGGCAGCTTTGTCTGGGTGTCCAACCATGAGGCAGCTGGGGGTGCTGCCCAGACCCGGGTGGTGAGAGGACACCCGTGAGCTGGCGTTGATCAGCAGGTTGCGGCTGATGGGGCTTGGGTTTGCAATCTGGCCCTCACAGACAGAGGTGGTGCCCATGCCGGCCCGAGCCTGGCACAGCTGGTTGATCTGGTGCACGATGCTGCTGAGATCACTGGGCCGGCTCTGGTGCAGGCTGGCCGCCATGGACAGTGGGATGGTGGAGGTAGATACTGTTACATTTGGTGGGGCGTCTGCATCCGGGAGCTTCCGTGGACCATACTGTCCCAGTGGGGGGTGCTGGAGGCTGTTGGACATAGACGGAGGACCTGCAGCCACAGTCTGGGAGAGGGTCTGGGAGCTGACCAGACCCTGGGTGTGCTGCAGGTTTGGAAGCTGAGCTCCATCAGGTATGAGGCGCAGATCCTGAGTCACTCCCTGCTGTGGAAGTAAAGCTTGTGGAGGAGCCGTCTGATGCTTCAGTGTCTGCAGGTGAGAAAGATGCTGCTGTGGGACAACTGACGAACAGGACTGGCTGTGTTGCTGCTGCTGCTGCAGAGCCAGGGTGTGAGGCAGACTATGCTGCCTCTGTAGACCTGGCGGATGAGCCAGCCTCTGTGGGTGCGTTGTCTGAACCTGCGACAAGCTCTGCTGGCGCTGTAAAGCCTGCGAGCGAGCCATGTTTCTCTGCTGCAGAGCCTGTTGGTGATGCTGCTGTAAAGCCATCTGATGACTCATGCTCTGCTGCTGTAAGGCCTGCGGGTGAACAATACCCTGTTTCTGGGCCGGAGGCTGAGAGGGTCCTGGTAGCTGAGGAACAGCAGAGTGAGGGAGGTTTAAAGTGCTCTGAGCAGCGTACGACCCAGCTTGAGGGTTCATGACTGCTTTATGTTGCTGTCTGGTGCGGCAACCGTCCGATTGTTTGATGATACCTTTGACAGGTGCGCGGAGGACGGCCAGGAGGCCCCCGCTGGAGCTGACCTGAGAGGGGTAGGGACTGTGGCGCTGGCTAGATGAGGACGTGTCGAGCCCGTTGACTGTGCGGCGTATGTGCTTCCTTTGAGGTACTTTAACGCTGTTCGGAAAGATCTGGATAGTCAGAGGACTGTTGGCGACTTTCTTAGCATAGGCATCCAACTCTGCTGGGGTTGGGTAGCTGGCAGATCTCATCTTCTGTGTGGTTTCCCCTGAAAGATGTTCAAAGTCAGTAAAGTAGAGAAGAGATTAACCAACTAGATTTGACAACATATATCAACTGTATACAGATAAATGTGTTTAATATCTGCACCGCTGCTGTCAAACTCCAGGCCCCCGGGCCAAATGCTAACTAGCGCTTCGTCTTATCTGACCTGCCAGAGCGTGCAAAGATGATCATAAACACATAACTAGAACATTTCTGAGGAAATTTCAATGTGACTACCCGTTTGAATCAGTTCTGACATTAAAAAGTGGAATAAATGAGGTGGAGAGCAGCTGGTTCATGTCAAAAAGTCTGGATTTACCAAACGTTTGAAAAAGATTTTAGAACATTTTTTAGATTTTAAATTCATTTTACAATTGAAAATGTGATTTTAGTAGGAAACTCAACTTCACGTCACGATTTTTGTAAAATTTGAAATTGAGACCAAAATTCTCTTTTTTAAATTAAACTATACAAGAAAGAAATTTGGATTTTTGTACAAAAGCCTACCTTGAAAAAAAAAAAACTTGCAGGAAATTTGACAACATAGCTCGTTTAGAAAATAAGGAATAACCTGCCCTTTAACCGTAACCATGGTGATGACACCTCTGATCTACTTTTTATGATAGCAAAGTGGGAGAAATTTTCCTTAAAAAAAAAAAAAAGATTTTATGGCTCTTTATGGAACTTTTTCAGACTGCAAAGGAGAAGGAGAAGACGCAGTAAAGCGTCTCAGGACAACTAAAGCCTCTTTATTTGTGCCGAGTGAGCTATTTGGCAACCTGGGAGACATTTTCTGTAGCGTGAGCAACATTGTTTTATCCGCCTCAGCTGCTGGAACAGCAGGAAAATGTCACCCTGCCTTCACTAACGTTTTAAAATCAAAAGCCTTCAATAAAGGCTTGAGGGAAACTGGAACAGTCACGTCTTTCAAGACTAAAATAAAGTAACACACTCCTATTTTTAATGTAATAATCATCCTATCGCTTTTTGTTGTGTCAGATTTTAACAGTGACACATCTGTGGCATGTATCATTAAAGTGCATGATAAACACACTTGTCTGATTTAATCTTTAAAAGGATTAAAGAGCGTCAGTGGAAAAAAAAAAAAAAAAAAAAAAAAAAACCCCCCCCTTTCGCCAACCCATTATTCCGCTGGGGGAGGGGAAAACGATTGACGGTATCTCCACCCGCCTCCGACAAA
>JBAMYA010000005.1:1441022-1452159 GCA_037176975.1 Arrhamphus sclerolepis | reverse complement strand
ACATTATAACTGGTCTCTATAGCTGAAAATGTCCTGGAAAATAATTTCAGGGAAAGAGTGGGAACCCTGCTGGTGACCTCGCTTCTCCAGCAGGGTTTGAAGTTTGTCTATAACATCTGCGGTAAACATGGGTAAATTTCAGAAAACTGAGCACCATTTGTCAGTAAAACCTGACTGATAATGACATAAAGGAATGTAGTTAACATGTTTAAACACCGTGTGCTGTTTTCACTAGGTACTAGGTTGCTTTTATTTATCTTTCCAATCCTGATTTACTCACATCACTCATAGTGATGTTATAGTCACCCCAGACAAATCTATAAAAAGCCAAAGCAAAGTCAATGTCGAGCTATTGCACAGCACCAAACAGCAGACAGACACTATTGGAGATGAGACATCCAAGTGAGCACTCAAAAGAAAGTAAAATTATGGTCTTAAATTAACATTCAATTAACATGGCACAAACACAACTCCAAATGATTGAAAAAAGTTCTTCTGAATAAACATTTGTCAGCTAATGCTATGACATGTGGCTGTTGTGTCAGCAGCTCATTTCTGCTTCCTTGCATGAAAACATAGAAAAAACATTGTTTATGTGTGTGTTTTCTGCAGGGCACAGACACCACCATGTTGAACAAGCTCAACTTTCAGCACAAACTCAACACCAACTACATCCCACCGAAGAACAACTATGAGACTCAATTTGGCATCCAACACTTTGCTGGAGTGGTTTACTATGAAACAAGAGGTCAGAGTCGCTTCATATGCAGCAAATAGATTTGATTCACAAGCAGAGCAACTTCAGACAGGAAGATTACTGCCACACTATGCAACAATACCACTTCTGATCAAGTAAGGGTTAGTATTAGTCTTAGTGTTAGTGTCAGCCCCTGGTGGTTAGGGTTAGGTGTGTAAGACACAATGGAGTCAATCTCTGTGTAGTTAGTCAGAAGTGATACCACTTCACAGAGTTGCTTTAAGTTGTTCTTGAATTGTCAGTAATAATTGATAATAATTACTTCCATGTGTGTCTGTTTCTATATGCTGCAGGTTTCCTGGAGAAAAACAGAGACACTTTATATGGCGACATCATTCAGCTCGTTCACTCCTCCAAAAACAAGTTTATCAAACAAATCTTCCAGGCTGACGTTGCTATGGTAACATGCACAGACACATTAATGCAAACAGATCTATTAACCAAGTGTCCAAGACTAGTTCCTCGTAGAGATCACATTGGTCATGCATGAATGTGGGAGGGGAGGGAGAAATCAACTCCAATGAATCTAAATTGCTCATGTGGAGCATGAACCTGAAACCTTTCTAAAACCAAAACTTCATTGATCAAATATGATAAAGGGATCAATAAAGTGAAAACATGGGATTTATTTTGGTGTCATTTTGGGAATTCTGGAACATGTCTCATTTGATGTACCACTGAGCACAATCTTTTCATGCAGTATACAGTTCTGTCATTACGTTCATGACTTTTGCCTATTTTCAGCCAAAGGATGATAAAACAGTTGAGACTGCGGCATATCTCATTATTTTTGCTAAGGTACATAGGTGGCATAACATCATATTACATAATAAATATTACTTTAAGTGTTATTTACAACAGTGACATCAGAGAGAAGCATCATCACCAGTAACATGAAAGTCGATAGCTATTTTCCACCTTCTCTTCCTTTGCATGCTGTTTTTTCTGTTTTTGTTTGTTGCTTTGCTTGCATGTCCTTCGGTAACTGGTGTCTTCTCTGTCTTCCTCTGTGTGTTCGGGGCGTTTGTGTGTCTGTTTGATGCTTCTTGCCAGTTTCTGTGTGGTTATGCTCCTGGTGCCACAGCTCTTCAAAAGGTAACAATAAAAACACAAAATTGCAAAGTAAAAGAATCTCGTTGCATTCATCACGTCATCTCCCTCATGTCCATCATGTCTGATGTCGTTCATGGTTGAATCCCAAAATGTATGTATCATGTATTTATCTTTAACTGTATGTTGATATACAGCTAATGTTTAATGCATATTGAAGTCTCTCTGTAACAAATATGACATCACTTTTACATATTGAGTTTTCAAAGAGTATTTATAGATGTATTTATTAACTAAATGCTTTTTGATTTTGATAATTGTACTGTTAAAAAAGGTATTTAGCGCCATCTTGTGGCCACAAAGAGAAACTACAACAACATATCATTATTGCACACACTTCACTTAATTTTAACAATTTGATTATTTATTATTATCATTGATTTACTTTTATATTGTCCTCTTAATCATTGATTATATGACACTGTGTTATATGACCCATGCACCTGACAATTCAAATATAAGCAATGTCATAAATATTTAATACAATTTATAATTTATAACAATTGTAATTTCCACTTTTCTCTCCTTCCTCTCCCTGGACATTCCAAAAACTTACATTTTTTTTTTATTTTGTTTTATGTGCCATATTGCATCACTAAAAGATTTACATATTACAAATGGTATTTTCATAGTTTGGTCAACAGTTGCTCTGTTCATATGGTTGTATTTTGTTCAGCAACTTTTGATGTCAGACTTAAATTTGCAAATTTTTTTCTTTATTTTATTTTTTTAAAGCTGGACCTGTTTGGCCTCAAGAGCAGCAAGTGCACTCAGGCAGTAAAAATTTATCTAAAAAAATGTTCTTAGATGTTTATGTATGTGTTTTAACCATATCTATCATGCGTATTACATTTTATGACAATTTTCTTCTCAGCACCATTTTTTTTATATGAAGAAAAACTGTGAAATCCCAAAACCTATTTGTTCTTGCAGTTTTTCATAATGACCACTAGATAGAAGTAAATGTTTATTTGTCTCAGTTCTACTGGTGTAAAAACTGGGTAATTGGTGTAGTAATTAGCCATTAGCATAAGAAGATTATGGATACTCTCACAACTCACAATAGTTGTGGGACATTAAATGACATGTATACAACATAATGGCTAAATATGTTGATAATTTAAAAAACAAACAAACAGAATTAGCTAACACATGTTCTTAATAATCTAACTTCAGCTTTTTATAATCTTTCTAGATATATTTTCTTTAATGTTACAGCTTTCTTACAAACAAAAATCTCTATAATTGTATTTTAAATTTAGCCTCATGAAGTATTTAAAACATTCATTAAAAAATGCCATTTTCTAGATCTAAATGCTCTGTTCAATCAGGGAGTTTTAAACTTCTCTGCAGAGCCAGACAGAAAAAAAGATTTTTATATTTAGGGACAGAGAAAGAGGAAAGAGGAAAGAGGAAGAGCTCTTCATTGTTTCTGACTCTTTGGTTTGTGGTGGTTTTAGGGGGCAGAGACCAGGAAACGCTCGCCCACTCTGAGCAGTCAATTTAAGAGATCTCTGGAGCTGCTGATGAGGACACTGAGCGTCTGTCAGCCTTTCTTTGTTCGCTGCATCAAACCCAATGAGTTCAAGAAACCCATGGTGAGTACGTCTGCCTGGAAGAACTAAACTAGTTTATCTTTGACCATCACTGTGATGGAAGACTAGCTGCTGGTGTCTGCAAGAGAATATTTCTCTGTATAGTTAAATGACTGCCTTTAAATGAAGCTTTTTGGGCGAAATTTGTTTTTCATAAATATTTATGAAAACAGTTTCCAGAATGCAAAAGGACAATTTCTTTACTTGTGAACAAGTAAAGAGATCATCTGAAAAACATTAATCTGGAAAACAGGAAAGAGATGAAGGCAATTTAAAATGGATTAACATTTTGGTTTGAAGTGGTTTAGGATTGAGGAAAATAAGTTGATCAGTAATTTTGACTGAAAAAAAAACAGATCCATACTAAGGTTCTCTTCTTTTTCTGTGAAGTAATATATGCAGTCAAGCCCAAAATTATTCATACTCCTGTCAAATACAAGGAATTTCTTAATTCTCTCATTTCCAGATTATTATTTCACCTCAGATTTGATATAAGTAGGACACGTTAGAAGGTCATGACCAATTTATTCAAGTGAAGTAACACAGTTAAAGGTGTTTATTTAAACTTTTTTACCATGTCCAAAATGATTCCTACCCCAGTGATACCAGGACAAACAGCCATAGGATGTTCAAATAAACCATTCTCTTTAAGTGTCTAATTCTCTCAAAAGTGTTTAATAGTATTTTGAAAGTTTCTGAGCTTCTTTGACCAGTTTCCTGACTATAAAAGTCAATTTTCTTCTGACATCTCTGTCATTTTGAAGCGTACACATTGTAAATGCCAAAAAGGAAGAAAAAAAGGAAGCAAAAACACGTCCAAACAGTTTCAGGTTCAACACTGAAAACCCTCAAAGGATCTGGTCAGACGTCTCTGGTGACTCCTCTGCTACCCAGAAAGATCAAGCCAGATGTAGAAACCAGTCCAAGGACTACTACCAAGGCTGTCCTGAAGGACCTGAGTGAAAGTGGTGAGACTATCAAGGCAACACTACAGTGGGTACTGCACCAAAATGGTCTCTATGAACGTGGACCAAGAAGGACCCCCCCGGTTTCTAACAAAACATGGAAAAGTTTGTCTGACTTTTGCAGAGAAGAACCTAAAGAACGATGAAAGCTCCTGGCCATCTGTTCTGTGGTCAGATGAAACTAAAATAAAGCTTTTTGGGTCACAGAAATGTGGCTTTCATATGGAGAAACAAGGATGAAGCCTCCAAGCCGAAGAACACGGTCCCTACTGTGAAACATAGAGCTGGAAGCATCATGCTATGGGGCTGCTTTTCTGCAAATGGACCCGGCAACTTGGTTAAAGTGGACGTTTATCATGAGGAAAGAGCAGAACATGAAGATTCTGGAGGAAAACCTCAGGCAGTCAGCAGAGAACCTGGACCTGGAGGAACATTGGACATTTTAGCAGGACAATGATCCAAAGCAGACAGCCAAGGTGGTCCAGAAATAGTTCCAGGACAATGATATTAATGTGATGGAATGGTCAATCAGAGTCATGATTTAAACCCCTTTGAGAACCTGGAAGGAACTCAGGAAACAGATGACAGCACGGAAACCCTACAGCCTCAAGGATCTAGAAACTTCTTCAAAGGAGGAATGGTCCAGAGTCCCTGCAGATACTTGACAGAAACTTGTTGACAATTACAACAATCGTTTGGAGGCTGTGATGAGAAATATGAGGTTTGATTATTGAGACAGGGTTGGAATCATTTTGGACACTGAGATCTTTTGCTTTAACCCTGTTAAAGATGTTTCTTTACAACTAAGATCTAAAATGAACTGGTCATGGACTTTCTTGCGAGTCCTATTTATGTCAAATTCAATTGAGTTTATTTATATCGTGATAATTTAAACAAGTCATCTCTAGATGCTACCAGATTGGATAGACGCTATCAAATCTGAAGTGAAATAATAATCTGGAAATGAGAAAATTAAGAAATTCCTTGTGTTTGACAGGATTTGAATTGTTTTGGGCTTCATTCATTCATATTGTAGATCTTTGTCTAGGAATGGTTTAACGTTCTCAATTTAAATAAATAAATGAGGACAAATCTTGTTTTAAATAAATGATAAGAATAATAACAATGCTTGATTTTACTACCTCTAAGTTTTGACACAAACTTTATATTTGACATTTTTGGACATTTTTAAAACCTTTTCCAACATGTGACCAAAACTCTGTTTGAGGTGGTTTTCAATGTGAATTATACATGAAGTGGGTATGAACGTGAACAGTGGTATTTGTGTTTGCAGCTGTTTGACAGGGAGCTGTGTGTGCGTCAGCTCAGATACTCTGGTATGATGGAGACCATTCGAATCCGCCGTGCTGGGTATCCCATTCGCTACACCTTCGTGGAGTTTGTGGACCGCTACCGGGTGCTCATGCCTGGAGTCAAACCAGCATACAAACAGGTTTTTTTTTTTTAATTATTACTTTTGAGGCTGGACAGGTTTTGGATGTCCAAAATCTTTCTTTTTAACATGTCCAATGTTGTTAATTATTTAAACTGTTGTCATTATTTTACATGCCTGTGTTTCCATTTATCTCTGTTTATATTCTTTTATAGAATGTTTTTTTAATTCTGGCACTCGTATCGCTTTGTGTGTGTTGTGTTTGGTCACATGCCTTTTTCCCATGCATCAACTGTTTTTCTTGGACCCCCTGCATGTTATGGTTTCCTCCACCCTCTCCATCATGTCTGTGTTACGTTTCTATTTGTTCGTTTATAATCGCCGACCTCTGAGTGGGTTGACGTTCGGTAAAATTATGTTGTGTTTTGGCCCTGCTTGCTCAACTATAGCATTGGTGTGATTGGGATTATTTTATGCTTTAATTAAGTCCACAAACACTTATTTTTGGAGACTAATAGTCACAAACATAAAGTTTTGAATGTATGGACCAGCTTTATGGTATTTCTGACCAGATATTCAGTCACTGATATTCTTGCAGTTCATTTAAAAAAATCTCCTGAAATATACCTTCCTTGTAGGTCAGTGTGTGTTCATGGCACTGAAGGAACTGATTTTTAAGTTTATGTCACTGAGATATAAGGGCTGGCAGGAACAAACCCGCCATGAACCTGAATGTGTCTATTCAGGAAGACCTGAGGGGAACCTGTCAGAGGATCGCTGTGGCTGTGCTCGGCAGAGATGATGACTGGCAAATGGGAAAAACTAAGATCTTCCTCAAGGTATCTTTACATTAAAGAAAAACTACACTCTTCTTCAAGGTATTGTTACGTTAAAGAGACTGCTGACTTTCAGAAAAGCCTTGAAAGATTTAGCTGAAGCAAGAAGAGTCACGTTGTTATTCATTCAGTCCCATATATACTTTTTGAATTAGGGTACTTTTAACCAAAATATTTATCAAACTGTATTTTGGATGTTGGTCAAAAAAAAAAGTCAAATGTGATCCCAAGTGAACTTCAGTCTTGCTTTGATCGCACTGTGACCTTCAGATCTTTTATTCATAACCAAACAAACAAAAAAAAGACAACAGAAAATATTTTTTGTGCCTGTTTGTCACCAAAATGAAAAACAGCAGTTTTAATGTTTTAGGGTGAGCTGAAGCCTAGCTCTGATAGGTGTGGACAGCTTCAGGGACTGATTAGAGATGAGTGTGTTTTATTAGAGCTCCTCAATTACACAACTTTCACTTATGGATGTAGCTGAAAGTTTATGATTGACATGAGGACTAAATGATAAAGATTCTCAATAAATGACGATAGCAATCAGATCTAATATGGGTTCATCTTTGCCATCAAGGGCATATCACAAAGTAAGTTGGATTCAGGTTAGTATGAGATGCTGAAATGTCTTTCCAATATCTGCTGTACAACTGAACTTTGGAGGACTTTGGGAATATGATTTAGGTCCTCAGGACCATGATATTGTTTCTCCTCTGTCCTTCATTCCCACTGTCCTAATTCTCCTCATCAAGCTTAACAGTGGGAAGAAACCTGGACCATAACGTAGATCAGTTCTAGGGGGGACCATCCTGCTGATAGCCAGATGGGTAAAGGAAGACATGAGGAGGGAGACAGGACAGAGAGGAGAGTCAAAAATATCCAAGTATCTGGTATAAATCTATAAATCTGTGGTGGTCGGAGGGTCGGACTGCAGGTCGCCCACACCAGTGTTCATCCAGCAGTAGCATCCACTCTACATGACTCCACCATGGTAAACACCAGGATGGTGAGAAGGTGGAAGGTTTTGGAGGAGAGGGGGAGCAACATCACCACGACATCAAAATGATTTCCAAATGTCTCCCGGACATATCCGTATGGATGCAGGACCATCACCTCCAGTTTAACCTCACTGAAACTGAGCTCTTCATTTTCCCAACAAAATAATTCATGTACCACAGTACTGACATCAAAATCGACACCTTGTCCTTTGTGCCAACTAAAGTCGTTCAAAATCTTGGTGTCTTGATTGACGATCAGCTGACATTTTCTGATCACGTAGCCTCAGTCTTCTGGTTATGCCGCTTTGCGCTGTTCAATATAATACAGATCAGGCCATTCTTAACCCAGCATGCCACACAAATGCTGGTGCAAACCATGGTGATCTCCCACATGAACTATTATAATGCCTTTCGTACAGGCGTGCCAATGTGTATGGTGGATCTGCTCCAGATGGTCCAGAATACAGCTGTGCATCTCCTCTTCAACCAACCAAAGCATGCTCAGGTCACCCCACTGCTTCTTGAGCTTGACTGGCTACATGAGAGCTGCCCGCATGAGATTGAAGTCATTCATGCTGACCTACAGAGTGCTAGCTGGAAAGGCTCCCCTTTATTTAAATAATCGTGTTAAGGCACATGCTATCTCCTGTCCACTACACTGAGCATATGAACATCATCTGGCAAAGCCGGCTATATAGCCACACCAATCCAGACTGTTTTCATACCTTAACCCCCAGTGGTGGAACAACCTCTCAATCACTGCTAGAGCTGAGGTCTCACTCTCTTCTTTTAAAAAGCTCTTGAAGTCTTTTATCCTATCTTTTTCCCTTGTCTCTCGTCCTGCTTCTCTCTTAATTCTCTTCTCCTTTACCCTCTTGTCACTCTCTCTCCATCTTGAACTGGTAGTTGGTATTTGAACTGTATTAGGTAGTTGAGGACTGTATGATAGTATTTTATTTTATATTTTATACTGTTTTATTTATAGAGGTTTTAACTGTATTAATTTTTTTTTATTGTGCTTTTATTAATGTGCTTTTACTTAATTGTGCTTTTTTATACTTGTGAATCATTTTGGATAAAATCATCTGCTAAATGGCTAAATAAGTATCTGTAGAAGGATTATGAGGTTGGAACTCCAAGGCAGGAGGTCTGGGGGAAGACCAAAGGGGAAAGTTATAGACATAGAGAAAGAGGACATGAAGCGGATGTGGAGGATAGGATCAGATGGAGGCAGATGATTGGCTAAGGAGACACCTGAAGGGAACAACTGAGAGGAGATGAAGTCATTCAGCTTGATGAATGACGTCAGCATCGGCTCCTGATACCGTTATTGGGTGAGTCTCTACTTATTCTACATTTACAATGACCAGGATTTGTATAAAGCAACTCTGTTCATTGTCGTTTAAATAAGAAATGGAGTCTTAGTCAACAGCTGACTGGGAATGAACCAGTTCATCTCAGTAGTTGTGAATGTTTCCAGCCCATGTTTGCTGACGGGTTTCCCATTTTCTCTCTCTGTTTTTCTGTTGTAAATCTTATCTGTGTCTATTGTTAATGTTTGAATTTAGTTTCCCACCCAGTGAAGGCAGAAAATGCGGTTACTGTCAGTGGTTGAGTAGGTGAAGCAGAGATCTGTAGACTCTTCTGGATTTAGGATTAATTTTACTGCCCAGCTGGACAGGAAGCTGTGCAGGAAGGAGAAAGTGAGAGGGTTGTGGAGGAAGCATTGGCCGGACCCAGGCTTCCTCTACAGGACATGACCACATTAGCCAGAGGGTGGACTGACAGATCACAGGATGGACAGATCACAAGCTGTAACTGTTTATGTTCACTTGTCAGTCATGTTGATAATAACTGCCATATTACAGCTTGTAGTATTAAAGTGGTTTAAAATCGTTTGCGTTACCATTTCCTGACTTTGGAAAGACTTTTATTAATAGTCTTAAATAGGTAAATAAAATCAATCATCTGCTGCTTACTTTAATTTCATGGATGTGCATTAACTAAGATATATGTGATGATATATATTCTTTCTTTGTGGGTTGTTTATCCTGAAAACAGTTGACAGAACAATCATGGATCATTCTGACAGACTTGCTGTGTTTTAAGATGAAACTGTACTCACCCACAGTTCTCAATCCAAGCCCTGGAGCTATTGGTTTCAAAACTAATGATTATCTAGAAAATCACCTTTGTATGAGTCCTGCCTGGATCTCAAAGACAAAGGTCAAGTACACAAAAATATCTTTTAAAAAAACTACACATGTCTCAGATATAACTTATATGTGTTTTGTTCAGATGTGGAAGGATCCAAACGCAGAGCACAAAAAGTCGAGTTGAATGTTGGGGTTTATTTATTTATTGATGTGATGCAGAGACAGTCTTTAAAACTTCACTATGAACTTGAATCTTTGGCGACTACAGTTGAGAGTTTGGGGAAACGGTGTGTTCTGTCTGGCCCCATTCCCTCCGTGACTAAAAGCTCTGAACGATTCAGTCGTCTTTTTAGTTTGCACCTGTGGCTGAAGAACTTTACGGATGCTACTGGAATAGGTTTTATTTCCCATTTTGATGTATTTTGGAAAACCAGAAAATATCTTTTTAGATAGGATGGTTTACATCCTAACAGTAAGGGAATAGATATCTTGACCCATAATTTTATACTTTTTATTGCTTTTAGTCTTAAATGACGTTCTTCACAGCATGACCCTGCTCAGTCTTTTACTCCGTGTTCTAGCCCTGTTTTACACTCAGGGGATCCTGCTGTTGTTCCGTCCTTCTCCTCACATTTTAACATTCCTGTCAGAGTTACTGAACGAAGATGTTTTTGCTCTATTTGCTCTCACTATCACCACAGGAGTCACAAATGCTGGAGAACCTTCAGGAGGGCTTCGTCTGACTTAATCTCTATTAAACCTGTTCCTGCTCCCTATCACAGTAACCCATTTTTAAATGGTGGTTTATGGAATGCCAGGTCTATTACCAACAAGTCTTTTATAGTTAATGATTTTATTTCCACAAATAATCTTGATTTTATGTTTTTAATTGAGACCTGGGTTGATTTTGATGCCCCTCTAATTGAGGCTCGCAGGCGAGTGCCTGGTGGCCAGGTGTTTGCCCGTGGGACCCGGCTGGGCTCAGCCTGAACGAGCGATGTGGGTGCCTCTTCAAGTGGGCCCACCACCTGCAGGAAGGGTCATAAGGGGATGGTGCAGTGTGATTTGGGTGGCAGTCGGGGACGGGGACCCAATCCCAGGACAACAACTCTGACTATGGGGACATGCAATCTCACCTCGCTGGGGGGGAAGGAGCCTGAGCTTGTGCAGGATGTGGAGCGGTACCGATTAGAAATAGTTGGGCTCACCTCCACTCAGAGTCTGGACTCTGGAACCCGAACTCCTTGAGGGAGGCTGGACTCTCTACTACTCTGGAGTTGCCCGCGGTGAGAGGCGGCGTGCTGGTGTGGGCTTGCTTATAGCTCCC
>JBAMYA010000005.1:1426336-1440922 GCA_037176975.1 Arrhamphus sclerolepis | reverse complement strand
TAAATTTAACAGGGAGCCAATGTAATGAAGCAAGAACTGGTGAGATGTGGTCTCTATACCCAGTTCTGGTTAGTACTGGTGCTGCAGCATTCTGGACTAGTTGAAGGTTTATGCTTGAAGGTTTAAATATGATTAAAATGAATGCCAGGATGCAGGTTTTCCTGTAAGAACACTGGACTGTAACAAGATGAGTGTTTTCTTCATGTTTCCTCATTGGTGCACAGTGAAACATCCAACATCAGCATCACTTTATCTTTAAGAGTGATTTTTTTTTATTATCTTCACACCTATGGGGCTGCAAACTGCACGTTTAATTCGGGGGTGTTATGAAATAGGTGCAATTTTCTGTCTTGGTCATGCATCATAAACAGTATGCTGCTGAAGACACTTCATCTTTGCTGTCACTTTTGTTGTCATGTTTTGTTAGGCTGTCGTTCAAAAAGCTGTTTTTATACACAAATGATAAATTAGTTATTCATAAGAGATGAGAATGGAAAACAGGCTCTTATGTTGTTGAAATAGGATAAGATAAGATAAAAAAGATAAGCATTTGCCTCTGCCTATTAATTTTTTTGGTTTTGAATTTTGATTGTTGTTTTCTTATTTTTACATGTACCAAAAATAATCATTTCATAATGATTGAGATTTATAAATGAAGGTCCATAAATACACACAGGTGGTGTGTGTGTAGCAATATTCCAGGATCCAAGCGCAGACACAGAGCCGAGTTCAAAAAAGGTTTATTGAGTTTACTGGATGTGGGAAAGGTGAGTGGGCAGGCAGGCAGGTCACTGGGACAAAAGAGAAAAGAGGATTAGGCCAGGCTGAGGCAACTGATATGTAAACTGTTTTGAGGCGACCAAATGCAGTTACCACTGAGACAAAAACAATCCAGCGGTGATTCGAAGGCCAAGCAGGTATATATATATATATGCACAACCACTGATTACAAATGAGGAGCAGGTGTAGATCCTCGTCGCCAGGGAGATGGAGAGGCACGCCACCAGAGCAGAGGCATGAACCACAACAACAGGTTCAGAAATTTTATTAAAATGCACTTTTCTGTTTTTCTACATTTTAGTCATGAAACTACAGTTTTGGCCCCAAAGATCATTATGACAACAAATATACTTTTTGACTACTGTGAAGCAAAACTCCTAATACATATAACAGAGGGATGTTTTATGATATTTTATTATGTTGCTAAGTTGATCTAACAGTTTTAAACCTTCCAGTCATGTTAAAGTGATGAGTCAGATCAGAGAAGTCTTTTTTCCACCTTTGCAGGACCATCATGACATGCTGCTGGAGATAGAGAGAGACAAGGCCATCACAGATAAAGTCATCCTCATCCAGAAGGTGGTTCGAGGTTTCAAGGACAGGTACACTTTCAGAACTAGAATCCTGAAAAGGAAGCAGAAAACTGGTTGATGCAATTGTTCTGTGAATTTCTTCAACAAAGTCCAGTGATCAGATTTGATGATAAATGTTATGAAACTCTGAACTAAACTCTAAAATCTACCTGGTCTTTTCTACCTTCAGATCTAATTTCTTGAAGATGAGGAAGTCAGCTGTAATGATCCAGAAATCATGGAGAGGCTATCACTGTAGGAGGAATTATGGAGCTGTGAGGAAAATTTGTTTTACAGCAATCACATAAAGTTGGGGAACAGGAGAAATAATCAAACTACAGTGGCGTAACACTGAAGTTCAGCACAGTAAATCATTTTTCTTCTCTGCATCTGCTCAGATGCGAGCGGGCTTCGCTCGCCTGCAAGCTCTGGTTCGTTCCAGGAAGTTGTGTGCATCGTATCACATAGCCCGTCAGCGAATCAGAGGCTTCCAAGGACACTGCCGGGGCTTCTTGGTGCGTCAGGCGTTCAGGCACCGGCTGTGGGCTGTCATCACCATCCAGGCATACACCAGAGGCATGATCGCCCGCCGGCTTTACAAGAGGCTCAAGGGAGAGGTAAAAATTCAACATAGCAGATGCTCACTTCTGATGAATTTAACAAATGCCTTGTTTATATATTTACCACGCAGCAGTAAAGGCCCATGACATTATGTGCATAGAATAGAACAGAATAGCCTTTGTCATTGTACTGTGGAGCACAACAAAATTGAGGGTGCTCCTGAAGAGCCACTGTGCCCCATAAAGACAAAAACAAGGGATATCACGATAATAATTAGATATTAAAAATAAAAGAATAAAAATATGCAACTGATATGAAACAGTATATAATGTAACTTTGACAACAAAAGCTTTTACTGTTGGTTCACAGTGTGTGGTTGGCATCATAAATTGTTGTTATTCTTTAAAAGTGAGTCGCATATTTCAAAGGAGGTTCTTTTGCTTTCAAATTCCCCTTTAATTAAAAACAATTATTTGTATTTCTCTATCAAATAAGTACTTTGTCTCAAAATTTTTCATTTTAGTCAAATATAACCCTTTTTGTGTCTGTGCACTTTTAACATTCCCTGTATGTCCCTCAAATGCTCTGGATTTCCCAGAAGTGCCCAGAGACAACTTGTGTTGTAATAAACCTTGTATAAATAAAATTGAATTGAACTGAATTAAATGTTTAAACCTGAAACGTATGTGTTTGATTGTGCTAAGTGCTTAAGATGCAGCGGTCGCAGTGCTCTCATGACCAGGCTAACAGAGTCATAAAGGAGCTGGTTTTCATTTTTAAGTAAACACTTTTTTTTTTTTTTTTCACTTTTACTTTTGTACGAGACAGCTATGTACTTAGTCACTACATTTTCTCTGCCACAGAACGTTATAACATAGTAGTTCAGGAAAAAAAAAAATTCAAAAATTTGAATCAAATAAAAAAAAAATCACACCATTAACGTACTTCACACAAGTTCACTTTAAAAAAAAGAAAAAAAATCTTGTGAACAGTACAGGCTTCATTATGTCTTGACTGTTTTATCTGGAGCTTTCTTTAAAGTTGGGCTCATTTATCTGTTTCAGTACTGGAGGAGGCTGGAGGCTGAGAAGATGCGTCTGGCTGAAGAGACCAAACTGAGGAACCAGATGTCTGCAAAGAGAGCGAAAGCTGAGGCCGAACGCAAACACCAGGTAAGCTACAGAGCAAATTTACAACCAAACACCAGGTTAAACAGTGCTTTAAATGGAGAAAAAAGAGAAGTGTCAGTCCTCCCCTAATGACCCGCTGTCAGTCTATCATACAAATATGGGAGATGTGTATGTATGTAATGTTCTGTGGTATGGCCTCTGTCTCTCTCTCTCTCTCTCCCTCTCTCCCTCTCTCCCTCTATCCTTCCATCATTCGATCAGGAAGAAAAGTCTGTCTCAGCTATGTGCGCTCTTGGCTGCTCACTCTAGTTTACGAGAGATTTTATTTGACTTGCGGGCATCAGGAAATTGCTATCTGAATGTGGGAGAATGGGGATGTCTGTAAATGGACATTAACATGAGAGCTGGCCAGTTAGGTTACGTTGGCTGATAAATGTTAGCTGTGCTGTTTCTTACCTTGCTCTACATTAGTTCCAGCTTCTCCATCACCACTTTTTAAATATATACAGTGCTCAACATAAATAACATAGCTTTTTGAAAAAATAGTTGTCTGCACTCTTAGTACAATCACAAGTATCCAGGTACCCTGTTTGAATGAATGAATTTTGGAATCATTTTTCAAAAGGTTTTCTACAAAAGAAAATTGCATTATAATCAGATATTCCAGTTAAGAAATTGTAAATATGAGTAATTCTTTCAGGTCTACAAAAGGTCAATTTTCATTTGTGAGTGGCTGGTCATTCTGGTTGGCTTATCTATAAGCTGAGTTAAGCTGCAGTAGTCAGTAAAAGTTTTAAGATTTTTTCTGTCTTCTTTTTCATCCTAATTTATTTTAAAGTCACTGACTATGATTATTTCTTTTTTTATGGTCACACAAATTAAGAAGCTTTTCAAATTGATCGTCGAAATCTGCTTCGGCTGTTGGTCTTTGGTATGTACATACAGTATAACAGTAAAGGACATATTTGTAGAAAGTGTAATTTTAACACCAGTTCCAAATGAATCTCAGTAGGTTGTTTAAGTTTATGACATTTTAGGTGACTTTTAACATATAAAAGAACACCTCCACCTTTCCCCACTATAATCTGTCTTTTCTAAAGACATTGTAACCAAGCATTGCAATGATGGCTTCAGAAGATGAGGACGATAAACTTGTCTCATGTTTCAGACAAACCCATAAAATATCAATATTAGATCAATAAGTGCTCCATTTATTCTCTCTCTTTATGAGACCAGACTTTGTACATTTAAGTGACCACCAAGTAATCCTTTGCTATTACGAGGGTCCTATATTCTCTTCGCTTGATTAAATGTTTGAAATGCCTTCAAGCATTGAAATTTTTTAATAGATGGATATCTGTTACAATTTTTACATTTATCATTTATTATATCAGTTGCTTGAGAGATCACTGGTATCAACTTATGAGCTGGCTGCTGAGATGATGGTCCCAACATCTCAGATGGTGTCTTAGTCCACAGCCCAGTCAGCTGAGGTGGTGATCCGGTCCTCAGCCCGGTTAGCTGAGGCAGCGGTCTGATTAACTGAGATGGTGACCTGGTCAAGTGAGGTGCTGGTCAGGTCTGCAACCCGGTCATCTGAGGTGGTGGTCCAGTGAGCCGAGGCGGTATAAAGCCCTCAGAGAGAGAGGGTGGTTCACAGCGGCAGGTTAGGGTTAGGGTTACAGTAAATGGCTTCTAAGTGCTTCTAAATGTATTGCTACTTTGCTAATGGTGTGTTTCCATGTTCAGAAGCTCTCATCCTCTCCACAGAACATCATCAGTTTGCACTTTTTAGAAGCAGCACATGCTTCTTATGTCTATAAATCCTATGCTGCAGGAGCCTCATCCATTATGAGACAGAAGATAATTCAACTTTATGTATCTTTGTTTTTGTCACCCAGGAGCGACTGGCCCTGCTGGCTCGAGAGGACGCTGAGCGGGAGAAGAAAGAAAAGGAAGAAGCTCGGAGAAAGAAAGAGATGGTTGAGCAGATGGAGAAGGCCCGGACGGAACCTGTCAATGACTCTGACATGGTGGACAAGATGTTTGGCTTCCTGGGGACAACAAGTTCTCTACCAGGTCAAGAAGGACAAGCCCCCACAGGATTTGAAGTAAGACAGTTTCCTGTTAAACTATAGGATAAGATGATGATAGATGGATCATGACAGAGACTCAAGCCCCAACTTCTCTACAGGACCTGGAGCACACCCATCACGAGTTGGAGGAGGAGGACCTGGATGAGGCTCTTCCTCTTCCTGAAGATGATCAAGAGGAGGATTTATCAGAGTACAAATTTGCCAAGTTTGCTGCAACCTACTTCCAGGGTACCACCACAAACACTTACATCCGAAGACCTCTCAAACAGCCACTGCTGTTCCACGATGACGAGGGGGACCAGCTGGTGAGGCACCTTTGATTTCTGGTCTCTCTGCTTCACTTTAGTCAGAAAAATGTTCAGATCTTAGTCAAGTCAGTATTAAAGTTTTTGCTTGGGAAATATTAATTACATAAGATTAAACATGTCTTCTAGAGGACTGAAAAGCAAACAAGAAATTGAAATGAATCTGTCATGACGTTTGCTGGAACTTCACGTAGGTCAAAACCTATAACCAAGCATTAATAGCATTTTATTAGGGGGGTTAGGGTACATCAGCTGTACCCTAACCCCCCTAATAAAAAAATCTAATTAGACCATGGTGGTATCATAAGAAGCTGTGGTTTAAACTGTTTTATGTTGTGTGAAATCCTTCGATCAACATTTTTAACTGATGTGCAGGTTTAATTTCCTGCAGTCTAAATAAACATGGAACAGGCAAAACTGTAGGTGGAGAACATTCCACCTGATGGAAATATTTCCTTGCCCGGGTTAGGCAGCTCTGGCGGTGTGGATCACAGTGCTGAGGTTCATGGGGGATCTGCCGGAGCCAAAGTACCACACGGCCATCAGCGATGGAAGTGAGAAGATTCCTGTCATGACCAAAATCTATGAGACGCTCGGAAAGAAGACGTACAAGAGAGAGCTGCAGGCACTGCAGGGGGAAGGAGAGGTGAAGAAGAAAACATTTACGCAGGCTGCTCATTTATAAAACTCTTGGTAGGATCTTAACTAAAAGTTTCTGGAGGCCCAAAAGCTAATACTGAGCTCATGCTCTTCTGTCTTCCAGACTCCTCAGTCAGACAGCCACAAGAAAAACAGCGTACGACACAAATTGGTGTCTCTCACCCTAAAGAAGAAATCCAAGATCACAGAGGAGGTGAGATAAGGACACAGAGAAAGGCCTTGTTACTTTAGCTGAGCTCACTTCTTACTAATTCCTTTCTCAGTTGTTGTAGAACTTAAAAAAAACTGCATTTCAGGTGACCAAACGTCTCAATGATGGTGAGTATGGTCTCCAAGGCAACAGCATGCTGGAGGATCGACCTACATCAAACCTGGAGAAACTTCACTTCATCATTGGCAACGGCATCCTGAGACCAGCGCTGAGGTAAAAAAGTAAATAATTAAGCATTTAAAAAAAAATTTATAGATATTCTTCAGTTTTAGAGGAAGGAATTCAGATCCTTTTGGAAGCGTAATTTTTTTTTTTTTAGTCATCCATTTGATGTGTTGTCCTCAGAATGATGTGAAGCTGTTGCAGGAGCCTTTTAACTCTTGTGAGGGTTAAAAGGTTTATAAAATGTAAGCTGTTTGTGTGTCTGTTAGGGATGAGATCTACTGTCAGATCTGTAAACAGCTGACTCAGAACCCGTCCAAAAGTTCTCATGCTCGGGGCTGGATCCTCATCTCCTTGTGTGTCGGCTGCTTCGCTCCATCCGACAAATTTGTGAAGGTTGTTAAGATGAAAACACATCTTGCTGAAGCAGGATGTGTTATTCTTTCAGTATCTGTCAGCTGATTTTTCTCTTGTTTTGTTCCCTGCTGGTGATTTTGTTTTTTTTGTTGTTGCTGTCTTAGTACCTGAGGAATTTCATCAGCAGCGGGCCACCAGGTTACGCTCCATACTGTGAAGAGAGGCTAAGACGAACGTTTGTTAACGGGACACGAACACAACCTCCATCCTGGCTGGAGCTGCAGGTGCAAACACACTCTGATTGGATGGTTTTGGAAGAATAACTATGAAAAGTCATCAGTCACTTAACTTTCATCCAAACAAAATTTCAGTTTGATAAATCTTCAGTATTTTGTAATTCAACACTGGAGTCTTATTTATTCTCTTTATTGCTGTCTCAAATATTGTGATCTTTGCTCAAATTAAGAGACCCTTAAAATGTGATCAATTTGTACCTTAATGTGGCAGGTGTTGTAGTTGGAAATCAAGTTGTCTTAAATTCTGAAATCAACATCCAGGCTACCAAATCAAAGAAACCCATCATGCTGCCTGTGACCTTCATGGACGGCACCACCAAGACACTGCTGACGGACTCTGCGACCACGGCCAAGGAGCTCTGCAATGCCCTGTCTGACAAGATCAATCTGCGAGACCGCTTTGGGTTCTCATTGTACATCGCTCTGTTTGACAAGGTAGCCGATGCTGCAGTGACAGAAAAGCCTAAAACTCCTTACTTCAAATGAAGACTATCATTTAAAAAAGTTAAATTGCTTGTGTTCCATTGACTTTGCAAGACTCGTTCATGGTGTGTCTGAGTTTAATTAATTATCTTTGCAACGTCTAAAAAGACAGGAAACAGCAAGGTTCATTCAAATACATAAACATAAAATAGTGTATAAATCCTACATGTTTCATTCTAAGATCCTATTTATAATGTACGGTTAAAACAAAGCAATTTATTTTCCAAACACGGATTAAGCCGAGCTCTGATTCCTTTGATAGTCACAGCAAGGCTTCTGTGATAACTGGGGGGCTTCTGATGATACGTATGCTTATTTTCCTTAGTTTCGATGTTATTATTCATTTGTAGTTGTGATGTCCACCTGCAGGTGTCCTCTTTAGGCAGTGGGAACGACCATGTAATGGACGCTGTCTCGCAATGTGAGCAGTACGCAAAAGAGCAGGGTGCTCAGGAGAGGAACGCCCCCTGGAGGCTGTTCTTCAGGAAGGAGATCTTCACGCCTTGGCACAACCCCATGGAGGACCAGGTTGCCACCAACCTCATCTACCAGCAGGTCGTCAGGGGTGTCAAGTTTGGAGAATACCGCTGTGACAGGGTGACTTCACTGTTTTCTTAATGTAACTAGTTTTACATCATCTATATTATGAAAGAATGGTCCGACATTATGTTGGAGAAGAATGTCAACTCTCAGTCTTTGTCTGTACATGACCAGAGCCACAAGTACTAACTTAACTCAGCCTACAGGTCAAAAACAGCCGGGTACTGTCTGAAGCTTGTGGAGTGCTATCAGTAGACAAATGAGCAACACAGAAGAGACAGATTAAAGTTCTTCTTGACAATGTGATAACACATTTCTGGGTGTCTGTCTGCTTTGGTCCACAGGACGACCTGGCCGAGCTGGCTTCACAGCAGTACTATGTGGACTACGGTTCAGAGATCCTTCTGGAACGTCTGCTGAGCCTCATCCCATCCTACATCCCTGACAGAGAGATCAGCATCTCCAGGACGGTGGAGAAATGGGCTCATTTCATCATGGCTGCACACAAAAAGGTTCTTGTAAAAGAAACTAATTTAAAAAAAACTATAAATGGTGTTAATTTTGCAGTTCAAGTAAAAAAAGAACTCCTTGTTTTAATTCTACAATCATATCATGGTATGAAGTGAAAAACAAAAGTTCAATGTTTTTTTTGTTTGTTTTTTTTCTTGCCACTGATGGTGTTGCCATGAGCGTGAGGGTCATGATCTGGGTTTCTAAAACACTAAATAGATGTTATATAAATAAATTGGACTGAAATTGAATTAAACTGTGGTAGATCTTACTGGTTGTTGGACAGATGTGCATCCTTATGAAAGAGAAAAAGGCAACAAGATAATTAATATTTGTTTCTTTTCTCATACATGAACATCCATGCTGGTCTGAAGGGTATCTATACCCAGAAAATGTTTGACTCTCAGAAAGTGAAGGAGGAAGTGGTGGATTTCGCCCGACACAAATGGCCTCTGCTTTTCTCTCGTTTTTATGAAGCTTTCAAGTTCTCCGGTAAGAGTCAGGGTAAACGTTTACTCTGTAACTGGTTGGAGAAGAGGAGATTAATTCTTGTAAATCAAGAAAGACAATGGACTCACACATACAACCTTTTTTTTTGTGACAAACTTTTTACTGAACAATTTGAATATTACGTTACAAACGTAATTCCACTGCCATTAAGGATTTTAGTGGATTTTAGGGGGGGGGGGGGCAGAACAAATAAACATTTTAGACAGAGTATTATTTGTTTGTATGACTGCACAAGGGTTAGTGTATAGTGTTTAGATCATTGATATAAATTTTTGGCCAAATGCGAAGTTCTCCAAAATGTGCCACAGATATATCCAGCCCACTCAATTGAAGGCTTTTAGCACATCTAAGCTGAATAAAGATGCGAGGTTTGTATCCAGTTCTGACACGTGTAACATATGGAAAAGACGTCGGATATTGTCCGATACAAGTCTTCCCTTTAAAAAACCTGTTTGGTCACAATGAGTTAATTTACCGACACAAGGCTCCAGTCTTCTAACTAACACTTTGGCAAACAGCTTTAGTTCTGTTGTGATGAGTGATATTGGACTGTAACTACATACAAACTTATTTTAAGTATTAGAAACAATACTAAACTAAACAACAGTGATCTTTTTCCATCTTTCTGGCTCAGGTCCCAGTCTGCCGAAAAATGACCTGATTGTAGCAGTCAACTGGACTGGGGTTTACTTTGTTGATGAGCAGGAGCAGGTCCTGCTAGAACTCTGCTTCCCAGAAATAACTGCAGTTTCCAGCAGCAGGTGAGGAAATTAATTAAAATAAACATTTTTACCTGAAAGTATAATCCTCAAACCTGCTGAAAGCAATTATGTAATAGATCCAGTGGGCCTTCTATGAATGTTGTTGAACAGGGTGATAACAGTCGTATTTCATTATTCATTCAGGGGGGCGAAGCTGCAGGGTCAAAGTTTTAACTTGGCAACCATCAAAGGAGAAGAGTATACATTCACCTCCAACAATGCCGATGATATCCGCGACCTCGTGGTGACATTCCTGGAAGGTCTGAGAATGAGGTCCAAGTTTGTGGTGGCGCTGCAGGACAACCCCAATCCTGGTAAATCCTGAGCAGACACATATTTATCTGGATAAGACCTGAAACTCCTGTAACTCACCACTAACTGCACAAATGATGATTTGTTTTGTTTTCTCTCAAGTATAATGATAACTCACACTTCCCGATGTTCATGTGACACCTCTGCCAATAAGGCAGGATTAACAGTTAAGAAGTGGAGATGACATGTGGTGCAAGTGACTAACGGCTCATAATCAAAATGTGTGAGGCCATTAAACACATATGTTTTTTTTAAAAAGGCAGTAAAACAATAATGGATAGATTGAATGTTCAATAGACGTCTCACCCAGAATACAGCCCCAAAATAACTTCTTACTGTGGGTGATGTCAATCAAACTGAAGTTACTTGTCTTTGCCTACAATGAAAAATTCTGAACATCCAGCCCTTGTCAAAACTACATTCATTCAGCATGCAACACACTAAATTTAATGTTTGCCAAAGTTTATTTCCTTAAAGATGTTAAAGAAAAGGATTAAAATCTTCTGAGATAATCCCTTAAATGATTATCAGTGTTGACTGTGACGGTACATGCGTCTGTAAACTGATGTCTCTGGTTTTTCATTTTTTTATTTGAAGGTCATCTCCAGATGTTAGTTGAACCCTGCTTCACATCTAACAGCATCATTCCAATATTTTTTATTTAGTTCAGTCTTGCCTCAACATTGCACCACAAGTCATGTGACAACAGTCTGTACTGTCATTGGTCAACGGCAGCCATTTTCTTTCAATATTATCTGTTTGTACAACTCTGAACGAGCTAAACAGCTGGAGGTTGTTTGTGGATGCTGGGCAGATGAGAAACTGAGACACCAGTCTGTGTTCTGGTCCCACAGCTGGGATGGAGTCCACGTTCCTGAGCTTCCTGAGGGGAGACCTGATCCTTCTTGACCAGGACACTGGTGAGCAAGTTCTCAGCTCTGGTTGGGCACATGGCGTTAATGAACGAACCAATCAGAAAGGAGATTTCCCTGCTGACTGCGTCTATGTCCTGCCCTCCATGACCCGACCTCAGCAGGAACTAGTGGTGAGAGAACAGGACACACCTATTCTATGTAATACACATTTTACGTTTAATATGTATGAACTGATTCTCTCTTTATTGACTAGTTTCATTATTCTTGGCTTTTTTAGCCAAAAGTCTCAAAGTCTCAATCAGCAACAAGAGGCCAAAAATGTTAATTTCTGAGTGGTTATTTAAGTTAGTCATTAATGTAATCCAAACAACCAGGCGCTGGTAACCATGACGCCAGACCAGCGACAGGAGTCCATTCGTGTGTCTCAGATCACACTGCCAGAGACGGATGACAAACTGAAACCATACACGCTGGAAGAGTTTTCATATGACTACTTCAGGTACATGGATGTATCTTTACCCTTTTTAAGCATCTTCTGATCCAAGATAACATCTGTGATCTAGAAGTCTTTATCCATTTTTGATTCTACATTTTAATGTAATTGGTTTGGTCCAGGCCGCCTCCCAAACACACTCTGAGCAGGGTGATGGTCACTAAGAATCGTGGGAAAGATAAACTGTGGAGCTGCACCAGAGAGCCCCTGAAGCAGCCTCTGCTGAAGAAGGTGGTCCATCATGAGGATCTGGCTCAGGACGCCTGCATGGCTTTCATTGATATCCTGCTTGAGATGATGTTTCCTGCAACAGGTCTCTATATTTATATAATTTTGTTTTTGAGTCTTTTTAAAGCTACTTTTTGGCTCGATCAATTACACAGCTTTGTCTCAGATGTGATTAAATCCTTGACATTAATCCTACCAATGATGAAGTACATGGGCGACTACCCGTCCAAGCGAACACGCTCCGTCAACGAGCTGACTGACCAGATCTTTGAAGGAGCACTGAAGGCTGAACCTCTAAAGGATGAAATCTACTGTCAGATCATCAAACAGCTCACTGACAACCACGTCAAGTATGTAAACCAAGTCATGTTTTTAATAAGCTTCAGCAGAAGACGTGGAACTCTACTCCAGGAATTATTGAAGAAGCCCTTTAACATTTTTTAAATTCTTCTCTTTTTAAACTTAACTGTTCTAATTGCCTTTTACATATACTTTGTCTTTTCACCTTCGTAGAGTAAATTGAGTTGCCTTGTTTGTGAATTGTGCTGTACAGATCAACTTGTCTTGCTACAGGTACAGTGAGGAGAAAGGCTGGGAGCTGCTGTGGTTGTGTACTGGTCTGTTTCCTCCCAGTAACGTGCTGCTCCCACACATCCAGCGCTTCCTTCAGGCCAAGAAACACCATCCACTATCTGGAGACTGCATGCAGAGGCTGCATAAAGCTCTACGGTAGGACTGAAACTTCAGCTCATTGAACTTTTACTGAGAAATCCTGAAATATAAAGTCATGAATAAATTGAATGTGGTGCTTTTAAATCTGTTAATTAGATTATAAATCACTTTGTAAGGGTTTGAAAGACAGCAGGCAGACTCAAGCGCAGACATTAGAGTTTATTAAGAGGCTCACTGAATGACACAGTCCAAAATAAACGTACTGAAAAGGGTTGGTGTAGACCAGTAAACAAGTGGAGACATGAACAAACAACACTACACCAGGAGGTGGTGGTGAAACTGGGTATAAATAAGCAGGGAGCACAGGTCCAACACATGAGGGTAATGAGGACACAGGCGCAGGCCATAGTGGTATGCAGAGGGATCCTGGGAGTTGTAGTGCAGGCCGGTGATCAGTAAAGTGGGGAAGCTGATCTGGGAAGAGGAGGAGGAACAGCAGGCATGACACACTTTTGATCTTTTAGTTCTGAAGCTTTTATTTCAAAATAAGGCATAAATAATATATTTTAAATAATATTTCAGTTTTCATCAATTTATCTTCCTTTCTTAAAACGGATGTTCAGACCAGAACCAGTCAAAATCAGAGGCGATTTGTCCCAGACAGCAGGAAGCCAAACTGCCTCTGAAATTCTCTGCTTCATCTTCAATGTTAAATTGACAGTAAAACAGTAATTCACAAAACATGAGATCTGACCAATATTGCATTTACTTTCAGGACTACCATATGTCATCCCGTAACTTAATCAAGTGATTTCTCGTGAAATCGCTGCGGAATAATTTAACCACCCCACACACTAAATAAAAGATAAAATAAAAAATAAAATAAAATAAATAATGTAAAAAGATGAGCATGTAAAAATTTGGAATCCTTGATTCTGTGGATTTACCCTGCTTAACATAACACAGTTATGTTGTTACTAATTCTTTTTAACTTTGCTATCTTCAGCTTTGCGATGGCATGAGCCACTCCAACCCTGAACGCATTAAATGGGCTTCCCCTGTTTTAAAAATCAGCAGCCGCCACTGGTCAGAACAGAACCAGTTAGTCAGGCCAGAACCAGGTCAGACGAGAACCAGTGTAAATAACCCTAAGTACATTTCATTCTTTACAATATTTCATTTTGGCAGCGCTTATTGTCTTTAATTCCGATCAGCTACGATTTACTTCCTGTTTGTTATTCAGTGCTATTATTTTGAAAAGCTTCATGCTTCCTGTTCGGTGAGCACACACTAACTTAACAGCATGTCTAAAGATTCATTAATAAGGTGTCATCCTTCATGGGGGGGTATGCTAAAGTAAGAGCTTGCCTCCAGGAATAGTGAGCTTGTTGCTCAGCAGAAGCACTTCATCCCATGAGCTACAAGATGCTGGCTGCGATTTCAAGGAACAGCACGGCAACAGCACAGAGCAGCAAATTGCAGCAGCAGTCTAAGGATACGGTGACAAGCAATTGTTCTCAAAATGGAGATGAACATTTAAATGAGAAAGAACAACAAGAGGAGTTGCAATGTGAAATTGATGAAACTGTAAATGAAACTTTACCAAGCCAATCAGAACAACCTAGTGTGCCCACAGAGATGTCAAAAGGATGAACAGTACAAAAAAGAGAGAAAAAATGTTAACCATTTATGAACAGTAGAAAGGCCAGATCAGAGTATACAGAGAAGACATGAAAAGTGATCTATCCCCGACGACCCAGGGGCCCCGATGAAGCCCCAGCACTAGCCTTCCCCAGAACAGCCGCTACACAGCGTCCTCCTCAAAGAAGCTGCCAAAACTGAACTCGGAAAGGAAGTCCTCGCCCCACGGGGCCTCACCTACTGGTCGGATGTTCGCAACAGAACAAATTGTTGGGACCGTGGAACTAATCATCCGTCCAATCATGGTTCGGATGCAGGGAATAACACACGACGTGAAAAGACAGAACAGGAATAAAATAATGAGAACCGGCACCACAAACCTTAAGAGCATATAATACCATGAACCAGAGGCAAACCAGGCCCAAAGGTCA
>JBAMYA010000005.1:1397354-1411393 GCA_037176975.1 Arrhamphus sclerolepis | reverse complement strand
GCGAGTTTAGGAATAAGGGGTTAAAAAGGGTGTGTGTGTGTATGTATATATGTGTATGTGTGTGTACATATATATATTGTTTTGTTTTCGTTTGCTTTTTTAGTAACATTGTTTGGTTTTTTTATTCAATGACACTGCTCAAGTGGCAGTAAAAAAGTCATAATTTTGTCAAATTCCTTTTTTTAAACAAAAACATATATGTTTTTAATGTTGAAATTATACAAAATTTACAATTTTATAAATGTCTTTTACGTTGAAGAGTTACAAAAGCTTAATTAATCAAATTTTAAAAAAACAATTATTACCATTACAATTATAATTTTGTAAAAATTGTGATTTTGCAACAAAAATCTAATTTTTACAGCAAAAAGTCTCGATTTTACAAAATTTGCAATTTTACAACAAAAATTGTATTTTTTAATCTTTGAATTTTTTTGCAAGAAAAATTCATGAATTTGAAAAAAAACATAAAAGGTTGTAATTTTTTTTCAAAAACTTTAGATTTCATTAAAATAAAAATAAAATAAAATGAATTTTTCAGGACAAAGGACAAAAGGTTGCCAGTTTTCGTATCTTCTTTATGCCCCACGCCGTTATCATCGTCCTTCACACCTGCTCTTCATTAAACTGACATTTATGTAAAGAAAAAAAACAGCATATTCACATAGAAATACAACAGTCTTTCTCCATAAGTTAAACTTGTCTTTGAAAAAGACAAAAATCAAGTCATTTAAATGCCTCAAACGGTTCTGTTTTCCAACCATGTTTCATAAATTCGGAGAGTTCGCCTCAGGACTGGACGAGGTCTCTGCTCCTCCGTCGTCTTCACCTCTTTTCCCCTTTTCCTCCCTTCCGCTGAAGGGAAAGTGAGAGTTTGCTTTGCCAGGTCAGCAGAAAGGACCAAACCACTGCAGTAACTGCACTGAGGGGGGGGGGCAGGAAAAGGAAGAGCTGAACCTCACCAGCTGTTATTATCTGTGGCAGTTTCACTTCTAATATGGAATAACGGTGCATCGTGTTCATGGGCCATTCACCCTCTAACAGTATTCCTTTACAGCGTCAGACAGGTGATTGGACACGTTAAATTAATCACTGAATTGTTTCTTACCCTTTTCTTACATCCACAAGCAAGAAAAGTCACTTTTATGTGAGGAACAGTGGAACTTCACGATGATAAACTACTCTTCTCGTCATCTCCAGCAAGGATTATGGCTGAAATTGAAAATATTACTGTAATTAGAAGAAAGATAAATGATTGAATGAGCAATTAAGATTTAACTGCTCATTTTAACATTTTAGAGGTTCTGTCTCTTACTTTGTCCTCTGCTTTCAGAAGTACTCCACTGATTTAGTCAGATCCCAAACATGCAAACATTTGCGTTTACGTGTGCCTCCTTTACAGAAGGACGAGGATTTGTGTTTACGTGTCCTTGTTGTCCTTGTTGGTGTGTCTTGCGTGCAATATCAAGCCTCAAACGGAGGCAACAGCTGGTTCCAGGGTGTCATGTCCCCAATTACCTCGGATCATGTCACTGAGAAATGACTAGATGAACTGTCCCTGTCACCCATCATCATCCATCATAGTGAACACGGTGATCTGAGGCTTTTTTTAAAATAATTATTTTATTCAATAACAAAACAAAAACAGCATCTTGTGTTACTTTAATCTCTTGGTCCAAAACTGCTTAATATCTGTTAAATTATTACACGTAGAAACAACATGAGCAGCCATTAAAAACAAAAAACAAAGCGAAAAACAAGAATCTCGTAACAGGTGTCAGTAAATATTTGTGTGAAAAACGTCAAAACGTTTCATTCATAAACGTTTCATTCACTCATTTGTTAATTTAAAACATATTATAGCATGTTTACATGTTAGTTTGTGTAAATCAGAGACCTGTGTCAAATTCTTATTTCATCCTGGACCACATCATCACCATGGTTACCATTAAAGGGCCGCATCTTCAATGTGGTTACCATTAAAGGACCACATCATCGCTATGGTTACATCAAAGGGCAACATCATCACCATGGTTACTATTACAGGGCCAATTATTCTTTATTTTCTAAAATCCCCAGTCTTGTCATGTTTCCAGCCTGGTCCTCACCAGACTCTTTGCACATCATTTCATTCCTACAAAGAGTCTGGTTACTCTCCATTCCCAAACATTTACTTCCTGGTCGTCAGGGCGATTTTCTGAAGCTTAAAACCATTGGTCCAACCGTAAATCAACCACTAATGTTTAGCGATGACCTATGTCATGCGCTAGCACAGCCCTCTCGTACTCCCACTTGAACACAGTCCTTCATACCAGAGAATATTTAATTCATGGCTACTACGTCATTTCCATTCAAAAAATTAACTAAACACTCTATTGTGGCTTTAAGTTGCTGACACCAGCGATCTTCTCCAGGACAGAGCGACTAGCCTCCCGTATATCCGTGTCCGCTACCATTCTAGTCTTTATAGGACACAACTGAACTACAATTTATAACTGGTGCAGTGGCTCTCAGACACGCCCTTCTATTCGTTGATTGGTCAGTTGTTTTTGATCGGTAGCAAACCAAAAAGAACTGAGCTTTCCCAGATTATGTGGTGAAGTGAAATAAAAGGGACCTGGATTATTAGTCTGGTGAGGGCCAGGCTAGTTTCTGGCTACTTTCGTAATAAAATCTCAAATTTCACAAAATACGTGACTTTTATTATGAAATTTTTCTTGTATAATCGCAATTTTTAAAAAAAATTTCTTCTTAAAACCTGCATTTTGTTGTAAAATGGCAAAGTTCGTAATGTAACAGGGTTTTTTTTACATTTAAAAAAGAATAAATTTTAGTCATAAAAATCTCAAATTCTACAAAAGGTTTTACCTTTATAAGAAGATTTTGCAGTCAACTTTTTTTCGTGTAAAATCACAAATTTAAAAGAATATTGACATAAGGTTTTTCTTAAAATGATAAATTTTGGAACATTGTTTTTTTTTGTTAAAACAACTAAGCCTTTTTTTATATACAATGAGAAATGTTACAAAATAGCAGCTTTTGAAATTATGCTTTTGTTATTGGAAAATATCAACTTTTTGCAACATTTTGACATAAAATTACATCAGTGGTTAAATCAGAATGTTGTATGATTTCATTTATTTGTCCTAAAATCACAGGTTTTGATAAAAATGACACAAATAAATCATCATTATGTTCTTGGACTCGTTGTTTAAGAGAAAAGGAAAAGAATGAAAATGGATTTTTGGCACAAAAACACAAATTTTGCACCTGTCATCATGAAATTGAAACTTTTGTATTAAAATCCCCAAATTTTCTTGTAAAATTGCAAATTTCAACAAAACTTTATTTTGTAAAAATGCAAATTTGGTTTTCAACTTTTTTTTGTTTTTGTTTGTTTGTTTGGACAACAAGGCTATTTATCGTATAGTCACAAATGCCACAAAAATACTGACTTTTTAACTTAAAATTAAAATCTTTTTGATGGAAAATATAATGTTTTGCAAAATTTTGACAGAAAAGTACAACAGTTGAAAAAATTGCAAGTTTTTGTCCTAAGATCACAAATTTTTGTTTAATTTTTTTTTTTATTACAAAAATCATGAGTGTAGACAACATTTACTAAATCCTGACTTTTTGACATAAACCAGCTCGGTCTTTAATGTTTAGATTTCAGACAGAAACGGTCTGTCTGATTCCTTAAAATCTGCTTTTAACGTGTCAGTAGTAAGTAGGAACTGTGAACTGTTGCATTACTGTGTTTTGTTGTTGGTTTTTTCTTTCAGATCCAGGTGATCAAAATAGCTACAGAGGACAACAGAGAAACTCGCTCTGCCAAAGATGCGCTGCTGCTCTGGTGCCAGATGAAGACTGCAGGGTGAGCCAAAAGTGCCGTTTGTCAGCGGTTGCAAGGTGCGCGTGGGCTTAGAAGTTAGTGAAAATATCTGCTTGTGCTCCAGGTACCCTGAGGTGAACATCCAGAACTTTACCAGCTGTTGGAGGGATGGCCTCGCCTTCAACGCCCTCATTCACAGACACAGGTACCACACAGTCTCCTGGGATTTATGATGTCCTAATCAGAGGTATAATATACTTTTGAATTCTTTTAGCTTATTTCAGTTTAG
The DNA here is from genome assembly GCA_037176975.1 of Arrhamphus sclerolepis. Taxonomy (NCBI): domain Eukaryota; kingdom Metazoa; phylum Chordata; class Actinopteri; order Beloniformes; family Hemiramphidae; genus Arrhamphus; species Arrhamphus sclerolepis. The sequence continues at coordinate 1,407,269 of JBAMYA010000005.1, read as the reverse complement.
TTTGAGTTAGATGAACAAACGTATCCATTTAGTATTTTTAAACTGGTTAGTTTTAGTTTTTGAGGTGTTGACTTACATGTATTTACAAAAAAAAATCTATGATGAAAGAATGTTACTATCAACAATACCATGCAGGATAAAAGTCCTTTATTCTTTACTTTGAGTAATTATAGAAATGTTCAATGTTAAAGGTTAAAAGAATGCAGTTCAAAGTTAATGGATATCATCAAACATCAAAAAGCAAGACATTTCTGTTTATTTATTTAAAGACAACAGTCTTTGTTTGAAGACGTGGCATGTTTAAGGACCAATCCAGAACAATAATTAAAGTCAAAATTAAATAATAAGAGATGAGGGGAGGTCAATGTGAGTCTCCATCATGGATAAAACAAACATATATGAACAGAACGCCCAAAACATCTGTATGAGGCACCATGAGGGACATTATTCTGAATGCTGAAAACCTCACATGCACACAGCTGAAATCTTACACACATACGTGTGAAATGCTCTTATACATACAATTGGAAAATTCTTCACTCACGTACACAACTGAAATGTGCTCACATAAGCTACTGAAAAGCTTTTGCACATGCTAGTGAAATCTGCTTATATACACTATTGAAAATATTCCTCTCATACATACTACTGAAAACCGTGTGTATGTACGAGAGGATTTTCAGTTGTGTGTAGAAGAGCATTTCAGGTGTATTTGTGTAAGATTTCACTTGTATGTGTGTGAGGTTTCCAGTGTAATAACTGAGAGAGTTTGCTTTCATTTGTGTGCATGAATGCTAATTCAGAATAATGTGCCTCACTGCGCCTCATATGTACCACTTCCTCTACAGATCTACAGTTCAGTATTTCTTATTCATTTTCACCAGACCACGTTGTTCTAGAGAAGTTCTGTCCCGATTTCCCAGACCAGATGACAGCACAACACACACAAAAAAACACACTCAACTAAATCACGGAATCTAAAGCTACTGGGACATTATTTAGGATAAATATCTTTACTTTAGGATAAATATCTTCCATTACTTCCAGAAATCTAGACTGTCAGAGATGATTCCCTGCTGGACCTCATCCATGGATCTAATTGTTTCAGTGATGGAGAATTCATGACCTCCTGTCCTGACCTGCTCGCTTCCAGCAGGATGAAGAACTAAAATGAAGATAATTTTACCCAGTAACTGTTTTTAGTTTCAGTTAGTTTTGTATTGTTCATTTCAGTTAATGGAATTATTTTTTTCACTGGTAGTTTCAGTTTCAGTCTTAGTTTTCAGTGACTGTAAAAACTCTGGCGCTAACGTGGAGGATGTTACAGCCCTACATGTGTGACAGACTCTCTTGCGTGACCATGTGCCCTCCAGACCGGACCTAATAGAGTTCCACAAGCTGACGCGCTCCAATGCAACCCACAACCTCCAGCAAGCCTTTAACATCGCAGAGCTGCACCTGGGCCTCACCAAGCTGCTGGACCCTGAGGGTGAGAATGCGTTTCATTATAGAGGCGTAACTGTGACTTTTGACCTTGCTGAGCCTCCACCTCTTCCGTCTCCTCAGATGTGAACACAGAGAACCCAGATGAAAAGTCCATCATCACATACGTGGTCTCCTACTACCATTACTTCTCCAAGATGAAGGCTCTGATTGTGGAGGGGAAGAGAGTTGGAAAGGTAGAAGATGCACTCGTACAGGAGTTGAGCTGCTACTATGGGGACGCATTAAACACCGCAGGTATTATTTCCATCTCCTGAGCTTCTCCCATTTCTCTAATCCAGGTGCTGGACAACTGCATCGAGGCAGAGAAGATAGTCGACCGCTACGAGGCTCTGGCGTCGGACCTGCTGGACTGGATAGAGAAGACCATCGCGGTCATCAGCAACCAGAAGTTTGCCAACTCTCTGACTGGAGTTCAGCAGCAGCTGCAGGCTTTCACCACCTACTGCACTATAGAGAAGCCCATCAAGTACGTTTACCGACTCAGTTATTTCTTTTTTTAATGGCAGGTTGACACTTTAATGGCATTTCAGATACAGCTCATATTTCAAGAGTATGCAGCTGTTCGTGAGGGTTGTAGCAGTCGATTAAACTATTAAATAAGCGGACGAAGAAGTCACCAGTGTTAGCCTGAAAGATCTGAGCCACATCTGGGCAGATGTAGGGTCTAAAAACTGACCATAGGACCTCCTCAACCAGGGGGCAGGACCAACTGTCGCCTCTGCACGCAGTTGGTCAGCACTGCAACCAATCACAGCAATGAACAAGGCGAGCGACGCAAACTACTCGACAGGAGAGTGTTGTGGATACGATGACAATGGAATCCAACGATTGTTCACGTTTTTTCAGCAGAATCTGAGAATAAACGATGTGCTCAAACAATCAACCAATATCTTTGAAAAACATAACTTTTCATTCTGTTTAGATTAGCTAACAGATGTTCATAATCATGTCCAGATTACTTCTCAAACAGCTTTGGGTTCACGCTGCACAATCTTTACAGTTTTACACATCAAATTGATTCAAATTAAGTGTCACAACGTGAAATTAGTAGATAATTCATTTGCAGCATGTTAAACTGATGTATAAATTATTTCATGGCACGTTCCTATTGGTCAGTTAGCTGAGAGAGATGGTAGAGGCAGCGACAGGTCTTTGGTTGTTCGTCTTTGTGAGATCTGCCACCACCGTCTTTGAGCTACGATGGAACATTTTTCCCTCCGTTGACCATCTTTCACCTGAGATGGACGAAGTCATACATTCTTCAGCACACTGGAAATCAGTGAGCGTCCAACATTAAAATCCAACATTAAGTAGACTTCACTCACATTTCAGTCTGTTGTGCTTTTATCTTCAAATTTCCAGATTTTCATCATCTGGCTATGTCTGGGTATGTCAAATCCAAAGATAAAGTCAGGCCTGGATTTATTTTGCATTTACACTCCTTCATGTTTCAATACACCAGTGCATCTGAAATAGGAGTATTGTTCCAAAGCAGGTAGTCGTACAGTAGACAGCGATGCCAGACATCACAGCAGCAGAGAAAAGAAAACACCTTTTATGCAGAATGCAGAGTCCTCAGTCCTGTCTGTGAACAAGCATTCGTGTTGTTTAAGTCTCCTTGATCAATGCACTGAATACCTGCCCAGCTGAATACCTGCCCGACGTTGTGCCTCATCCAGAGTCACCCTGAATCAGAACATTTTTTCAGTCTACGCAACACTACAGAATGCTGTTTACCGAGCAGAAGTGATGCTGACATGAGTGATTACTGACAGAAGTTTCTTGTTTCTCACTCAGGTTCCAGGAGAAGGGGAATCTGGAGGTTCTCCTCTTCACCATCCAAAGCAAACTCAGAGCCAATAACCAGAAACCATATGTGCCTCATGATGGGAAGCTCATCTCAGACATCAACAAGGTCATTCAATTTGAGTTTTCTACTAGGACAGTAAGGAACTATGAGATTTTTCAGATATACTGGAGCTTTATTATTAAAGGATATGTAAGAATTCTAGATTTATCAGGGAATCAATGTAATGAAGCTAGAACTGGTGAGATGTGGTCTCTTTACCCAGTTCTGGTTAGTACTGGTGCAGCAGCATTCTGGACTAGTTGAAGGTTTTTAACAAGGCTGCTTGTACAGCAAGAAAATAATGAATTACAGTAATCCAAAGCTGACTTTGTGACCTGTTTCACATGAGAGTTAAAAGACAAATCTTCATCAAATATGACACCAAGGTTCCAGACAGTAGAGGAAGAGGCTAAGGTAATGTGACCCAGATTAACTGTACAGCTCAAGAGCGCCTCCTGGAGGTACTTGGGGACCTTCAGTTTTATCTGAATTAAAAAGCAGGAAATTTCCATCATACAGGTCTGAACATCTTAAATTCCTGCATCTAAGAAGCTTAATCAAGTAGCTTCATGTGGTTGCAAGGATAAATACGGCTGAGTATCATCTGCATAACAATAAAAATTTATGTCATGCTTCCTAATGATGTTCCCTGAAGGCCACATATATAAAGAGAAAAGAGTGGGTCCAAGAACAGAACCATGCGGTACTCCACAGCTGATCCTAGTACAATGTCAACCAGCTGTCTTGTTTTATGTTTGATGCTTCTTTTTTTCTCCTACATAATCAAACTCCTCCTTTATTGCCCAGGCGTGGGAGAGGCTGGAAAAGGCGGAGCATGAGAGGGGTGTGGCTCTGCGTAAGGAGCTGATTCGCCAGGAGAAACTTGAGCTGTTGGCTCAGCGCTTCGACCACAAAACCACCATGAGGCAAGCGTGGCTCAACGAGAACCAGAGACTTGTATCACAGGTATGAACATCACAGCAACAAATGTGTTCCATCTGCAGTCACAGTTTCTGTTTGAAGTTCTTCCTCTGAAATTGATTTTTCTCTTGGCTACTTCCATAAAAGAGGTGGACTGTGGTTTGACCGCCACATTTCGGTTGCGTAAAGCAGCTCCCACAGTTTTAACTGTCGCTCTTATTAGGCATCCTCTTGTTTTCTACCATCAGGACAACTTTGGTTACGATCTTCCAGCTGTGGAAGCAGCAATGAAGAAGCACGAGGCCATCGAGGCTGACATAGCCTCGTATGAAGAGCGAATCGGTGTGGTCGTGGAGCTCGCCGCGGAGATGGAGGCGGAGGGATACTACGACATCCGACGTATCTTGGCACGCAAGGAGAACATCCTAGGCCAGTGGAGTCTGCTGAAGGAGCTGGTGGTGGGCAGGAGGACACGGCTGGAGAAAAATCTGGCCTTGCAGAAGACCTTTCAGGACATGGTGTACATGATCGACTGGATGGAGGACACTCAGGTGAAGCAGGATCTGTGTGTGTGAGACATAAATAGAGAGGAGGCGGGTGGAAATGGGTCCTTGAAGAACCGTCTCTTCCCTTCAACCCTCTCAGGTCCAACTGCTGTCAAAGGACTTTGGGAAGCATCTTCTGGAGGTGGACGACCTGCTGCAGAAACACAGTCTGCAGGAAGCTGATATCTCTGTTCAGGCCGAGAGAGTGGAAACGCTCAACACGGCTGCACTCAAGTTCACCATGATAGAGGGTACAAACTGACATTTACTGGTCATTAACAATGTGTCTTCTGTTCTTACCAAACCAAACCAACCATTCATCCTTTTAGTCATTTCTGTGGAAACATTTATGTTTGATTGACTGGACTTCCACTTTCAGAAAGCAGAAGTAATTAAATTAATCACACACTGATTTATTGAGAGATAATTAGAATAAGGTGCCATTATTTACTCTCCTTGATTATCATATATGAGTGAAAGTCAGGGTTTTGACTAAAAGAGGTGTGTTTTTAACAGTGACTGAACCGTTGGTAGTAGCTGGTTGTACTGCAACACAACTTGCATTTCCTGTTGTCTTTTTCATTTTTGTGATCATCAACCGTACTTTTTCGTCTCTCAGGTTACCAACCGTGTGACCCGCAAGTGATCTGTAACCGCGTCAACCACGTCTCTTCCTGTCTGGAGGAACTGAAACAACTGGCGGCAAAGAGACGCGCCGAGCTCGAGGAGTCAAGGAAACTGTGGGCCTTTTTCCAGGTAGGACGGGTCCGTCGGGTGTTTCTACCTGCTGCAAACAAGCTGGAGAATCGGTATTTTTTTACCTCAGATACTTGTCAGATGCTTGAAACAAGTTCTTAGAGTCAGCGTTGAAATTTGTGAACTTTTTGAATGCATTTCTCAGATTTACTCAGTTTTGTCCATTTGCTTAAATAACCGGCTGCGTTGTGAACGTTTTGTACTTCCGTTCTATGCGAGCAGTTCTGGAGGTCTCCACTTGGGGTCAGAATGCAGAGCCAGAGTCAAAAATACACCCAAATAAAAGAAGCAAGACAGAAGTCACAGTTAGAAAAATCAAAACCAGCATCTTTGGAGATGTAAGACCATAACCTGAGTGTCATCAGGGGAGTTTGTTGGTCTTGTTTTATGTATGTACCCGGTATTTTTCGATCGTCCTTTGCAACATTTGGCGACTTGTTGCATCAGGCCATCGCTCAACACAACGCGGTTGAAGCTCATCCAGGAAGTAAGTTCTGTATGTTCAGTTCCTCCACTGACCACTAGGCGCTGGCTTCAAACAGAGCAAATCTCCACTGAGCTTCAAGTTAGAAGGTCAAACTTTGCAGCAGAATTAAACGTATTTACACGACGTGCTTGACTGACAGCTACCGCCGTTTTCTTTGACAGCTTTATTCCTCTTATTGGTGGCACATAACGTAAAAAACGCAATCGTGAAATATTAAACGGCAAAGACCGGCATTTCAGTCTGCATGTGCTCTCATTTATTTATTATATACATCTTGTTAAACTTGCTTACTATGTCATGTCATCACAATCCAGCTGATTGGAGACCATAAATCTCAGACTGAAGCTGCAATGGTACTGCCGTTTATAAAACTTTTCTTTCATGACTGCTTGTTTTTTTTTCTTTGTTTTTCACATTTACTTATGTGGACTACAGACCTCATGAATAATTAAAATAACAGTTACTTCTGTCACTATACTGTACTGTGGTTACTATACTACAATACTGCTTATTTTTAGAGATGATTGTTCCATTAAAATCTGATTTATTTTATTTTATTCTATTTTTTTAGAAATGACTTCTAACAGTTGTTGGTTTTTAGACACAATGACTAAAACCTGATTTGTGTTTTTTAATCTGAACTCTCGTTTGCCTGGTTTGGTCCTGACAGGAGTTGGAAGAATCGGAGGTCTGGATCCGGGAGAAGAGCTCCATCCTGGCAGCTCAGGGTCACGGGAAGGACCTGAGCAGCGTTCTCAGATTACTGCAGAAACACAAGACTCTGGCGGGGGAGCTGCTGGCTCACCGCTCGCTGCTGCAGGTCTGCTTTTTTCTGTCTCACAGAAACTTTTAACTGAATAAGCTGGAAAGATTCAGACTGGTTTTTAATGGTTTGAAGTTCCTCTGTCCTTCACCTCCAGAACACCATGAAGCAGGGGAAGCAGATTCTGAGTGAAAAGAGCTTCGGCACGGCGGGGATCCAGGAGCGCATCATGGAGGTCAAAGGCGAGTGGAAGCGGCTGGAGGACCAGGCGGCGCAGCATCTCAACCACCTGCAGGAGGCGCTCAACTTCTTTCAGTTCACCACGGAGGTGGACGACCTGGTGGCCTGGCTGCAGGACGCCTACCGCCTGGTCTCCAGCGAAGACTTCGGCCACGATGAATACTCCACTCAGTCGCTGCTGAAGAAGCACCGAGGCGTCACCGAGGCGATCGATAAGCATCGTTTACACGTGCTGGCGCTCCACAAACACATGGTGGCGCTGCCTCTGCAGTACCGAGAGCAGGAGGTGAGGACGGGCCTGACAGCTTCAGAGGACACAAGCTGAACTGTCTCCACACGTTTCCCTTCCTTCTTCTTGCCCTCCTCTCACCTGTCTGCAGGAGGCGCAGGTGCGAATGGAGGAGGTGGAGCAGCTGTACACGGAGGTCGCCGAGGTTGCTGTGCTGAGACAGCAGTGGCTTCACGACGCGCTCGCCGTCTACCACATGTTCAGCGAGGTCAACGCCTGCGAGCTGTGGATCGATGAGAAAGAGCAGTGGCTGGACAAGATGGAGATCCCCGAGAAGCTGGAGGACGTGGAGGTGGTGGCGCACAGGTGAGGAGGAGGGAGAGCGGGAAAAAATCCCAGGTCGCCACGGTAACCGTAACCAACATAACCTCCCCCCACTTGTGTTGTAGGTTCGAGAGCCTGGACCAGGAGATGAACAGCCTGATGGGACGGATCCTGGACGTGAACCAGATCGTTCAGCAGCTCCTGGATGGAGGTCATCCGTCTTCCACGGAGGTCAGAGGTTGTCAGGACCACCTCAACTCCAGGTAAACCAACCAAAACCAGAACCAGAACCAGTGTCACGGACACCAGAACTAAATGCAACTAACCCGACATCCTGAAATAAAACTTGGACAGCAGCGTTTAGAAAGACACCAGTCAGATGAATGGAAGTGAGTTCCAGACTGGACATACAGCCTCAGTTAAGTTGACCTTAAAAGGATCAATGATGAACCACATCTGGCCAGATGTTGGGTCTGAAAACAAGTTATAGGACCTCCTCATCCAGGAGGCGGAGCCAACAGTTAGTGAGTCCAAATCAGGGTTTTATAAAAGCCAGAGATGGTGCCATGTTAAAAGAAATAATATTTTACTCAGAATTTTGTTTTCATTTCAAAACAAAGCACTTCAACGTCGTCTTTCTTCTTTTCTGTTGTTTTTTTTATAAAAATGTAGATGCTGATCTGCCACCATGCTCATGTGCGTAAATGCAACAGCATGTCTGTCTTCGCTGCCCACATCCAATCAGAGCTGTGAACTAGGCATATTTATTTGTTGTAACTTTTACCTCATCTGAGTCATCTCCATTGACTGCTTGTGTCCTGGCGCGTGACGCGGGGTCTCGGGGTGACCATCTGTGCCGGCCTGCTCCCGTGAAAACGAGGCCAGCCGAGAGCACGTCTCCTGAAATCTAAAACAAATCTCCAAAATAAACAATCACTGCTGCTCATCCACTTTTCCAGAGCTACACGGTTGCAGCTGCAGCACCATAACTGCTTAATACAGCGTTTTTACCAACATTTGATGAGAAATCTACATATTCTGTGGCTGCAACAGTCAACAACATTCAGCTCAGTTGAAGAGACACCAAAGGAAAGATAAAAGGCGTTGGCTCCTGTTTGTTGAGTGTGCAGACATGCCATGCACAGACCCACCTCCCCAAGTAGCTTCAAGCTACTTTTGCAGCCCTGAGGTCCGTGTCGGTGGGCTGGTTTCCTGCCGTCCCGCTGAGCGCTGTGCTGTCGAGGTCTGCTGGTCTGGAGCAGATTCAGGGGAACATATTGCATGACGATATGCGGAGCAGACTGAGGCCGGGGCCGAAGCCACAGCAGAGCAGAGAGCCAACAACCGTCTCGCGCCGTTTTTAGGTCATAACAGTAAAGTTCAACACATCTCTGGACAGTCAGGATGAAGGTGAATCAAGCATGAAAAACACAAAATCGCCTTCATCTGCTTGGCACAGCACGAGAAATAAATCCCAAATCAAAATAAATCCCTTTCTATAAAACAGGAAAAAATGAATGCTGTTTTAAAGGCACAACGTTGTTTTAAAAGGGCCAAATCCGGGACACCGCTTCATTTTATTTGGACCACAAGAGCTTTCTAGTCGACTGCCCCTTTGATTCAGTACCTGAGGTGGTTTGTGTCAGAAAGTCATAATTTAGCAAACGTTTCACACAATTTTACAGTTGTATCTGTGTCATTTTTCTCAGAACTTGTGATTTTAGGACAAAAAGATTAAATTATACATTTGCAGTTTTAACCACTGTTGTAATTTTTTATGAAAATGTGAGAAAATATTCTATGTGGAAAGTTTGTTTTCCAACTAAAAGCAAAAAGAGAATTTTGTGGCATTTTGTGATTTTAACTATAAAGACTGGTTGTTGAAAAAAAACGTTCACAACAAAACTTGAAATTTTGGATTTTTACAAGAAAAAAGCCTCAATTCTGTAATAAAAGTCACAAAGTTTTGGCAAATTTGCAATTTTTGCAACTTTTTCCATTTTCTTTTGCTTTTCAAAAAAAGAAGATTTACAGCTAGACTAGAAAAATTTCAATTTCAATTTTTTTGATAAAAGTTGAAAATTTTGTGATTTTGTGACAAAAAATCACTTTCAATCTTTTTTTAATTTCTAGAAAGCCTTAATCATACGAAATTTGCAATTTTACAACAAAAAGTTTATGTGTATATGTATATATATATATATATATATATATATGGGGCAGCACGGTGTCTTGGTGGTCAGCACTGTTGCCTCACAGCAAGAAAGTTCCTGGTTCCAGCCTCCACAGGGGCCT
>JBAMYA010000005.1:1355002-1387989 GCA_037176975.1 Arrhamphus sclerolepis | reverse complement strand
AGTCATCCTAGATCCCAGTCATCCTAGATCCTAGTCATCCTAGATCCTAGTCATCCTAGATCCCGGTCATAGATCCCGGTCATCCTAGATGCCAGTCATCCTAGATCCCAGTCATCCTAGATCCCAGTCATCCTAGATCCTAGTCATCCTAGATCCTAGTCATCCTAGATCCCGGTCATAGATCCCAGTCATCCTAGATGCCAGTCATCCTAGATCCCAGTCATCCTAGATCCCGGTCATCCTTGATCCCAGTCATCCTAGATCCCGGTCATCCTAGATCCCAGTCATCCTAGTTCCCGGTCATTTTTAGATCCCGGTCATCCTAGATCCCAGTCATCCTAGATCCCAGTCATCCTAGATCCCAGTCATCCTAGATCCCAGTCATCCTAGATCCCGGTCATCCTAGATCCCAGTCATCCTAGATCCCAGTAATCCTAGATCCCAGTCATCCTAGATCCCGGTCTTCCTAGATTCCAGTCATCCTAGATCCCAGTCATCCTAGATCCCAGTCATCCTAGATCCCGGTCTTCCTAGATCCCAGTCATCCTAGATCCTGGTCATCCTAGATGCTAGTCATCCTAGATCCCAGTAATCCTAGATCCTGGTCATCCTAGATCTGCTCCAATCATTTGAGAATAAAGTAGCTCAGAAATCTTTCTGGCTCCACAGGTACATGTACATGAACAGAGAAGAACCTCCTCCACGTGGCTTCGTGTCCTAAAAATGTGATCATGTGCTAAAGTCCAGTAACCTGGTCTTCCTTCTGCTCTGCAGACCAATCAGAGGGAGCTGCAGGGCCACAGGAGCAGGATCGAAGACGTTCTGGAGAGGGCGGGGCTCATCGCCTCCATACGCAGCCCCGAGGCCGACTGCATCCGGGCCGGTCAGGACCAGCTGGCCCAGCTCTGGGCTCTGCTCTGGGCCGAGACGGAGAGGAGGCAGCTGGTCCTGGACACCATGTACCAGGTGCAGCAGTATTACCTGGACACGGCAGAGGTCGAGGCCTGGCTGAGCGAGCAGGAGCTGCACATGATGAACGAGGAGAAGGGAAAGGTGATTTAGTTTTATCGCCAGGTGGCGACTTCCTCACGCAAAACTTTGTGTTTACACTGTTCTTGCTGTCAGGATGAGCCGAGCACGCTGCAGCTGCTGAAGAAACACCTGGTCCTGGAGCAGACCATCGAGGACTACGCTGAGACCATCGGCCTGCTGTCGCAGCAGTGTCGGCAGCTGCTGGAGATGGGCCATCCAGAGAGGTGAGTGACCAAACGCGTCATCTGATACCTGCAACAAACACCCGCTGGATATCTGTGTGGTCACGGGCTGGTTCTTGAAGATGAACGCGTCCAAAACCCAGGAAATGATTCTCGGTTTTAGAAGAAGGAGCCCTGCCGCGCCCCTGGTGGTCATCTCTGACACGGAGGTGGGGGTGGTGGGTCGCTGTGAACGTTGGAGGACAGTCAGCGACAGCAGGCCGACTTCTGAAGAAGGCCCATCAACAAACGCCGTGTTTTTAATGTGGACGGCTCGTTTACGCAGATGTTTTATTCCTGTTTTATCGCGTCTGTTCTCACTTTTAACTTTGCTGATTCGGACTTCATAAATAAACAGAACAGATTTCTGAGCATCGCTAAGATTTTCCCTGATGGACCTCTGACCTGCACAGAGAAGGCTGCTGGAAAAGACGAGGATCATTCTGGCCGATCCAGGACGTCCGCTCTGCTTTGGTCTGGGCGAAGGTCTCAGTTACCAACTCGCAGAACATCATTGGACTTTTAAACAAATCATTATAATGATTGTGGGGTTTTCTTTGGTTTTGTGTGGAAGTATGTGTTTTTATGAGACGTTTGGCTGCACAACAATTTGTGGACAGTAAAGACACTTTTTTTCTTCTCCTCCACAGCGAACAGATCAGCAAGAGGCAGTCCCAGATAGACCGCCTGTACGTGTCCCTGAAGGACCTGGTGGACGAGAGGAAGAGCCGCCTGGAGCAGCAGTACTGGCTGTTCCAGCTCAACAGGGAGGTGGACGAGCTGGAGCAGTGGATCGCTCAGCGGGAGGTGGTCGCCAGCTCACCTGAACTGGGCCAAGACTTTGAACATGTCACCGTAAGTGCAGGTCGATACGACTGATAGGAATAAACCCACAAAGATGAAGATAAAACTATCACAGGCATGTAAACAAGAAATTCTGCCTCTAAATAAGATTTATTCATCAGAATTTATAAAGATCAGACTGTAATCCAGCTGCTTTAAAACCTCCTTAAAACCAGAATCTAATCTGCCCTTTTTATACATAAATTCCTGGAAAAAGTTGTTTTTAATCAACATTCTGACACAATAACAAAAAGGTTCAGTCTAGATTAGATTAGATTCCAGTTTCATCACAGCACAAACATGGAATATAAAGAAATGAAAAAAAAAATTAAAAATGACACATATACGGATATGTACGACAAAGATAAATGATAAATAAAGAAATCAATCAATCAAGAGAGATTTTGCACCTTATTATTGCACTGATGCTGCTCAGTGTCCAGTCGTGCCGTGGTGCTAATGCTCCTCCCCGTCCTCTAGTCCTCCTTAAATCCACTTCATGGCACAGAAACTGCTCTTTTAAGGGCTTTTAAAGATCTTTTAAATGTCGAGGGTGAGTTTGAGGAGGTGAGTGGTGAGTTTTGGAGCTTTTAAACAGGTCTGCAGTCTTTGATATGGTGGATCGCAATATTTGGTTCATCAAAACTGGAAAAATAAAAAAAGTTCGGGTCAGGTGAATGTTCTTCTGCAGCTCCCTTAACTTCTGGGGTTCCTCAAGGCTCTATTTTGGTCCCCATGCTGGTTTATGTTTTACATTTTATGTATTTATGTAATTATTTTACCTGTTTTACTGTGACTGCTGTCTGGGGTCAGTGCGACATAGATAAACATTACTTACAATGAGGTCAGACAGCAAAACTTCATTTATTCAGCCGTCTTAATGAGCTGATTGATCTTAATGCTTTTGTTGTGGGTTTATGCTTTGTTTGATACGGTATCCTATGGTTTTAACTTTTGAGTTTTGTTTGACTGCAAAGTGCTTTGGACATCTCTGCTGTTTTTAAATGTGCTATAGTGAAGGTGACTTTGACCGTAAACCTGTTTCTGCTCGTTCATCTGACCTCAACTCCTGCCACGCCCCCAGATCCTGCAGGAGAAGTTCACAGAGTTCGCCTCAGAGACGGGAAGCGTGGGGCAGGAACGCGTGACGGCCATCAATCAGATGGTGGACGAGCTCATCGACTACGGCCACTCGGAGGCGGCCACCATAGCCGAGTGGAAGGACGGCGTGAATGAGGCCTGGGCCGACCTGCTGGAGCTCATGGAGACCCGTGGACAGATGCTCGCCGCCTCACACCAGCTGCACAAGTTCTTCTCTGACTGCAGAGAGGTCAGGATCAAATGCAAATGGCAGGAAGACAAACAGATTTAGTTCAGAAGATAAACTTCATAAAGATCTGAGGGACACAGAAACCACAGAACTGCTTCATGTTCTTGTGTTCCAGGTGATGGCCCAGATTAGGGACAAGCACCGACGGCTGCCGGAGGTTCGAGCTCGGCAGGGCAGCACCGCTAACACCAGCTCTCTGCAGAGACTCCTGCACAGCTTTGAGCAGGACATACAGCTGCTGGTCACGCAGGTACAGCGGCAAACGCGGACAGATGACGCGCTACACGCGTGTAAAACCTCATTTCACCGATTTTACGTCAACTTGAAGTCGTGTGAAAAAGGAAACTGAGAAAATCACCTAATTGATAATTGGAAAGCATGAACACTTCCATCAAAGCACATGTGTTGGCGTTTTGCTCGTCTGGAACATTCAGGTATGTGTTAATGTAATGCCAAAGAGGAAAGACAGCAGTAGGTAGCAGTTGTCCCGCCGATCTGGGGAGGTTAGGTCAATCCCAAACTATTCAGAGCCCATCATTCCACAGCGAGAAAGCTTATTCACAAGGAGAAAGTATTCAAATACAGTTTCCAGTCGTCCCAGATGGACGTCCAGCAAGTGGACAGTTCAGAGAAATTGAAATAAAGCCCCAAGAGATACATCTCAAACTCTACACGTCACATTCAACGTTAAAGATGGCGTGTTAAAAGTCCATGACAGGACAGTTTCATAAAGACTGAGATGGTGATGCGAATCAGGACCGTTTGAACACCAATACTAATATTCTGACTAAAGGGGACATCTTTGATCATAATGCACAGCATATCAAACACTTTATACCAGCTGTTGAGCACGGGGGTGGAGGTGTGATCATCTGGACCCGGATGCAGTTAGCGCTTCAGCTCCCCCTATGGGTGAGAAAAGTGTGGTCTCTTTGGTGGGCGCTTGTTCGGTCAGCTAGTTTCACCATCGTCTGACTGGGACGAGACTTTCTGCTTTAAGTCGATTGTAAACTCCTGGAAACCAGGTTGTTGTCGAGTCGAACGTGAGGCCATCTGCCCAACAGGTAACACCTGGCTGAAACTGGGTCGTCCAGCAGAACAACCCCAGACACATCAGCAAATCTACGTCAGGACGGTTAAAAAAAGAGAAAAGAATCGATCTAAGGTGCTTCACATTGTTGCGTAATATTCAGACTAGACGGTAGCTTTGTGCTTTCACCGACGTTTTTGTTTTTAGCTGCGTCATGCACCTGCTGGAACACAAAAAGATATTTATTCTGCTGACCAGCGAAGAACCAGCAACTGCTCCGTGTAACTTTGTCGACACTGTTTCTTTAGCGCCTGACTGAACTCGGCCGTCTGAGCAGCTGCGGTTTGTGCAGCGTATTTGTGAATCATCTAACGTGCTGATGACCTTCTTGGTCTTTCTGTCTCTGCTGGTGTTCAGCTGCTGAACATAGTTTATTCTGACTGAAGATGCAGAAAAATGCTTTAAAAAAAGTGTTGTCTTAATTTGCAGAACTAAAGGGAACAAAGATCTGTGTTTTCAGACTTCTGTTTGTCAGAACAAATATTGAGCGTTCGGAATAAAATATCACAGTTCCACGTGTGTTTGGCTGATGTTAAAACCGAGTATACTGCTCTCTTGTGGTCAAAGTTTGAAAATGCCTTTAAAGATGCTCTGAGGATTTTAAAGAAACTTAAGTCCTTGATTTTTTGGTAACACTGGAAAAGGTGTATCTTCCAAGAAGCATTATGTCTTTTTATTTTGATGCATGTCAGGTTTGTTTTAATTTTCCTGTCCGTTCGTCCGCTGTCCCACTCTTCATCAGGTGCGTCAGCTGCAGGAAAGCGCGGCCCAGCTGAGGACGGTGTACGCGGGCGAAAAGGCTGAGGCCATCGCGTGTCGGGAACACGAAGTGATGCAGTCCTGGAAGGAGCTGCTCACGTCCTGCGAAGAGTGTCGAGTACAGATCACCACAGAGACGGACAAGCTGAGGTTCTTCGCCATGGTCCGGGATCAGATCATGTGGATGGAGTCGATCATCTGCCAGATAGGAACGGGGGAAAAGCCCAGGTATTTACCTCAAGCACCAAAACCTGGCAGATGTCGCTGTACGTCTATGGAGGACTGATTCTATGAGTTTGACGCGTTTCTGCAGGGACGTGTCCTCTGTGGAGGTGCTGATGAACTATCACCACAGCCTGAAGAGCGAAGTAGAGGCTCGTAACAGGAGCACTCTGGAGTGCATCGAAATGGGGAAGACCCTGCTGGCTGCTAGGAACCCTGCAGCTGAGGAGGTGGGACGGCAACTTTAACTCCTAAATTACAGCTAAACATTCAGAAAAATGTTTTCACGGTGCTGGAACAGCGTACATCCAGATCAGCTTCTCCATCTTTAAGTCCAACAACAGGCTTACGTCAGCTCTTCAGCAGCTGCTATGAACTGAGCTGTGAAGACATGCTTGTTTGTATTTTGGCTAAAGAAAGGCCTTCAGTGTATTAAAAACCTGTGTCAACTTTGGGGGAAGAAAGTGTAGAAAACTACATTTTCTATTCAGATACAACTGCCCCGCGTCACACTTGACAGAGACACACTGAAGAGACACTCAGTCAACAGATTTCATCAGGAAATGTCATATTTGTGAGGCTGCACTGAAGCGAGAGAAGGAAGAGAATGCTGCTTTGTTAGCGCTGACGTCGGTGACGCAGCGGAGCAAATAAGTACATTTTACGGGAGTTGGAGCTGTTAAATATCGAGTCGGTCGTTTTTACAGATATTTTACAACAAACTATCGTTCCAGATTGAGAAAAAAATTATTTATAACCGTCATGCAATTGAGTCCAGAGAACGGCTTACCCAGTAAACGAAAAGAAATTACGAAACAGTTGGAGGGAACGAATAATTATGGAACGGTGAATGTGCAAAGTCAGAAAGTAATACATCAAAATAAAAATACAATATCATATAAAACTGTAGACAGCACTGCGAAACCAGGAGGTTATAGCCAGTATATACACTAAAGTGACCTTTCACATTTGTTGCTTTAGCCGGCTAAATGACAGAGAATAAATAGGTAGGAAACAACTGACCAATCACATTCAGAGCTGTGTCTTTGACACAGACGCATAAATCAGCCTCATTTCAAGTTCAAAGTTCTGAGTCGCATGTTTTGGTTTTGAATCGCAGATCAAGGAGAAGCTGGACAAGGTGATGGCGAAGCAGCATGAGCTGTCTGAGAAGTGGGACAAGCACTGGGAATTTCTACAGCAAAGTAAGCTCACACACACACACACACACACACACACACACACACACACACACACACACACACACACACACACATCTCCCAGAGCCAAGACTAATTCCTTCTGTTGTACCCTAAGTGCTGGAGGTCCACCAGTTCGCCCAGGAGGCGGTGGTGGCCGAGGCATGGCTGACCGCCCACGAGCCGTTCATCAACAGCAACGAGCTGGGCGGGAGCGTCGATGAGGTGGAGCAGCTCATTCGCCGACACGAAGCGTTTCGCAAAGCTGCTGCCACCTGGGAGGAGCGCTTCAGCTCTTTACGGCGACTCACCACGGTAACGTCGTCTTTATCGTAGCGCCCCTGCGAGATCTCCAGTCGCTTTCACCCTTTAAGTTCAGAAGCGCTGAAATTGTTGGTTGACAAATAATTGATTTTAAATCGGCTTCTGTTGTTTTGAACAGGTGGAAAAGTTGAAAGCAGAGCAGAGTAAACTACCCGCAACCCCTCTCCTGGGTCGTAAAGTCTTCCTGGACCCCCAAGACGCCTCACCCCATCCGTCAACCCTCCCCCGTCTGCCGATCTCTCCCGTCATGAGACAGACTATCTATGAACAGAATGAAGCCAGCTCCCCTCCCTCACCCTCGCCCGCCACTCCAACACCCTCCCCGTCTTCTTTGGCTCGACGGCTGGGGTCGACGCTCGCCAACTACACCCCCGTGATGAACGGTTCCAGCTACCGACACACCCTGGAGGCCCGACACGGTAGTGTTGTAGGCGTGGCCCCGGGCCTGGTTCAGCCGGCTCCCTCGTCGATAGCGTCGGTTGCCGCGGCAGCCATGTTGATCTCAGCCAACCAGGCGCGAGAATCTGCCAGCACTGCGAGGGACCAGGCCGCAAAAGCAATGAGCCACCTCCTGCCGGCGCAGGCAGCGAGGGAGCTGGAGGTGAAATCCCCATCCCCGTATCTACGGCAACCTAAAATCAAACATTTGGATGACGCTGTGACGCCGCTGCTCGTGGCCAGCCGCCTGGAGAAGGCGAGGGAGAAGGGGAGGGAGAGGGACATGATTCTGGGAGAGATTGGAACCGAGAAAGCGGAGGTGGCGGTGATGGCTGAGGTGGTGCTGCAGGAGCCGGGCCGTGAACGCCTGCACAGCGAGCCCACCAGAGGGCCCCGAGGATCCAGGACAGACCCGATGGGCCACGCGGAGCCCCAAGTCCAGACGCCTACGTATCACCGGGACCACAGGATAGAACGGCAGCTGTCCAGCGAGCAGCTGATCCAGGCGCGAAGGGACGAGCTGCCTCAGGAGGTGTGGAGGGAGCACGCCGAGAGGCGGGAGAGGCGGACTCTGGAGAGGCAGACGTCTAGCGAACAGGAGGGCTACGGGGGCCACGAGGGCCGGCGGAGGGAGAGGGACCGGCACCGTCTGGACAGACAAGAGTCCAGCGAGCATGACACCGGGAGGGAGCACTCAGACAGACGCTCTGGAGGGGGGTGAGACTCTGGCACAATAAAGGGGCTTTCAGAAAGAACACGATGGGGACCACAGTTAGCGTTAGCGTTAGTTAGGGTCAGGGTTAGTTAGGCTTAGTTAGCGTTAGTTAGGGTCAGGGTTAGTTAGGCTTAGGTAGCATTAGTTAGGGTCAGGGTTAGTTAGGCTTAGTTAGCGTTAGTTAGGGTCAGGGTTAGTTAGGCTTTGGTAGCGTTAGTTAGTTAGGGTTAGTTAGCATTAGTTAGGGTTAGTTAGGCTTAGGTTTAGTTGTTAGCATTAGTTAGGATTAATTAGCATTAGTTAGGGTCAGGGTTAGTTATCGGTAGTTAGGTTCAGGGTTAGTTAGGTTTAGTTAGGGTTAGGGTTAGTTAGCATTAGTTAGGGTTAGTTAGTGTTTGTTAGCATTAGTTAGGGTTAGTTTGCATTATTTAGGGTTAGTTAGCATTAGTGAGGGTTAGTTAGCATTAGTTAGTGTTTGTTAGCATTAGCTAGGGTTAGTTAGCATTAGTTAGGGTTAGTTAGCATTAGTTAGGGTTAGTTTGCATTAGTTAGGTTGAGCATTTAGATTTGGTTAATTAACCACCTATAAATCCTTTTCAGCTCTATTTCAGTGCACTGGTCTAATTGTTTTTTGTTTGTTTTTTCCCCTCAGAGAAAAGAGATCCACCATGGCAGATATTGTTGAGCAGCTGCAAGAAAGAGAAGCTGCACAGGTGTGGAGGTTTCGGACAGTTTAGGTCGTCCATGTAAAAGTGCAAGTCTGACTGTCTACCTTCCCTTCGTCCTCAGGCCCGTGGTGAGGTGCCCCGCCTGCCCAACGGGCTCCCGGAGAAGTCTTCCCGACTCGACCGACCTCGAGCACGGGACAGACCCAAACCACGACGCCGTCCACGTCCCAAGGAACCAGGAGAAACAACGCGGAGGTCCAGGTCTGCTCCGGCCCAGAGCAGCCCAGTGGTCCCCCAGCCTCCAACGCACACAGCACACCACGAGGGCTTCCTTTTCCGCAAGCTGGACATCGAGAGCCTGAAAAAGAGCACCAATAGGTGGGTGTTCAGGGTCAAAATGATGCACCAGAATGAGGGGATTCTGAAGAGTACTTTTTTCTTTTTCTTTTTTTTTTTTTAAACACATTGACCCAGCAGTGATAGTCTGCCACTGCTGGCTGAATCTTGTAGCGTCGGTGCCAGTCAGGAGCATGACTTTAGCATACTAAAGCTACGAAGTTAATAAACTCAACTGTGAAATCACTTGCGACATGTTGAACAGACGAATGCGGTGACAGACGCTGCTTCAGATGACACTTGGTTCTCACAAGTCGCTCCAAAAAAATGAACGTGAGGTTGCAGTTCTTGGCAGCTGATGATGATGATGATGAGGATAGATTAGAGAGAGCAAAGAGTAATGACATGAATTCATCATAATCCACCCTTCTTATGTTTGTTTATTTTTATTATTATTATGAAAAAGATGTGACAACATGCCGCATGGAAAACATTATGCATGATGCTTATGATGCCTCCTGTCTAACACACACTCACAGAATAACACACACCAGAGGTGCCTGGGAGTGACATCATGCACGTACACACACACATACACGCACACACGCACACACACACACACACACACACTGCCTCACCTCCACAGACAACCGCCCTGCTTCCTCCTGAGAGACACCAGGGACAGAGTCTGTCTCATCACTGCCCTCTGGTGGCCGGACTGACCACACACAGCTAAAAGCTCATCTAGGTCCTGCTGTGGATGAGTCCCACTCACACGTCCACTCACGGCAATGGATGAGTTCTGTCGTATGTACATGCCCTGTCATGTACATAGCAAGGTAAAGCAACAATCCTGAATGGCTTAATAAATGTGAATCTCCAAACTGCTCCTCATGAGGCTGGTCGTACGCTCTGTCTGAGACGTATTTTAAATCTTGACATTGAGACTGTTAGCCCACTGAGGAGTGATTGAGATTCTACACCTCTGTTACGTTTCTAGCTCACAAGACGCCGAGTAAGTTGTTGTGCATATTAATATTCTGGTATTAATCATGTGCATGCGGGGGGTGGGGGGGTGTCTTGTCTCTTGTTCAACACTGTAATTTAGGCCTCAGTGTGGCAGTTTTTATACTTTATTTTATAATAATGTAGTTGTTAAAGGCGCTTTCAGACAATGAAAAAAACAACTGTGGTTCCTCTCTACTCTCAGATCCATCTCTATTCTTTTAAAATCAGGATATTAATATGCACAAATATTTACTCTGAGTAATACCTACAGTATTGTGCAAATTTTTCATGCACTCTAGCAAAGGTGCCTTAATAACTAAAATAAATATACCACTAGCTCTTGTTGGATATGCAAGTACAATCTATTTCTTAAGGTTGTAAGTTTTTAAGAGCATCTTTGAGAGTCATTTGTCCTTTTATTTTAAATCAGAATGACTCAATGTTGAGGATAGTTGGTCTTTTACACCCTGTAACTCTGCAGGATGAATTCAAACATCCGTCTCCGTGGAGATTTTGCGCAGTACTGTACCAGCTGTGTTAACTGGAATGCTTCATGCATGTCGTGATGCTCCCAGAGTTCAGTTCAGCCTGACCAGACGTCGTTTTCAAAATGGCGTTTAACCAAACTCCTCTCTCTCCTCTTCTGTCTCCCTCTGTGCTTCTGGCTGCTCTTCTTGTCTCCTACAAGGTAAGTCACACCTAAGCCCCACCCCCCACCTCATAAAGAGTATGTAGACCCCCCCCATCCCCATCCCCATCCTTCCATCCCCACCTCCTCCGTCTGGTCATCCGTGTGTTCGTCCGTTCATCTGTGTTTGTTCAGCAGTGTGTTTTCGCCTCCCTTCTTGGGGCTGGTCCATCCTGCCTACCTACCTGTCTGCTCTGGTCAGGTGAGTGAGGTGTTAGCTTAGCAACAGTGACTTGGCAGCTCTTTCTGACTCCTCCCAATCTCCCCCCTCACCCCCTCCACTTTCCCCACTTTCTCCTTGCTTCTACACCCCTCTTCCCCCACCCTCCAACCTCCCACCCTCACCCCTCCCTCACCCGCACCACAGCAGGTCATGGGTCAACCTGTACTGTGTGCTGAACAAAGGGGAGATGGGTTTCTACAAGGACGCCAAGAACACCTCAACGCCCTACAACAACGAGCCGATGCTCAGCCTCTCCCACTGCCACTGCGACGTCACCAACGGCTACAAGAAGAAGAAGAACGTCTTCACGCTGAAGTGAGGAGCTCTTTTCATACACATTTTTAGTGCTCTGTAGAGCCCTCTCTGGTTGAGAAGCACTACTCTCCAGGTCTTCACCAGACTTGCATTTCATTTCATTCATGCAAACAGTCTGGCCAGTTGCAATTGGCAAACGTTTAGTTCCTGGTGGGCGGGCACTTGTATGAAGTTTTAAACCATTGGTGTTACATGTGGCGATGACGCATGTCAATGCACCGCCACAGCCGCCAAGTACTTCCACTGCAAACGCAGTCCGCCATACCAGAGAACGTTCAGTTCGGGGCTACTTCATCATTTCCATTCATAAAAACTAACCAAACACTCATCTTGTTGTGGCTTTAAATCGCTGATTCCTGGGATGGTTTCCACGACAGAGCGAATGGCCTCCTGTGTCTGCCACCATTGATGATTTCACATCAATAAACCCGTCTAGAATTTCTAACTTAGCGCAACAGCTACATGGCCATGACATAGCTGTTTGTTGATTTGTTGGATTATTTGGTGCCGGACTACAGACGGTAGAGTTTATCCTTCCCAGACTGAAGTGGTGAAGCGAAATGAAACTGAACGGAAGAGCAAGAGTCTGGTCAGGACCAGGCTGTCATCTCCCGCCTTCAACTACACAATAAACTATGAACCAGTGAGCAAACAAAGAACTTAGTAGTACAGCCTGATATCAAGCAAACTTAAATGTGCAGGACGCGGAAAGAAAACATATGACTTACTAGTCCAGAAGCATCAAGGTTAGCATGTTAGCATCTGACTAGCAGTCCGACCTACACCACCGAGTTTATGTCGGTCCAGCAGTAGTTCGTAGTGATCATGTACGTTAGATAGCTACATCTTGCAGTTAGCATCAGGCTAACTCCACATAGTGCACACTGTGACCATGGTTGCCATGTTGGATTATTAGAAGCGAGTTTCAGTTGCTTGTTTTTCTGTAGATCTGCTTACAAATAGTCGTTATTTGCTTTTCTGTTTTAGTTGTGGACATATTTCACATTTACAGAATTGTAGTTTGAGACACATCGATGGAGAAGCGGTTTATCTGGTTTTGGCTTTCTCTCCGGGAATCTGGCAACTATGACAGCCCGACCCGGAGTCCATCTCACAGAGTCCTGAACGGTCCTCCTAGAACAGTCTCATCAACGGGTCTGTTTAACTGCAAACACTGTTGATTCCCTCCAAATGTGTCTTTACCTTTTCTCTCATTGCAGAACGAAGGATGGCAGTGAGTTTTTGTTTCATGCAAAAGATGAGGTGAGACATTTCTTGCTGTAACAGACACTCCCATCACGCAATGTGACCTTTCTTAGCTAAAGTATTCAGGTTTTTCTTTGTCAATCATACAAATTGCAAATACATAAACAGTAAAGTCCCAACCGGCTGACGAGCGTCATCTGTCTCTGCGCCATCACAGGAGGACCTGAAGGCCTGGGTGAACAACATCACCGCCAGTATTTCAGAGCATGAAGAGATTGCCAAATGGGGTCAGCCCCAACCAACTACCTCATCCACCGACGAGGGGACGCGGAGAGACGGCAGCAAGGCGGACAACAGGTCAGAGCGAGGAGGCGAACGGTCCGACCGGGTCGATCGAATCGAGCGGGCGGAAAAAGAAAAGGAGAAGGAGAGAGAGAGGGGAGAACGGTCAGAGAAGTCAGAGCGGGGCGGGAAGTCGGACGCAAAGCGCTCTGAAAAGTCCAGTAAAAGAAAATGAGCATGGCGACTGATCAGCTGGGATTGAAGCGTATTAACTCTGGACGTAGACAGGAGGCGAGCGGCCCGCCTCCGTGACTCCGCCTCCAACACGTCAGCCAAGCGGCTGTGTTTGGACGGAACGCAAATAATGGACCCTGCCTCACTCATAGGATGGACAATACGGATTTGATTTGGAGCAGGAGACACCCTTCTTCCTCTCTCTCTCTCTCTCTCTCTCTCTCTCTCTACATCTTCTGTGTCTCTGTTCGAACACATAGAGTAGCTGACATCCCCCTCCGGTGGCAGTTTCGAGGAAGTGCAGAGGGCGGAGTTTTTTTGCGCTGCTGGGCCGTGGCGGCGTTGACGCAGAGAGAGACGAGACACGCATCACGTTAGTTCAAAGGCTGTGTTCTGACTGCTGGTGGCGGCTGAAACGTAGCTCATACCGTCCCACGTTGGTTTCCTTCACCGATGAGCCGTATCTGTATGTAGTCCTCGTCTGTCTGTCCTATCTACCGTATCTATCTGTCTGTGAGTTGAGACATCCTGCACTACGTCTTATTACTCAGTCCACAGAGAATTCAATAATGCCAAAATGTTTTACAGACAAAGGTAGACTCTTTTTATTTATTTATTATTTATCCACCTTGTCCCGTCTGTCTTGAGGTCCTGCCATGATCAAATGTGGAATTTTAACCAGTTTTATTTCATTAACAAACAGCGCCGTCAATGCGTCCATCTGAAGTCAGTGTGGAGGCGTCAGCAGCCGTCTTCAGTTCCCATCTGACTCTTGGTGGGTAAGAAAAACGAGGAGTCCAGGAGGTGACCCCCACGAGGAACTGAAGCTGAGAAAACAAACCCAAATCCAAAGGATGAAGAAAACAACGTGATGCGGACATAAACGCAACTTCCCTTCCTTTGTGCAGAATTATTTAGCATCACTGATTCCTGCAGGTCAGTCTGTTCTCCCAGTCAGATTTATAAAAGTGTTGACAGATGACCAGACGTCCCTGACAGCAACGCTCTGGCTCCCAGCGGCCTCATTCATTAAAACGCCGTTTTATTGTTTCCTACTTTGGCTCAGAAACACAGTCAGTGGAGGATTCTAGAGGCTAATATTTACATTTTCATATCTTCAACGAAATACTTGAACTTCATTGTAATCTGCCCGTTTCACCATCAACAATCAGTGTTGCGTAGATCACGTGTTTGGCTTCGCTTCTAAGCACAAAAAAAGAGAAATTCTTCATCTGACACGTTTTCGATGAATGAGACCTTCGGGGCTGGAAACTCTTTTATTCTCTAACGACGTCAAACTGCTGGTTTGATGTCCTTTTTCATTTATTCACACAAATGTGTCACATCTGTTTTTATACCGAACTAAAAGAGAAAGAAATGTTGCGACTGCGTGTGTGCTGCTGCTCTCTGCTCCCAGGGTCTCCATTAGCTCTCAGGGTTTTTATGTTGGTGTGTGCTCCCTGTCCGTCCCGTCATGTCTCACTTCAGTCTTCCAGATAGCTTCCACTTCCTGCTTCTATCTTAGACCCCATTTTCTGTAACCGTGGCAACTGAAAGCCCTTCTTCAACTGTGACCCTGCCCTGAAAAAAGCCAAACCCCAATCCTGAACAATTCCTGAGTCGTTCAGAATTCGGGTTTCACGTTTGGAATCGTCAAAGATTTCTGGATGGACGTAAAGGAGACAGTGGGTACAGCTGGAAGCTCTGAGTTTGCATGTCTTGCTTGGAGGGGAATCACTTGCCCAAAGATGCTCGTCTCTGCAGCCCACTGACTCCACATCGTGTCGGTTTGTCGTTTATTTCCTGTAAACTCACCACAAAGCCATAAGAATTTAGGGAGAATTGACTCCACTTTGAGGTCGTTTGTGTTGGGGATTTTTTTTTCCTTGTTTTTTTGTGACGCTGACAGACAAACCTGCTCCGATGGTATTTCAGACCCTTTTAAAAACACATTTTCATGTGTGAAAACATTGTTTTTGGTACCACTGCTTCTGTGTGAACACCCTTTCTCACTGCAGTTCTGCTATTCTGGGTTTATTTATTATTTTTACAATCCAGTTGTATTTTTTGCATGCTTTTTGTGTGCATAAATGCTCCGTTTTTGAGAAAACTTCAGTTAGATTTGGATTTATTTGGAGTCTCATCTGCATGGGAGGCAGCAGGAAGGTCTTACAGAGAAGTTAAAAAGAACATTTACATTTGCTAGCAGTGCCATGTTTGCTGAGCAAATCATTCATCAACTTATCATTGAAGTTGGACTCAAGCGCATATTTTACTACGTTTATGTGCTCGATGAGAAAGAGCCCAAGAATCCTTCAGAGTTCTCAGATTTCTGTATTTTCCAGGGCAGATCTTTGTAAGAACAAGGTTATCAGACTTTAACTTCTCTCCTGACCTGCTGACCTGGTTTATGTTAATCGCAGAACTCCCGAGAACGTGACTTTTATTCAAACTTCTCTGCATAAGCGTAAGGTGTGAATGCCAGATCAATGCAATCCCTCATGTGCACGTTGGACACAGCAAATGCAATCTGAGTAATGTAAAGAAGAAAATGAAGGAAAAAGCTGAAAGTCTGGCGAGCAGAAACCTACAGACAGGCTGGGGAGTGAACAGCATCGTAATCCGACAGGAGGCGGATTCCGCACGGTCCGAGCGACATTCCCCCAGTTAAAATCACAACCCTCGATTCATTCAGTTCATACTTTGAAACTCACAGTTGCATCGGATGAGCGTGCAGCTCCCTCGCCTGTCTGTCTGTGCCGCCCTGTTCAAGTCCACCCCCATGAAATGACAAATAAAACACCTTTAGGTTTGTCATTAATGTGTTTCTAGTCAGCGTTTTCTTTCCTCACAGAGCCTGAATGTGCAGCTTTGCTTCAGCTGTGATCACGGTGGGATTGTTGGGGTTATTTCCTTTTTAAAAGGTTAAAAGGTGAGATCTTAATCTCAAGCAGAAGGGAACACTGATGCATCGCCGTCCGGCCGCTGAGATGAAGACGCTTCGGTTTTCTGAACCACTCAGTAATATGCAGTAACGTGGAGTTTAGTTTGTGAGGACTGTTCAGGGATTTAAGCTGTTGACGACGATGTACGCGGTAGCATCGAAACCTTATGCAACATTTTCTTTGCACTCGGGACACCGGCCTGCTGCAGAGCCGAGGCCTGATGGTCAGTGGTGTTTGGATCTAACGTTAGTCGTCTACCAGGAGTGGTGGGTTCACACCCCCCCCATCATAACCAAAACTTCCCATCATTCTCTGATAGATTTGATATTTCTGTGACATCATAAACTGAATCTTTGGATTATCTTGGAACGCTGTCACACAGAACGTGTTCTTGAACAACTGGAATTCAGTTTGTGTTCTTTTTATGAACCAAATCATTAATATATTCAATTTCAGCGTATGAAATTAGTCGTTTCAAGCTTGAGATTACCGTAAAGATTGTTTGTGTTTCAAGTAGGAAACTTCTGCTACCACGTTAAGGGTCAGATTTGGGGTCGTCCACCATCGTCACATCAGACTTTCAGAAAACCACGATGATCTAGAATTCACACTGCCTGGAATAAAATCCTGTCTAATCATCAGAACATGTTTCCACTCTGAAAAGGGCTCAGATGACACTAAACTGATGTTTTCTTTCATTTTACCCACATTTGTTGGTGTTTCTGAAGACAATCAACGCTGCTACGTTTAACTTATTGTGGATAAACATGAGCTGCTCAGTATTATTAAAGATGGAGGTTTTTTTGGCTACACATTCTCCAGTCTTATCAAATAATCTTGACTACTATGTATCTGATCCTTCACAAACCTCCCGAGAGGCTGTTCTACTAAATATATACAGACCCAAATAAAGAGGTTTAACCACCTTTTCTGTGTAATATATGGAACATATGTAAGGGACTGTGTATCAGCTTCAGTCTTCCTACATGTAGACGTAAAACTACACGATTGCAAAGTGAAAAACTGCTCCTGTCTATAAAAAATTTTTTAAAAAAAAGGAAAGAAGGAAAGCACAATATACGGTATTCTGGACAGTTATATCTTCCCTTCTTTTGAAGTTCCAGTTTGGTGAAGAAAACGTTGGTTCTTAGAGAATCAGGCGGTTTCTTCTTGATGTTAATCCAGCAAATGCTTTGACACCAGCCAAAGATAATGTCCCCTTCCAGGAGCCCCGAGCACCACTGTCTCATCCGTCCTCAGCCTTCCTGTCTCCCTGTACACCTGCCTACAGCAGCCCGATGATGTACGAATTTGCTCGAAAGTATTTTCTGTGAAAAAAAAAACAAAAAAACAAGCCAGAAGATGAATTTGATCCGTGTTGACGCTGGGAAAACTGTCCCATGTCTTTGCTGTGTTGAAGTGTGACTGTGGTCAGTCCCCACCTCCTCCACACAAACACGTCAGGACAAAGCAGTTGCATGAAAGACTCGGTCTCTACTACGGTACTGCTGTGCATGTCTCCAAGTCCCATCTCTCCACTGTACAATCACTGTAACGTACGGGGCGACACCAAACCTCCAAACGTGGAAAAAGGTGAATGAATGAACCAATAATGTATAAAATGATCAGAACCAACTGAGAATCATTGGATCTGTACAGTTGTTTCTTTGAATTGATAAATACAGATTGTGATATTGAAAGTGTGTTTGTGTCTTTTTGTGAAGAATTAAAGTGGTGAAAATCCAAGTCCTCCTTAAGATAATTCAACTTTCATCTCGTGGAAGAGATGATCAGGTAAAAACACGGGAATGACTTCAGATGTTGGCTTTTCCAGTTCCTACTACACTTGAAGTTGTGTGACATTTTCATCTTCAGAATCTTAAGTTTTGGACGTTGTTCATAAACAAGATTGTGCCAAGTTCTGAATTATAGTGTGTTGGCGTGTTTTAGGAGCGCTGAGGACCCAAGAGCAGGAGGCAGCAAGGTCCATCCAACCAGCAACCATCCCACTTCCAGGCTGAAGCTCACCCAGGAAGTGCATTTTGTTGCTGTTCCTCTACTGACCACTAGGTGCTGACTCCAAAACAGAGTAAATCCCCAGTTGACTCTCATGTTAACGTTCCACATCAGAGAAATTTACATTAAACAATGAAGCTGACCAATCAGATGCCTCTGGAGAGCTCATTCGACGTGCTTGACTGACAGCTACCAATTGGCTTTGACAGCTTTTTCCTGCCTCTTTGCAACGTGGCACCACAAAATTAGAGGAAAAATAAGCTTTAAAGGCTCTGTGTAGGTCATGTGACCTGATACTTGGTCCAGTATTTATGGTCAGTGGTTCCAGCAGAAGAGTACTGGGAATCTCTGAACCAAACATGAAAAGACACCAGCAGGTTGGCTGTCTGATACCAAAGCTTCAAATGACGCTTCAGACTCTAGCTTTGAAGCATGATCTGGTCCAAAACAAAGTCACGTGACTGACAGACTGATAACATCTGGAGCAGCTCCTGCTCCAGATGTTATCAGGAGCACTCAGTCCTCTGAGTGAATCACGTGATCGGTTCAAACCAGTCCATGACTCGCAGGATGCTTCGTATTGCAAGACTTTCTACCTGCATTTTTATTTCTGTTAAGACCAGTATCAACACAGTTTTTTTTTTCAAAAGCCAGAGAGGTTGTTAAAAAAGAAAACAACTAAGCACAAAAACTGGGAAAAATATAGTTTCTCATTAAAAGTTTTTGAATCACCTTTACAAGTGCAAAATCACATCATTTACACAAACACACCCTACGACCATCCCAGCATGTTCCCCCATTACTACACTCCATTCATTTACTAAATCCACTGGCCAATCAGTCGTTACAAAGCAAGATATTTTAGCTTGGCTGGCGTATGTTAGCTTTTGTTAACGCTGGATGATTACTTTGACCTTAGAGTTACTATTACTTTACAGTAATTTTGACCAAATCTGTCCAAATACACTCTAATGCGAGGTCCAATCATAGACGATACGAGCCACTATAGACCCGCCCCCATGTGCAGTTTCATTGGCTGGGTTCAAGCTGCCTAGCCACAGCCCAATTGGCTGAATGCGTTGACGCATTGAAAGTTAAAAGTTTCTCAACTTTTGATGGAAGCATTGCAACACACATTACCCACCTAGTTATCATCAGTGGATGATGTCAGAACCATCGACTGTAAATAATTACAGACCAACTATCTGGTCACTTGACCTGAAGGATTGTACAGCCTTTTAAGCACATTTCTGCTGAAACCGCATGGCTTCACGTTGCAAAACGGCATGACAAAGCTTTTCAAGCACGTCAAACGAATCTGGGCATCTGATTGGTCAGCTTTATTGCTCAATATAAATTTATCTGATATAGTACAAAGTAATTCACCCCGTACAGTTGATGTGGATGTAAAATCTAACTACAAAGACCAAAACCAACTTTTGTACCAGACTGTAAATGTGTTTAATTCTGCTGCAAAGTTGGTACTTTTAACATGGGAGTCAATGGAGATTTGCTCCATTTTGGAGCCAGAACCTACTGGCCAGTGGAGGAACTGCAACAAAACATATTTCCTGAAACAGCTTCAAGTCAGAAGTGGGATGGATACTGTAACAAGTGGATTGTTTGCTGCATGGTGTGTTCCCAGGGGGATGGATTGGACTGCGACACAGACCAAGAGAGGGCTGGGTTTGGCACTTGGAATGCCGTTATGCACTTGTGTTCAATAAAGTTTAGAGTAAGCACTGATACTGCTTTACCCATCCATTCTGGATAGTTTGATAGAACAGAACAGAATGAAACATGGTGGCAGCGGTCGTTAATTCAGCTGAAGTAAGTTTGTGCTGAGCCGGGAAGTGTCTGAAGTACCGCTAGTTTGTTGCAGTTAGCCTAGCCCAGGAGTTGGCGCAAGTGACTGACCGATGCCTACGGAGCCGAAGGCTGAGCAGAGGACACAACATGTCGCGATGGAGGGTCTCAAGCAAAACGACACAAGACACAAAGTTGTAGGAAGTGACTAAGCTGATTCTTACTGGATGGCCACAGAACAAAAAAGACACTGCGCAAACAAAACATTTGAGCTTCAAGGATGGCACAGTGTTCAACGGGGAAAGAGCAGTAATTCCTGACACAATAAGACGCGACCTCATCCGCCGTATACACTCACCACATCTGGGAGTGGAAGTTTACCTCAGAGGAGGACGTGGGTGTGTGTACAGGCAAGGGATGAATAAGCAGATGTTTATTTCCAAATACTGCAGGTCAGTTGACCTCAAGCAACAGAAAGAGACACGTCATTGCCATGTTACTGCCTACAGACCTGGGGCCAAGGCAGCAACTGATTTGTATGTAGAATATGGGTATTTTGTTTACAAAGAAAATGTATAACTTTTGGGGAAAAAGAAAAAGAGAAAGGATGTAACAAGTGGATTGTTTGCTGTATGGTGTGTTCCCAGGGGGACAGATTGGACTGCGACACAGACCGAGAGAGGGCTGGGTTTGGCACTTGGAATGCTGTAATGCACTTGTGTTCAATAAAGTTCATAGTAACCACTGATACTGCTTTAACTGACCATTTTGATAGTTTGTTAGAACAGAACAGAATAAAACAGGTACCGTTTGTTACAAATGGTCACATGACCAGACAGTTTGTCCGGTATTTACAGTCAACATGAAGACCTTTGTTGGACTGTAAGCACTACAACAGTTTGTGATTTCAATGCGTGCTACAATAAAACCTAACAAAATAGTATAATAATAATAATAATATAAAAAAAATTAATAAGTTGAAGCCTTGCTGGAAGCCACATATAGAATCCATACGGTGATGAAAATCACTTGCTGTTCTTTACAAAGTCAGAGTCTTACCGAATAAAATTCTTCACTTGTTCTGCCTTACATGACATGCTGTGTTGAAATTTGGAGAAATGCATGTAAAACATATACAGTTCCTATAAATAAACTTCAAAAAAGAGCAATAAGAATTATGAATAAAGCCAGATTCCAAGTAAACAAACCTTTAAATTAAGAGATGGACATTATGCATTAAGAGCTCTGTACGTGTCTGAAACGTGTAAATTTAAAATAAATGTTTAACGTAGACATGTCTCTGTCTGAGGAGTGAAACTGTGGAACATCTTTACAATGATTTTTAAGTTATTTAGTTCTTCTCCTGGATTTAAAAAATATTATTAAAGTGTAAAATAATTAAAGACTACAAATGTGTGATGAAGATGAAGGACTGAAAGTAATAAAGTTATTATTTTTATCATCACCATCATAATTCTTATTCATCTTCTCTACTATTATTATTATTATTATTGTTATCATCATAAGAATAAGAAATTCTTTATTAGTCTCACAGCGGTTTGAAATGTTTGAATAAGACAACACTGAAATAATTTTAAAAATACTAAACAAAAAGCAAAAACAACCTAAAAAGGTCCATTATTAAGTGGGAGCTGCTGCAACAGGCTACCACTGGGGGGCGCCATCTTGAACTATTATATTAATGTTGTTATCATTGTTATTACTGTGTTAATGTATCTATAGTTTTTTTTTTTCTAGTTTGTATGAGCTGATTCCAGGCTGTAAGTGGCTAAAACAAGCAATCCGCTTCAGACTAAATTTCTTTTTGTTGTTGTGTGTGAATACTATACAGTCATTGATGAATACACGAAATTTGAATTCAAAAAATAAGTCTTGTTGTTGGGGAAAAAACGTTTTTCCAAAAATACCACGCTCCAATGTAAGCTTGTACATACTTTTTAACTAAAAAAACAACAGTTTACGAGTTTATTCGTTTATTTGTTCATTTTTGCGTCCATCTGCTCCTTCGCTTGACCTGTGACCGCTGATCACCCGGAAGCGGAAGCTCCGCGGCTCTCAGCTCGGTGTCAGACGGTGAATGTGGTCGTTTCGGCGGTATAAAAGCGGCTTAAGTCAGTTTGAAACTCTTTAAAGCGGCTTTATAATCCCTCTCTGGTCGGACTCGGGCTCCAACTTGCGCTGAGATGCGACGATTCGAGCGCTGAGTTCCGAAAAAGGACCGAAAATGGAGGCGCGCTTCTCCAGAGAAGCGGCGTCGATGGTGGAGGTGGCCATCCGGGCGACCGTGTCCGTCCTCGGGGGCGGCCCGGCCGAAGGGCCGCCCGATGCGGGTTCGGAAGGGGCGACGTCCGGCCAGATCCGGGAGATCGAGAGGTGCCTGCTGGATCAGCTCCGCGGGTTGTTCGCGGACGTGTGTTCGGAGCTGTGCGAGGAGAACGAGGCTCTGCGGGCCAGAGTGGAGCAGCTGGAGGACGTCCTGCAGAGGAAAGCCGGGCAGCTGCAGCAGGAGCTGGAGGCCAGGGTCGGCCAGCTGGGCAGAGACATGCAGCAGCTGGAGCAGGAGCTGAAGACCATCAGCGAGACCCAAGGGGGCCCGAGCCAGAGCCAGAGCCAGACCCTGGTGCAGGACGGCTCAGTGACAGGTGAGAGGGCTGTCGGTCAGATCAGCTGATTCAAATGAATGAATCGGCGTCGTCAAGTCGACACACACACACACACACACTCATAAATATCTGAGTCGCATGG
The DNA here is from genome assembly GCA_037176975.1 of Arrhamphus sclerolepis. NCBI lineage: Eukaryota > Metazoa > Chordata > Actinopteri > Beloniformes > Hemiramphidae > Arrhamphus > Arrhamphus sclerolepis. The sequence goes on along the minus strand of JBAMYA010000005.1, from coordinate 1,365,323 downwards.
ATTAAAGACATTACATACAAGTAAACAAACAAACAAACAGTAAGGAAGCTGTAAACATCTGAAAAACAAATCAGAACAACATAACCAGCTGTACTAAAGTTGTAATGCAACAACGTAAACACAGTAATTCAAATTAATATAACTGTATTCTAAACGTTACACGGCATTTATCACCCACACATTTATAAAAATCATTCATATGTTGCAGTCAACATAATAGTTGCCAGGAGACACTCTGCTTGGTGTTGGGAGCTGACACTCGGTTTGGCCTCCGAGTCTTAACGAAATACTCGGGAAAGTGTTGCGTCCTCCTTTCTGCTGGTCTGATTAGTTCACAGAATAAAGGAACTGCTTTCCTTTTGCTCTGCTCGTTGCAGAACGGCCGTGCTATTCACATTATTAACTGCAAATACTAACTAAGGTGAATTAGAAGACAAGTAGAAGTTTATCGGTCCGACAAGGACTTTTTATACACTTTGAATCAGGTGTGCTGTTGCAGGGAAACGTCTAAAGACATCAGGACCCTGGAGGACCGGGCTTGATTCAGGACACCCCAGAATCAGACGAATCAACTGTGAGACGTCCTTAAATCTGTGTGTGCAGGCAGGGATTCCAACAATAATGTGCAACACAGTCACTGCGACTCCAAGTAGAAGTTAAACTGTTCACCAGTGACTTTTTCACTTAAAACACTGATTTTACTGCACGAGTTTGGATGCTGAACTGCATAAGTGATTTAACACCTGTTGTTATGAGTAACCATGGCAACAGGAAAACTGTTGACATGTATTTGAGATTTCCAAAGCACAGGATTTGCCAGAGATGAGACTCAAATCCTGATCCTGAACTTAAAACTCAAATCCAGATGAGTTTAAAAAAAAAAAAGAATAAACTAAATTTTCAGCGCTGTTTAGCATTATTCTTTTATACTTAATAATTGAATCCATACTATTCTGTATGAAGTCCAAAAACACCATTTCAAAATAAAACACATCTGCATCCACGCTAGTGTTTCTCTCCATATCAGCTGCCATCTAGACACAGCAGACATGCAGTTAAGTCACCTTAGTGGTATAAGGCCTTCATTTGTCTTAAGTTACATTTCCTTTTACTTTTGAGCGAAAGTTGATGTGTGAGGAGTCAATGTAAATATTCTCCAACTTTATAATGTTAATGGCTGATGTGGACTGTTTTACTCGCAGTGTGAAGATACTTTTAAACCAAGTGCTTTAAACATGAGAACAAATTTAAAATATAACATATTTGCTTTAGCCAATGGGCTTTTTGCATATTTAAGCTTCAGTTTGTGTTTCTTAAAGTGACAGTGGACTGATTAAATGAACTTGATCTGCTGCCAGACACCCACGCAGCCAATTGACCGCTGGGTAAGATTATGCACTTTTACCGCCCCCTGCTGGTTGAGAAGTACAGTTGTCCAGACAGCTGGACCCCCCAGGGAAAAAAAATATCTAAAATATCTAACTAAAAGCCTGCTCACAACACTATCATTGTTTTCAGATCCTCCTGGTAGTAACCAGTTAGCCACAGAATGGAGCACATTTAATAAAAGAAAAATGATTGGAAGACATCTAAGTTTGTATCATGATGGAGATCAGTTTAAGTCTGTGAATATGGGAGGGGGTCACAGACCACAGTCTTCAAACTGTTGGGAACACGAACAGATCTATGAGCAGCATTTGCATTTGCATTTGCCAGCACAGCTGCACTGACAGTGAAGGTCTTTGTGCTCTCGGTGTCCTCTAGCTAAGCACCTGTCCTTCAGCTCAAACTGAGATGGACGAGAAACGTTCCACAAAATGCTCCTGGACTTCAAAGAGGAAGTGGCTGGACCTGCATGTCCACCGCTGGGTTGGAAATTATGTTTAACTGTTAAACTTTTGGACATAATTGTCCCTAAATTTTAATAATTGGTGTCATTTCAGGCCATTTTGGCAAATTGTTTTACAGTGAAGTCGGTCGTAAAAGTTTGTCTTAAATCAAGAAAGTCTTTGTTGTCATTGTGCAGGAAGGTTACAACAGATACAACTCAAAATGGTCCCACAGTCGATTAACAATGCCGATCGCAACAGAGATGGGTGGTCTGAGTGGCCCAGGTTTGTCTTTGAAGCCCGGCCTGATGTACTTAACACGCAGATCCAGTTTAGGAGAGCTGCGTTTAGAGATCTGCCTGATTAAAAATCTCCTGCAATGATGTGATCAGCCTCAGGATACCTGCTCTGCTGATGGCTAAAGGTGACTGCCATCTGTCTTTGGTCACAGGAGGACCAGAGCTGCCAGCCTCCACCTGCCAGGCGGCTCCAACATGTGACGAGAAGGAACCCGTCTCAAACACGCCTCCGTTTTCAGCTTCCTCCAGCTCCCAAACTCTTTCTGTGACCATCTCTGCTCCGCCTGCAGACCTGACGCCATTTGTCAGCATAGTCCCCTCTGCTGCCACAGTGCTGTTGGTGGGCGCTACCCTGCCCCCCACGTCGTCCTCAGCTGTCTCACAAACGTCGGCCGTCATCCTCAAAGCATCAGCCTCGTCTGAGTCCGCCCCCAGTCCAGACGCCAGCTCTGTCAGCGGTCTCGATCCGGTACAAGACAAGGTCGTACGCTTCTGTAGACTCCAGTTTGTCTGAAAGCAATAGTGAGCTGAAACAAAATGACTTAAGATCAAATGAATCTCTTTGCAGCTGTCTCAGAAGTCTTTGGAGGAGTTGCCATCGACTGTGGGCACCGAGGTGGCTGCTGGTACAGCTGAAAAAGGTGGGACTGCTTGTACCTTTATACTTGCTGATGCTCGTCTCTATAATTTGATTTGCTTCAGGAGGTAACAATAACTTCCCATTCACTTCCAGAGTTCTCCGAGAACAGCACTGAAGACAAACAAGTGAGGCTGGGCGAAAAGCCTGGGAGAAGTCTAAGAAACAAGAAGTCACAGAAGGGGAAGCGCTTCTTCTGTGAGCACTGCGACATGGGCTTTCATTGGAAAGGCGACCTCAAGAAACACGCGGCAGTCCACAAGAAGCCTTTTCCTTGCGAGCATTGCGGCAGAAGCTTCCTGGAAAAGAAGTCGCTGGAAAATCATCTGCTGCGGCACGAGTCGACGAAAGCCCCGCTGCCCTTCCCCTGTCCTCAGTGTAAGAGGTCGTACAGAAAAGAGCAGTCACTCCAGAATCACCTCAAACGCCACCAGCAGTTGAAACCGCCAAAGCCGTTCGCCTGCGACCAGTGTGGGAAGACGTTCAGGGTCGAGCAGTCGCTGGAGAACCACCTCGTACGCCACGAGAAGTGGAAGCAGATGTTCAAGTGCCAGCTTTGCGAGAAGACCTGCAAGACCTCGGTCCAGCTGAAGTGCCACATGGCCGTGCACTCGGAAGAAAGACCGTTCAGCTGCGCGACGTGTGGGAAGGAGTTCAAGAGCAAAGACACGCTCCGATTCCACCAAATGGTTCACACAAACGCCAAGAAGTACAAATGCACCATGTGCGAAGAGTCCTTCAAGTACGCCCACTCCCTGACTGTGCACAAGAGGAAGCACACGGGCGACAGTCCATTCAGATGCGAAGTGTGCAACAGGTCATACCGGACTGGCACCGCTCTGAAAAGACACCGAGTCATCCACACAGGGGAGAAGCCCTTCACTTGTCACATATGCGGAGCAAGGTTCAACCTCAATAACAATCTCAAACGCCACATTCGCATTCACACGGGAGAGAAGCCGTTCACCTGCCAGGAGTGCGGCAAGAGCTTTTCCGACAACAACAAGCTCAAGTCCCACATGCTCGTCCACGGCGCTCGGAAACCTTTCATGTGCGATCTCTGCGGGAAAACCTTCCTGTTCAACTGCCGGCTGCAGATACATCAGAAGTACGTGCACGCCGACAGGAACCAGGACTCGGACGGCACGCAGAGTTTACTGCAGGCCAGACGGCAAAACAAGCCGCTCGTCAAACCGTTCAGCTGCAAGATATGTTTGAAGGGTTTCAGCGCCGCCTGTTCCCTCAAACTTCACGAAAAAGGACACAGTGAACACAAAGAGTTCAACTGCAGTGTGTGCGGGAAGGCGTTCCACAACAAATACTCTTTCAGCTATCACCAGCGGAGCCACTCGGGAGAGAAGCCGTTTGTTTGCGATGTGTGCGGGAAGAGGTTTTTCCACACCTCCGCTTTGAAGCAGCACGAGCGCATCCACACCGGCGAAAAGCCGTACAAATGCGACCAGTGCGGCAAGGCCTTCAGGACGGACGGGAACTTCTACCGACACATGCGGATTCACAGCGGGGACAAGCCGTTCGAGTGCGTGTACTGCCACAAGAAGTTCCACCAGTCCAACCAGCTCAAGTCCCACATGCAGATCCACACGGGCCAGAAGCTCTACTCCTGCCAACAGTGTGGCCGCGGTTTCTCCGACTCGAGGCAGCTGAAGAAACACACCTGTGACGGGTCATAGGTCGTGTGATGCTTTGTCTATCACTGCGGTTGACAGATTGTGACACAAAAATGATTTCATGTTTGGAACAGCTTTGCAGAAAAACCCTAACTCTGTAACAGGAATGTTTGCCTCCAAGTTATTTCGACATTTCAAGGTTCAGTAACTTTCCGGCACTCTTAATAAATAAGGGATTAATCCACTGTGATCGATAAAAGGTGATTCATACTTCTGCGCCAAAGCTACGCCATAGCCTGATGTTCACATCTCGAACATCTCGTCACCATGGACAACAGGAAGTGTGATTGGTAGATTTGTTCTTTGTTTTTGAATTCCCCACCACTTCTTCTTTGTAATTTTCAGGTCAGGTAGAAAAAAAAAAACATTTATCAGCTTCAACTCATGTAAAATCTGCTTTATTTTCTCCTTTGTTATGTCTGAGCTACAGTGTTGCAGGAAAAGAACCCCTAGTGGTCAGTGATGGAATTACTGAGCCACACAAAACAATAACGCACAAGTGTGAACGCCATCCTACGTGTGTTTCTGCTACACAGGAACATAAATCAGCCTTGATGCCTGGTTCACACCGTACAATTTCAGCCATCTCAGATGAAAGTTGACAGTTGTGGGGAAAGTCGGCCTGCCTGGCGTTAAGCAGTGAGACCGATGAGCCTGAAATACAATTTTAACATATGTTCAATCGCACAGTGTAAAATTAATTATTTACTTGATTTCACGTCGTGCCATGTGACTTAATCTGATAAGACTAAAAATTGTACAGTGGGAATCCGGCATAAGAGGAAGGTTCTACTCATCAGACGTTTGAGGTATTGTTTTTGGGATCAGTAGTTTCCTCTCTTTGTTTTTTTCCAAAAATTGCCTTTTGAAAACATCGAGAACATTGTTTGTGTTATTAAGAATGTGGAGCTATCTAAAAGAAAATCCAATACTTCTTTAAAATTCACATATAAATAATTACATGGTGGCTTAAGCTATTTCCCCACATTTGGAATGAAGCTTTGTTTTTGTTTTTTTCTCTGCAAATTCATGATCATCCACTGAATGACAGTGACATGTTTATTTAAGCTGTAAATTTACATTCTAATGTACAGTTCGTCTTGTTATGGTATCTAAATGAATTTCCTTCATATTTTGCCATTAAATAAGATTTGAAATTTGAAAATGACTTTTATTTTGAAATTTTAGCGTTTGGCTCTTATCATTTCCGGGGGGAAGAGACGCTAACGCTCCTGCTAATTCTTTATCCGTCAGAATTAAGAATTTTTAAAGTTATAATGTTGGAAAACGCATTGTTTCATTCAGAAACAAAGTCCATCGTAGAGACGCTCGTAAAGGCGGCGACCAATATCCTCGGTAATCCAAAGGAAAAAACTACAATAAAGACGCTACGTGTGGGTTTTGAGGTGAGTTTAGCGGAGACGGTAGATTTATTTTATATTTTGACGTTAAGGGTTTTTAAACCGGGTCGGTCAGAAACGCTATTAGAGGGAGATTGGTCGCATAACAACGACACCGTCGACTACAACAAATATGGCGGACTCAGTTGAGCAAAAAAAAAAAATAAAATCACGAAAACTAAGTGCAGTATTAAGATGAATTGACTTCATAACGCATGCTGTTTCATTTATTGTGCTTTCTGTGTTACTATAACGCCATTTGTTCAATATTCTTTTATTTTATTCTTTAAATGGGAACGCAGATTAATCGTCTTTTTTCAGAGCAGAGCCATCATCACCATGGTAACCGTTAAAGGACGGACTCTTTTCTCGACCAGCTATGTTGAATAAAAACAATATCAAAACTATTTTCTTATAAAACCTCAAATTCCACAACATTGGCAAGTTTTGTCTTAAATTTTGAGGGGGTTGTACTATAATCACAAAATTTTCTGGTATAATTGCAAAAAATCCATATCATTTTCTTTTATTAGATCTTTTTCATAAAATGATTTTTTTTGTCTTAAAATCTCCAATTTTTACAAATATTGCTTTGAATATCGCTAAAATGTTTATCTTCTAAAATCACAAATTAAAATATGATTATTTAAAGCTAACTTTGATGTAAAATTGGAAATATTACAAGACAGTATTTTTAATTAAAATTACTTTTTTTTTTTGAAAATATAAACGTTTTGCAACAGTTTGACATTAAATTACATTGGTCAGAAAATTGCAAATTTTGTATAACTTAAAATATTTGTTGTAGAAAGTTCATTATACAAAAATTGAATCATTTTGCAAAAATATTTTTCAAATGTTTGCTAAATCATAACTTTTTGACAGAAACCAGCTGCTCTGGTTAATATTTTTTGTTTTGCAGTAGGAAATAATCCAGCTCTCTTTATTTTAAGCCCACACAGCCAGATTTTGACTGCGTCGTTCAAGTGCTGGTGCGGGAGGCGACCAGAAAGATCAGCAGCGTTTTCTCCCTGCTGTCCTCAAAGCTGCTCGCTGAAAACGTTGCTCTGAAGGAACGAGCGGGGCGGCTGGAGAGTGAGCTGCAGACGGCAAGGGAAAGTTTTGAAAATGCCAGACTGTGGAGGGAAAACGTCCTGAATGGCTGCCCGGTGCTCTTTGAGCAGAGCGGGTTGATCTTCACCCTGAAGCCGTTCGGGAGGCTGGGGACAAAGCAGGACAAAACAACACCAGGAGTCCCCGAATCCTCTCCTGCTGCACAAGTGGACGGTGGACATGAGAATGGTCAGTTTCTGTTAAAGTGAAAATAGCAGCAAATCCTGAGTATAACTCATCCCTGCTCTGGGAGGTGATTAAGTTCTTTTAGGGTCTTTTTTTATGCCAAAAACACATCCAAGAAAAACACAAGAATTTCAATATCTGACTGGAAGATAAACTTATTGCAGATTTTCATCTGACTCCATCAGCAAATAATGTTCTTATTTTCTTCACAAAGCGAACATGTAGAAGGTTACTACAGAAAGAATCTACTTAGTTTATTTGTAGAGCAAATGTCATACGCTCTGTGATGAACTGGTGACCTGTCCAGGTGAACCCCTGCCCCCTGCCAGGAGAGAGCTGGGATAGGCTCCAGCAGACCCCCGTGACCCTGCACAGGAAATAGCGGGTATAGATGATGGATGGATGGATGGAAAATAAAATAAAGTAAAATAAGGCTGAGCACAGAGGAACCAAAGAGGAAACACCATCTCTGCATCGGGAAGGGAAAGCCAGCCAGGCCAACCCGTCCATCAGCAGGAGTCACCTCCTGTCCCCCAACACAGCCAGAACCAGCTGCCCCGATGCAGAGGGCTCCCATTGAGGAGACACTGGAGATTAAAATCTAAAATGAGATCTGCCATAAAATCATAAATAATATAATAAAATAATAGAACTCTGGTTCTGGATAAGCTAAAGACTTGAGGAACGCCACAGGTCATGGGAACAAGCTCAGATTTTTTTCATCAGTGGAAACAACAAAGCTTTAAGATCTGATCTGAACCACTTGAGAACTGGACCTGATAACCCCACCACATAGAATAGAATAAAGTAGAATATTATTTATTGTCACTGTTGTGGTGCTGTGCAATATATGTAAATAGAATAAGAAAAAACACGCAAGTATGAAAGAATAAAGCGCTTAATAAAACGCACTGAGTTGAGACGCTGAGCAACAGAGCAGAAGAGTCTATTTGTTCGTTATGTGTGAAAATGTCTTCTTCTTTTCTCTCTCTCATCTTTCTCATTTTGGTCCAGATGCAGACGAGAATGACATCACCACAAACCCCACTGAACGCCAAAGCACACAGGAAGCAGCGTCCAGTAAGAAGGGGAAGGTGTTTTCATGCGAGGTCTGCAGCAAGAGCTTCAACCGGCGCTTTCACCTGATGAAACACATGAACACTCACAGAGAACAGCGGCCCTTCGCGTGCGATCAGTGCCCCAGAAAGTTCAGGAACACGGCCACCTTCGAGTACCACCTGCTGCGACACGAGGAGAAGAAGTACAGCTCCTTCAAGTGCCAGCTCTGCCCGAAGACGTTCAAAACCAAAATGCGTCTAAAGACCCATCAGCTCGTGCACACGGACGCGCGGCCGTTCGTCTGCTCCACGTGTGGGAAGGGCTTTAAAACCACGCATAACCTCCACGCTCATCAGGTCGTGCACATGACCGAAAAGCCGCACAAGTGCTCGGAGTGCGGTGAGAGTTTCAGGTACGCCGTCGCCCTGCAGTGCCATCGAAGCGCCCACACTGGCGAACACCCTTACAGGTGCACGACGTGCGACAAGGTCTTCACGAAGAGGCGATCGCTCAGGGCGCACCAGGCCGTCCACAGAGGGAGGGTGTTCACGTGCGAGACCTGCGGGGCGGGTTTCACCTTCCACCAAAACCTGAAGAGACACAGCCGTATTCACACGGGCGAAAAACCCTTCACCTGTAACGTGTGCGAGAAGAGTTTCATGCAGGACAACAAGCTGAAAACACACATGCTTCTCCACGGGGCCACCAAGGGCTTCATGTGCGACCTGTGTGGGAAGACGTTTCTGTACAACTACCAGCTTAAGAAGCATCAGAAAGCGCTGCACGATGGAAAGCATGAGCCAGTCATTAGAAGGAGAACTCGAGAGCGAGGCGACCGCAGAGTCATCTATCGGCGAGACAAAACGCTGTTGGACATGACGCCGTTCAGCTGTAGGACCTGCCGCAAGGGCTTCGACACCGCCAGTTCACTGAAGAGACACGAGCTCATCCACGCAGGTGGCGCGCAGTACAGCTGCGGCGAATGCGGCAAATGTTTCTTCTACAAAGTCACGTACGAATACCACCTGCGAGTCCACTCGGGCGAAAGACCGTTTGCCTGCGATGTTTGCGGTAAGACGTTCATCATCCGTCAGGCTCTCAAGTCCCACCAGCTGCAACACTCTGGAGAGAAACCTCACAAGTGTGAGCAGTGCGGCAAGGCCTTCAGGATCTACACCAACTACCTGAGGCACCACCGCATCCACATGGGGGAGAAGCCCTACGAGTGCGAGGTTTGCGGCGTGCGCTTCAGGCAGCTCGCACACGTCAAGTTTCACATGCAGATCCACACGGGAGAGAGGCCGTACAACTGCAGGAGTTGCGGACTTGGATTTTCAGACTCCAGGCTGCTGAAGAGACACAACTGTAGTGAGAAATAAGATAAACTGTTGGGAAAGTGCTCACAAAGTCCTGGAAGTGCTGATTCAACTGCAGTAGCAGTCTCTTATCTGAGAGCAGAAGAAACCCTGCTCTGAATTACTAACACTAACCCTAAAACAACGGCCTGAACAAAATGTTTACTTTGGACATTCGGATGTAGAGTTTTCAATATGTTGACAAGATGAAAAATAAAATCTGAATGAGATTCAAGAACTTGTCATGCCACACATGTTCAGACATGAGATGGGACCAAACGTTGTACTGAGGTCTGCATAAGCCACAAAAACAGTAGTGCACATTATAAGAAAAGTAATAATCACAAAAAATGAATGTACAATACATACATGTGCCAAAATATGCATATCGAACTAGTAATGAATAATGGTAAATTTACCGAGACATAGATTGAACAAAAAGCTAAAGGTAAAACCTATATTACTTGACAGTTACCTCACATTATAACTTTATGTAACTCTGTGCTTAACAGCTTTGGGAAACTTCACAATATTCATGTCATTTTGACTCATTTGACAGCAAATACACCCTAAATATAACTGAAATAACGAGTAACTATGAAGTGGTAATTGAAAATTTGTGCTAAATTATTTTAATTTGTAATATTATAAAAGTAATTCTGGAAGTTACTTTTGGAAGATGGCTTAGTGGTCAGCACTGTTGCCTCACAGCAAGAAGGTTCCTGGTTCCAGCCTCCACAGGGGCCTTTCTGTGT
>JBAMYA010000005.1:1343921-1354902 GCA_037176975.1 Arrhamphus sclerolepis | reverse complement strand
TGTGAGCTGGGATAGGCTCCAGCAGACCCCCGTGACCCTGAACAGGAAATAGCGGGTATAAAAAATGGATGGATGGACTTTTGGAAGAAATGTATTCGAGTTAGTTTTGTGTAATTTGACCCTTCAGATTGATGTAATTCGCTACTCTGAGCAGCAGGGGGCGCCAATTTACAAGCTCTTCCATACTTAAAGCGCGGGACTTCGGCGTACTTGCGTCATTCTGGTTATTTCTAATCAGTGTTCTATTATTAAAGCCTAAAAGCGATGAATAACAGTGTAGTTATAAAGTCGGAAGGACTAAGTTTGACCTCTGGAGGGCGAGCTTTCGCGTTTCATATCACTCGTCGAAGAAGTACACATCAGGAACAAAGCAGCTTCCAGTGCCTATTTTCGAAATAAAGCTTAATTTTGCGATTGTGAAATTACAAAACAAGTACATAACTATTTCTAGACAGCGTCGTTTGTACTTAAATTCAGTATTTCTACCCGTGTCTGTGAAAAATGGAGCGCGAAACTAACTAGAAAACACAATTCTTCATGTCAAGCACGTCTGCATGCTTTTATTTTGAAGAGCGTGACTAGGAAGAAAAACGGGTTCGGCATTGGGGGGGGGCAACCGACTGTTTTCACCATGACAACACTGCAATATTTAAGGTGTTAAGTTACTTTTCTTCTTTAAAAGTGTACAGCCGAAACGATCACGTAATTATCTGCCGGTATGTCGGAGCTCGAGGAGAAGGTTTGCTTCATTTTGGACACCATGGTCAACGCGACTGTGTCGGAAATCAGCAAAGTTATCGGCGACTCAACACGACTACAAGTGTCTTCAACCGACAACGAGCAGGACTCAGCCGATGACCAGAAGGTTCGGTTCTGATCACTGTTGGTTCCGGTTTATTATTTTCTCTCTAAATTATGCTTTTTGTTTTGTTTTGTTTTGTTTTGTTTTTACATTCAGGCAAACTGCCGATCATAGAAATAGAACAGTCAGATGACTGATTCTGTTAGATTGGATCGATTAACCGACCAAACACCCCCCTGTGGTGGGTTTGAGGTATGCTGGGACAAAAGAGTTAGTTTAAACACATGGGTTTTAAGTGATCAAATTAAAACAACAACAGAGAAATCCAAGAATCCAAGTTTAATTGTGTGACAGGCTGAGGCCTAGCTATCTGCTCTATGTCTAGGAGGTAATAAATAATCACATACGTCTATATTCATGGTACTGTTTTGTTTTTGTTGTTTCTTTTTTTAAAACATTATTTTGATGTTGGTTAGGGCTGGACAATAATTCAGTAATATGTATTGCAATATACATTTTTTCAGTAAGACTTTTAAGCACATTTTCAACATTTCCATGCACAGCATGATCATTATTATTATGGAAATGTTTGACAAAGTGTGTTTCATGGTAATGTTTCATTTCCTGGTTTTGACTTTAAATAAAAGGTAAACATTGATTTATTTTTGTTTACATTTTTTTACATATAAAAATTAGTTTTATAGGACAAGTTTGTATAGATTTTGTGGTTATAGATGTAGTTTGTCTGTGTTTTGTTTTGTTTATATGTATACATATATATATATATATATATATATATATATATATACATACTACAATTAATCCCCGTGGGGAAATTCATTCTCTGCATTTGACCCATCTGGGCTGTTGGGCCCAGCGCGGTGGGCTGCCGCGGTGTGGTGCCCAGTGAGCAGGTGGGGGTTTTGGGTGCCTTGCTCAGGGGCAGCTCATCCATGGATGTGGCCGTGGGGAAGCACTTGTTCAGGCACTCCCCCCGCCCACATCTTTAATACCAGTCCAGGTCTCTAGTCGGTACGCTAAGGAACCCCCCATTTCATATCATCCATCCATACATCCATCATCTATACCCGCTATTCCCAGTTCAGGGTCACGGGGGTCTGCTGGAGTCTATCCCAGCTCACTTCGGGCGAAAGGCAGGGGTCCATCCTGGACAGGTCGCCAGTCCATCGCAGGGCCATTTCATATCATTCATATCGATATCAGGATCATGTCGTGTTGATCAAAATTAAGAAATATGTTTCCATATAAATTTTTACCATATTCAGCAGTAATGTTGGTCAACACAAGGAAAAAGAGATACAAACTAGATAGATAAATTGTTAAAGCAGTCCCTGGAGGGTCTACAGTAAAATGCTGCTTTCTCCATTATATTAACATTAACCAAACTTCAGTGTGGCAATATTTAGTTGTAGATATGTTAGTGTTCAAATGTTTGGCTTTCATTTTTGTATATTTTGACATACATTGAAGATATTATCATAATGTTCTAAAAATGTGTTCTTATCTTTATTTCCCAACTGTGAAACTGTGAAACCAGAAGTTAGGGATGGTTTCCTCTGCTCTGATTGGTCAGTGCTGCCGTTCTGCAGCAGCTCTGCTGCTTCATCAGATGCAAACATACGTCTCAGAGTGCAGGCTGAGTCATCTCTGTTTTTTAATCTTCTTAAATAGTTTTTCTAGAACCTGTACACGCGGAAATGCCACAGAGACTTACTTTTTAAGTCATTGATCCGGGACATTTGGAGCAAGGCATTTCCTATAAATCACAGAGAGATAAAAACGCATTTCATGATAAGTTCAACCATTTACCACAGCTAAACAGAAAAGTTATTAGTTTCTCTTGTTGGAGAAAAACGCCTGATAGGATAGAAGAAATGTGGGCGGAGCAAGACAAGTCCCAGCATATATTCAGTTTTTTTGTATGTGAAATGTTGTAATGGTAGTGAATACTTTCATAAGCAGATTTAAAGTGTTTTGTTTCCTTCAGGTGATCCAGTTCAGCGTCTTCATGGCATCTCTGGCTCAGGAGACAGTGGAGAGGATCTGCCAGCTCTTCAACGAGTGTTCCTCTGTGCTGCAGCTAGAAGTACACGACTGTGATAAAAGTTTAAATCACAACATTATATATATATATATATATATATATGGAGCATGTTTAGCAACGTCTGTGCAGCAGCTCCATTTAAAGGAATCTTTCCGGTCCGTAAGGTGACACATGGTGCTGCTGAGATCGAGGCCCTGAGAAGGAAGCTGGAGGTGGTGGAGATGGAGCTGAAGCTGGTGCTGGAGGGCAGCGGGGACCAGGAGGAGGCGGGGGCGCCAGTGGAGGGAGGTGCCGAGCGGACAGAGGAGAGGAGCAACCAGAGCGGCAGAGCAGAAGGAGAGAGCGTCCAAAGTGGGCAGCAGTCAGGGAGGAAGAGGCGCAGAGGTGAAGCGTTTGTTTTCTGAAAAGCAAACAAAGCTGTGAGCTCAAGTCTAAACAGCACTTTTATACTGTAACACAGGAGTCATTCTTTGTAAAGATTGTATTTATTTGTTTTAAATATACTGTTGTTTATACTATGTTTGTCTTGTCTTTTCCAAAGATACGTCTTCTTTTATTTAGTCTTATGCTTTTATTTGCACCCAGCTTTGCAGGACTGGATCGTTCTATTTATGTATTTGATTTCTGACAGAATACAAAGAAACCTGCCAGTCTGAAATCCAGATTTCTTAACTGGTCGTGCTTCTAGCCAGTCGGTTTCTACACTGCTGGCTCAAACAGCAGGCAGGAACGTATGGACAGTAAACGTCTGGCAGCTTAACTGAATTGATTCTCTATAAATCAGCACAGCTGCTTTACTGTAAATGATTAACAAGGTCTTGAAACATAACATTTATCAATAACATTTTCTCCTTTTTACTTCTGTTGACAATCAATCAAATATCTCTGTGTTTTGGTTTGTTACTGTAGTGATGTCCAACGGTGGTGCTGGAGTGAAGAGGTCGCCTATTCTTCATCTATGGAAGGGCAGATCTTACGAGGTACGAAGCCTTAAACCCTCCTTTCATTTCCCATAATTCATCAAAGCTTTCTTTTAATTCCACTGACACACAACCGCGGTCAGACCAGATTCATCTCTGTCTCTGACTCTTCCTTCCATCTTTATTTCTGGGTTTTGCGTCTCTGTGTGACCACAAACTTTGAGTAGGAAAATATAGGACAACTGAACACCAAGATTATTTTCCTGTCATGTGAGGTCGGATCGTAGACGGATACGAGCCACTATAGACCCGCCCCCACCTATGATTTCATTGGCTAGCTGTAAAGTGATTGGCTGACATACATCTTGATGCAGACAACAGGAGGTAATTCAGTAAAATCATCAATAAAACTATTCTGTGGTGGTTTGTAAATGGTGATATGAAGAATGGAAGATTGTTTTATCTCCATTTTGAATGACACATACTCAAATGATGAAAACAAAACCCAAATAACAATTTGTGGGGGAGTATATTGTCCCTGAATATGGCACAAACGCCCCCACCCCTCTGGTTTGGCTGGATTTCAGATTCAAGTGAGATGGACGAGACTCAATCAGAACTGCATTAGCTGTGCTTTTGGCGAGCCAGGTCTCAGTTAAAAACATAAAATCAAGATTGTTAGAGGAAATAAAACTATTAATTCAGAATGATTTGTTACTTAAAGATCTGACATTGATGTTTGAGATTAGCTAGAGTTGGACTGGACGCTGTGTTCTTGTAAGAGATATGGATAAAATGTCTCTGATCAGACCCTCTGACTGCCCCTCACTTATCTAATCTATGTGATTTGACAACAGTCGTTATTTTAGAAGAGAACTGTCCCTCCCTGGACCTCTGTTTGAAACGGGGTTTAGCAACGCAGAGGTCCTTAGTGTCCTAGACAGCATTGACGCTGTTGGAAATAACAGCTGTGGGCTTTGGGGGGCTTTGGTTGGCGTAAGCTGGGGAGGGAGGCGGGCACAACTCTTTTTGAGGACAGAATCCTTGATCTCGCCATGTGTGGTGTGAGGAGATGAGCACGATGGTGAAGCATCTCTGGACGGTGTAGACGCAGCAGGCGGGTCTCAGGCCTGTGGTGAAGGTGATGTAGGAGCTGCTGCCTCTGTATCCTCTGTTCAGGATGCTGGAGGTGCTGCTGTGGCTGCAGTGGTTAAATCCACCAGCATGGCCAGTTGTTTCAGTCCACCTCTGTTCAGGTGTGGGTCTTTTACTTTAAACAGATCATCTCTTTGCCAGAAAAGATTAAAGTTCTCCATGAGATGCAGACTTTGGACAGCCATGTGTTCAGCTGAGTTTGGTTATCCTCCCGTCGATGTTTGGGTCCACTAATGAACGTTGGTATTCTCACTTTATCAAGACACAGTCTGGGGGGGGGGGGCTACAGCAGCTTGTTCATTTCCAATGAAAGTAGTTGTCAACAGACTGAGATGCTCACAGAGACCACAGGGAAGTGGAGCACCCTGAAAATTAGAACTTTATTACATGTTCATTTCTGATTTCCGCTGTTGTCAGCATAAATTAACGCGACGTACCGACTTTGTGTTTCCTCTCAGGACGCCACCCAGACAGTTCACATAAAAGAGGAGGGGCTGGAGAGTCTCGCTGACCAGACAACAGTCAGTGGTTCTGGTCCCCACACAGAGGACCCAGTCCAGTACGATGACGGTGACCCAGACTACCAGGTGAGTTTCAGAAATGCCTCCGTAACGCTTCTTCCTGTTTGTGTGTGTTTGTTGAAATTACCTGTGTGTTAACTAATGTGTAATGTAGCAGCAGCTGTACGTCGACATAACGATAAAAGACTGAACAGCATCGATACAAAATGGAAATACTGACGACCCGTTTTGTAGCGTAGACGAACAGCCTGTTTATCAATTAACCCAGAAATAAAAATGTGAAATATTTCAGCTACTTTAACTGTGAATTGATTGTGTTCAATTCACACATGATAGGTCCTGAATATTTAATTCAAAAAAATTCAAATATATATAACCTCGGCAGTATCGTGCAGTTTTTGATATCTGCAAACACCAAATCATCAAATTAGTATCAACGCATTGTGGCTAAAACAAAGAAGGACAAAAATTAAGCTGTTGGTGCATTTTTTTTTCTGTCAGCTGGAACCCGAAGACCCAGATGAGGTAGACCCAGAGTACTCCACCA
The DNA here is from genome assembly GCA_037176975.1 of Arrhamphus sclerolepis. Taxonomy (NCBI): domain Eukaryota; kingdom Metazoa; phylum Chordata; class Actinopteri; order Beloniformes; family Hemiramphidae; genus Arrhamphus; species Arrhamphus sclerolepis. The sequence continues at coordinate 1,348,892 of JBAMYA010000005.1, read as the reverse complement.
GATCCAAACCTGTTTCCAAGACCAGGTCTAATCACATTCGTGCAAAGAGTCAGAAGGAGCAGCCCCTGAGCTGCAAACTGTGCAGGAAGACCTTCAGCAAGCTCCTGCAGCTGAAAGCCCACCAGGCCATCCACGGGGCCAACGCAGAGAAACCCTTCCACTGCTCCCAGTGCGGGAGAGGCTTTTCCTTCCAGAGAAGCCTCAATGCTCACATGCTGCTCCACACAGGCAAGCGTTACCACGGTTACTCCTCGTGAGGACACATTGTTGGGTACAGTACTGAGGCAGGGAGAGGTTGCTGCTCTCAGCAAGGTGTAAATGTGAAAACATTTAGAGGGCAGAGAAACCCCACAACAAGATGACATCATCACTGAAACTCAATATTCTCTCTCCATAAAGATGTTAAGGCGGATGCGTCGGGAAACAGCGACATAAAAGCTCCATAATGATGTTAACTAATAATAATCCAGTCTGTTGTGGCAAGATTGCATCTGTTTTTCTTCTTTTTTTAAGATTGGCTTATTATTAATACAATTATAGTGAAATGTAATTAATTGGAATATAACAAATTTGATTTGAATGGAACATTGGTCATAAAAATGAACCTGTTGTGTTCTGATGTCGACCAAAAACTGGAATTTCGACTTTCATCCAACCGTTGGATAATAATTAAAAAAATAAATAAATCAATAACTAAAGGTTGAACCTCATTTTTCTTCAAGTTTCTATGTAGGAAAATCCTTAAACTGTAAATACAGGATGAACTATCCAGTCATGTGACTCATAGAGAGAACATGCAAAGTAAAGAGGCGGGACAAAGCTGTCAAAGCCAACGGCTAGCTGTCAGTCGAGCATGTCAAATCACATCCAGCCGTCTGATTGGTCAGCTTCATTGCTTAATATAAATGTATCTGATGTGGTTGAAAAACAGCCCACCCCCTGTCCCGTCGTCATGGATGTAATATGTAACCACAGACGAACAAAGAGGCTGTAAATGTGTTTAATTCTGCTGCACATTTGGCACTTTTAACATGAGTCAATGGGGCTTTGCATTGTTTTGGAGCCAGCACCTGGTGGGCAGTGGAGAACTACAACAAAATGTACTTCCTGGATGAGCTTCAGCCTGGAAGCGTGATGGTTGCTGCTTGAAAAGAATCAACAGACGCATTACAAAGATCCATAGAAGCGGTGTTAATGAAAAAAGATCATGAGACGTATCCGCTGGGGTTGGCCATCCTCACACTCCTCATCTGCTTTCCATTCACAGGTGAGAGACCACACACCTGTGAAGTCTGTGGTAAGGGGTTCACCCTGAAGCAGCTCCTGAGAAACCACCAGCGTCTCCATGCCGACGTACGCCCGTTTCACTGCGATCAGTGTGGAAAGAGCTTTTACCGATCACACGGCCTGAAGATGCACCAGATGGTCCACACGGGTGAGCGGGCCTACAACTGCCAGTACTGTAACAAGAGCTTCACCATACCAGGAAACCTGCAGCGCCACCTGCGCATACACACGGGCGAAAAGCCCTTCAGGTGCGAGACTTGTGGCAAAAGCTTCAACCAGGCGGACACCCTGAAAGGCCACCAGCGGACGCACACCGGCGAGCGCCCCTTCAGCTGTGAGACCTGCGGCAAGTGCTTCATCCAGAAGAGCGCCTTGAAAATGCACCAGAAGAGCAGCCACTCGGACGAGCGGTCGCTGGAGTGCGTCGCGTGCGGCACCGCCGTGGCGTGCGTTGACTCAATGCGCAAACACCTGCAGACGCATGCGGCGACTATTCCGTGCACGTGTCTGCTCTGTGGCCACCGCCTCTGCTCCATCACAGAGCTGCGCTCGCACCAGCAGCAGCACACGGTGGACCGGCCGCACAGCTGCGGCATCTGCGGGAAGAGCTTCAAGTCAGCCAGCTACCTGAAGATTCACCTGAAGACGCACAGCGGCGAGAGGCCGTTCTCCTGCGATATCTGCGGCCGCATGTTCACGCAGCACAGCAGCCTCAAGTCACACCAGGTGGGTTTCGCTTTGGTGATCATTCAGGACGAGTCCGTCTGGATTTTACCACCTAAATCTTTGTTGCTACCTAACGGGACGGCTGCGATGTTGTTGACAAGTGAAGACGGACAGTCTGAAACTTAAAAGTCACAGTCTCACATTTAGCTGGACAACCTTTAGCATTCGCTTTCACGCTGTTCTGATAAGTTTAAGCGATACCACATTTACCTCCATCCAGAGTTACTTACATTATATTCATTTTACATTTTCCATAATAGTCAACATCTCAAAGATTCTGAATGGGGTTCAGGTCTGGACTCTGAATGGGGTTCAGGTCTGGACTCTGAATGGGGTTCAGGTCTGGGGTTCAGGGGTTCCACTGTGGTGGCCAATCCATGTGTGGAAATGACGTCTCATCCCTGAGCTCATTATCAGGGAAGTTGTGTTGTTAAGTTCCACTGTAGCCGAGACGTCTCAGACATCAACAAAAGCAATGAAAATAAACAAAAATGGAAGTTGGTGTCTTTTCAAATTATGAGGTTCCACAAATGCAAAAATATGTTCAAGCGCTCCCTGTTTCTGTCCATTAGTCATTTATTAAGGCATTTTGCCATATTTATTTAACTTTCAGCAGGTTGTCAGACCAACGGACAAAACCCAAACTCAGAAAACGGAAATCATTTACATTTCCTATGAGGAGCTCAGCTCAGAAAACTGCAAAGTGCATCAGATCACGACGAGACATAGTAACGATATATTAGATGGGGTCTAACGTATAACAAATCAAAGCCTAATATCTGAGACCTAAAACCCAGAATCTAAAAATCTGCAACCAAGACTTCAGTCGTCTTTCTCAGTTACACTTTCTTTTCTTCTGTCAGCTCTAAAACCATCTCTGTTTTCTAATCGTCTTTCTCATTTTTGCTTTTTCTTTTTGCGGTTGCAGAACTGAAAAGAGTGTCAAATCAGTGCCACGTCAATTAACAGCAGTGGAGGCGGGACATAGCTGAGATCTAGTAGCTCATTGGCTGCTGAATGACTCGGCGCTTTATACATCGATGTCAGAGCACCTAAAAAAAAGAAAAGTGCAACTTTATTTGTCGCTTAAATTCTGTGTTTTAGTTCTCAGATATTTCTGGTTTTAATTCCTAACGTATCAGGCTCTAACTTTACGCCGTGTTAGTCTCATGATAAGCGGTCCTCTTACATTTATGATTAAGCATTGCTGTAACTTCTCGTGTTGACTTCCTTTTATGAATAGAAAACGCATCACTTTTTTTAATGACCACGTTTTTCATGCGACCCATTTAAAACAGAGCAACGTGTTTTCTTTGGGATATGTTTTGCAACTTGGATTTATAAAGAATGAGGCTACTCAGTGCATCATTTGGGGCTGAATAACTCGTTAAATCTTAGTTAAATCCTGTACTTTGGCCATGCAGTGCATAAATTGCTGTTAGTCTGGATTACATTTGCTGGAAAAGACTGATAACAACAAAAACTATTGAGCCGCTCTCTTAAAGACTATCAGAGAAATGATGTCAGGTTGTCCAAACTCTGTGATGTCTGAGTCTCTGGAAGGGCTGTTTAAATAAAGACGTCCTTTAACTTTTTTGTCCAAAGGTGGTCCACACCGGAGAGAAACCGTTCAGCTGTGACACGTGCGGGAAATGTTTCAGCAACTCGGGCAACCTGAACAGACACCAGCGCATCCACACCGGGGAGAAGCCGTTCACCTGCAACACCTGCGGACGCAGCTTCAACCAGGGCAACAGCCTGAAGGCCCACCTGCAGATACACACCGGAGAGAAGCAGTTCATGTGCGACAAGTGTGGGAAGAGCTTCTCCTACCTGAGGAACCTGAAGGACCACAAGTGCTTCTACATCTGAAGCTGGTCCATGATGCGACTCAGAGGACGGAGTAAACACCTCCTCAACGTTTAAAGTCCACAGCTGAAAGAACAGATTCTTTATTAAAGATCAGCTACACATCTGTGGGGAGCTTGGAAATAACAGCCTTCATATAAGCGGTAAAATCTGAAGCTGTTTTCACACATGAACAACAAAGAATGTCAGAGTCAAGTCTGGGTTTTTCCGCAGACCTGAGTACAGGTGCAGAACATCATCATCATCATCACAGTCACAGGCGGACGAAGAGCCTCAGCGCTGATCTGTAGCAGTCTGTCGTTTTGATTTCTATAGGCATTTATTCACAGGTTTTTCCAAATAAAATATAAAAATCATACTGGATGTGCCACGTTTTTTTTTTCTTTCAGAGAAACTGCCAGTGCGTTCTTACTTTTCCTCGTCCATGCCACGCCCCCAGCCCCGCTTTCTCTCGGCATTTGAAAAGGAGGTGAGCCGCAGACTTGCTCACAGTTCCTCGCTGTCGATTTACCAACCTGAATCATCACAAAGAAGCATCTCGCATTAAACTTAGCAACAAACCACAATTAAACTCAGTTTAAGTGTTTCCAGTAAAAACCGTGAGCGCCCACTTTCCTGACTCCGCCCAACCGGCCGAGCAGCCGCAGCCTGACGGAGCTCTTCATGTCAGCTCACGCTGTCGGTCGTTTTAAATGAAATACAATCCAAATCAACCGCGTGAGCAGCCAGTTGGCCTCTGCAGCTGTTAGTCACATTTTCAAATCTCAAGTTCCGTGACACAGTAAAAGGTGGAGTAGCTTAATTAAGTAGTAAAAGTTAATTTAAGTTAAGTTAATTTAGTTGTAACAAAATACTGCACATGAAAGCTGAGAGATCAAAAAGGATAAAAATGGGGTGTTTTTAGACTTCTTTTTTTACAAAGAAAAATTCCCAACTTTTTTTTTTAAATTTGTGATTTTACGAGATTGAGAAATTAATGAATAACAGTCCTTTTAATAGTAACCAACCGCTTAGTGAAGCGAACCCCAGTCATGCCTGCATGCCTGGGCAATTTATGGCCAACCCCAAGCGGCCACTAGCCTCTCCTTA
>JBAMYA010000005.1:1332052-1343821 GCA_037176975.1 Arrhamphus sclerolepis | reverse complement strand
GCTGCTCTGTAGAGCTGCTAGAGCGACGAACGCTGCTCTGTAGAGCAGCTAGAGCGACGAACGCTGCTCTGTAGAGCTGCTAGAGCGACGAACGCTGCTCTGTAGAGCAGCTAGAGCGACGAACGCTGCTCTGTAGAGCAGCTAGAGCAACAAACGCTGTTTTTTTTTTTTGTTTTTTTTTAACCTTGTTAACAACTTACAATGTTTGTTTTTTTTTTATGTTTAAAACCAACCATTGACGCTGCGACCGAGGATCTTTGAGGTGAATCGCCTCCAGTCTGTTTGTGGAAGGTCTAATATGTCATAAAAGCTTGTCTTCTGTCCTTTTTCTTCTTTTAATGCTTTTTTTCTCAGGACAACTTATTTGGAGGCTGCAGAATGAAAAACATGTGAATTTGAGGCCATGAAGTACTAATTAAGAGAAGATGGTCCTCATCAGGAAACCTCATTTCATGGCCGTTCAGGGTTTCCTCCTTTTTTTTTTTTTTAATACTTTTGACAAATTGTCCAAAATGTACAATTTGGAGTGAAGTAGATTTGAAGGTGTTCTGGCGATCTGACCCAGGTCTGACCTCAGATGGACGCTGTTGTTATCCTTTGCTGCTCATTGTTGCTTTCTCTGTTTGTTTGTTTGTTTTCTGGTTCTTTATCTCACCTGCCTCTTCCTGATCTTCTTGTTCCTCAACTACCGGACCGCTCTGTTAGTTTGTGCTCTACTGGTTCTTCTACCGTTCTGTGTCCTCTTCACCTTCACTTGCTTTTTCTTTCAGTCGATGTCTCTCTGACTCTAATTTTCCTTTTTCCATTCTTCTCATCTTCTCTTCACCTCTCCCCCCTCCCCCTTTCCTCCTAGGGTCACTCTTGACCCCTCTAAACGTCAGAGCTCAAACAAGTCCATGTCGGGCTGCACCCTCCCACAGGGAACAAAAACAGTTAGTAAGTCTTCCTTTCCCGTGTTTTCTGGCTGCATTTGTCTGTCTGACCGTCTGCCTGACCGTCTGTCTGTCCGCCAGTGCCAAGTCTCCCCCTCTACCCTTCGTCAGCTGTCTGCTGCAGGTTGGAGTTTATTCTTACAAACCTTTTGTTTGTCTGAGACACATCTGCTCTACAGGGAAGAATCCAGCTGAAACCTCCGTTTGAGAGGAAACTGAAACTGAGCGGCTTCACATTTTCTAATAGAGACGGTCTTCGTAACAGTATCAGCACACAAGAACTGAAACTGGATCGGTTGTGACACTAATTGTGCAAGAGGAAGTCATTTTTAACCTCAGTCCTCCTGCACGACTCGTCGTGAGTTCAACACATCTGTGCCGATTCAGCGATGACACGCTCAGAATGACTTTCGTAAAGCTGCAATGAGCCCCGGACGAGACGTACGAAATAAAACTTTAAATTGCAGCCTCAAATTAATATTTTATGGCTTCAAAGTAGTTTTACCGGGCCACTAATTTCGTGGTCGTGACCCACACTGAGAGCACATTCGCTTGTTTGATCCGTCTACTGTTTTGATGCCTCAGAATTCTCGTTTTAGGCCTCAAAATCATAATTACAGATTACAAAATGTTAATTTGAGGTCCTGAGATATTAAAGAAAAAAGGAAATCATGGCTACAATTTATAATTTTCGTTTCAGATCTGGTGTTTGGGACTAATTCTAAGTATTTTTTTTCTCCACTTGGTCGTCCTGTCATACGTTTACTTGTACCCTTATATGTTATTTAACTGCATATTTTATAATTTTAAGTCTGGAAATGTCCTGAGTGTCCTCGCCACGTGTTTACCAAACTCATGTTTTCTATCTGCAGTCAGTCGGTGGTGATGCGATGAGAAAACTCCAGAGTACGATCAGGATAAAATCAGACGTCTCCAAGCTTTAAGATCGTCTTTTTAGTCCAGTCTATTAGAAGAACTTTACGTTTTACTCATTTTCCACATAAACCTTCCCCTGTAGAGCAGCTGTAGTTTGTATTTCTAAACTCTGATCAGCAGCTGTTTGTTTGTCTGCCTGTTTGTTTGTTTGTTTGTTTGTTTGTCTCGTGTCTGTGCTGCTCAGCTTTATGAACTTCATCCTTCTAACAAAACACAAAACAATCATCTAGAGGAGTGTTTTATTCTGTCCTGATGTTGGTCTTTTCCTGTCTGACTACGTGGCTGGAGTCCATGGACGGCGGTAGTTTTAGCTTTTAGAGGTAAACGTCCGTAGAACAAGCTAACGGTGAACCTCTGTGAGGACGCTGCGTGTCGTATTCCCTGTATGAAGCCAGTTTATTGCAGCTCAGGCGCCTCAGTGCAGTTATTTTATAGAGAGAAAGTAACTAACAGCAGGAAAAAGGGCTGCACTCTTAGATATGAAATGACCTTGCTCTTAGAAAAATCGAATTGGAAAAGTCTAGACGGTAGAAACGGATGCGTGGGTGTGAAGGTGCAGTGGGTAGGTAGCCTTGAAGCAGCGGCGCGGTAGCCTCGAACTCGTGACTCTCAGTACGCAGCTCGTGCTTGGACCTGCAGATGCTTAGAAGCACCTCAGCGTACGACGGCGTCCTGGCTCGCTGAGCTGGCATCACTGCTTTGTTAATCGGGATTAGTGACGTAACCAGGATTTACCCTTCTCTTAAACGGCGATCTCTAACAGCTCCTCCTTAGAGATGCGTGATCATCTTCTTTCTGTCTTCTCTGAGCTTGGTCTGCACTTCATCCGGGCTCGTTGGCTGATGGACGCTGCCGCGGCTGCACGTGTTCCTACTTCTGTTCCTGATCTTCATGGACAGAAGCTTCTGGTGCAGCTGAAGGGTAGACGGTCGTTGATCTCCTCGCTGCGTTCCGTCGATGACGTGGTGTCGTTAGTTTCATCGTCTGGATTCATCAAATGCAGTTTACAGCCGAGTGTGAAATCACAATATATAAGCAGGTGATGGGGGGAGGGTGGGACTGCAGGTCGGCCGTGACAGTTGGCACCATGGTAGGAGCTGCAGAAGGACAAAGGAGAGAGACTGCAGAAGACGGATGATGTCAACGTAGCTCAGCCTGCAGCGAAATGCGTCCTGGTTCATTCTTTTTGGTCGGTAGAGTCAGTGGTCCTCCAGTCCAGACGTCCCTCTGGGTAGATGTCTGAGGGCGTGTGACCCAGGGACGGGGGCTTAGGAGACACCCAGGACCTCCTGGAGAAAACATAGGTGGAAATGTTGAAGCATGGGGTCTTACAGGGAATGATGTCCTGTAGGTGGCAGCACCAGTTGAAACCAGTGGTTACCACTACAATTGGGACTTTAGGAAGATAGAAAAGCGTTTGTTTTGAAGGAAAGTATAAAAGTGATTGGGGGGCATTGGTTCGACGTAAGGACAAGGACACAACGGGCTGAACCTCACAAGAACGTCCAGACTGTGTTCCAGACAGCTGCTGAGTTTCTGCCACTTGAGCGTTATTATTTTCAGGTTTATTATGGAGAAGCTTTATTAAAATGTCTTAACGTAAACAAGAACTGCCAGTAATATCACGATGTTAAGAGTCAGTAGGTGATTGATTCATAAATGCTCCTTGATGAACGTTCTGATGTTCCGTGTACATTCTTGGCTCCACAGTCTCTACGTTTATTTCTGTTAAATCCAGCGTCTGACGTGGAGGCTGAGGAATATCAGCTTAAAAGAAAAAAAACTATCAGTGAAATCTCGTTTGTCCCACTGCTGCTTCCTGGAGAAAAGGACAACAGCAGCCCCCGGTGGCCACGTTAAGGAATCGCAGCCTGTAAAAGTACATCTGGTGTTTTCCTTTGTTTTTATCATATTTAGTAATTTGTGTTTTTATCAGCATCAGATCAGTGTTTGTGGGCGTCACGTCTGTTGAATCATGGCCATCTGTTATAAATTCACTTCCTCTCACTGCTTTTGTTTTCTGGGACCGTGGTGTATCGTCCTTCCTCATCCATCCAGCGTTTCCGTGTCGTGAGTGATGAATTAAAGCGCAGCAGTCATGTTCTGTGTTGTCTGGATGAGTTAGCTTTGCTGCAGATGGTCCCACCAGGACGGGGGGGGGGCAGGACAGTGTACGGCCGATTGATTTCTAACAGATGCGTTTGTCTTCTTCTTGAGGGTCACAGACGAATCTGAGAGAATCAGCAGATCTCCGGTCACAAGGTGAGTACAAGCTTTCAGAATCAAGCATAGATTTTTATTTCACTACCTGGGAACCTAAAAGGCAAAATGCACTGACAAAAGGGGCAAGAAATGTCAGACTTTAGTATCAAATCAGTCTTGTTTATGAAAATAACACTGTGGTAAATGTTTACAACAGCCTCCTCCTGTAATCTGGAGCTGAACGTTTACACTTGAAAGCAGAACTTTGTGGACACCAAACCATCAGACCGTGATGCTGCTGCGTGACGGATGAGGGCTGAAAACCATGTAAACGTTTTATTTGTGTTTCATGACAGTAGAAGAAAGAAGAACAAAAAATATTCTAAGATCGTAACTGAGATGCATTCTAACTGGTTAACGCCTCAGGTCATGTGCTGCTGTGTGCAGAAACAGGAAGTGAGACTGTAGCCAGTCAAAACAAAACCATTACTAAGACATAAAGCATCCTTTACCACAGGTTTTGTCATGGATTTGTTCTAAAACACAAAAATGTCTCGCATACGTGTGCTCCAAACCCTCATGGAAACCAGACTGAATGTAACTGGTCTGATCTCGATGTCGTTAAAGTCGTCACACTCCCACGTTTACCTGAGCTGGTGTTTACTCGCCCTCCACCTGAATGTTGCTTCCATCTGCAGAAAAATCTGAAAAGAAATGCACCGCCACACATTTCTACTGGTGCACTAGTCATTATTTAGGTTATTTAGTTTATTTATTTTGGTTTCTTTTTTGAAATATTCTATGTAGTATTGTTTTAAAGTAAAAAGCACATTTGAATATGACATTTAAAAAAAGGAAAGGATTTTGCAGCTGTATTTAAGGGCTGACTCGTGGAGCAGATGCTAACGTCCTGGTATTTGCATTTCTATCATTTCTGGGTTGTGAGTCGTAGTTTAACGGTGTGTTGTTAAAGGTTTTGTGTACTCCCTCTCAGCCTCAGCCGCTGCAGCCCAGTCTCTGGTTAACACCAGCAGGTAAACCAGCAACACCAGACTAACAGTAGCTAACAGACTGTGGCGTGGCTTTAGATCCTAGACGATCCCTGCAAGTAGAACTGTGATTTTTCTTTATGGTTGAAAGCATGAGAACGGCTTCCCCACCCACATCAGCAGGGTGGATGTTCTGTGATGTGATATTTACTGTTGCCTGAAGTCATGTTACGCTAGAAAAACTGCTAATTTAGCTTTTTTTTTTTTTAATAAACTAGAATTAAAGAACTAAATCATTTCATTGTCAGTTGGTAATGAGGAGGTTTCACTTTACGCTGCCGTGTATGTTTGACTATCAGCCACACATTCACCCTTCTGTTGCCAAGGTAGGAAGTTGAAGAGTTAAAATAATGTGTGATATTAATACTTTCCCCCCTGTCCCCCCCCCACCATGAAAACACTCATGAACTCACTTGTCTGCATGTCTGTCCCACCTGTCTTCTAACATCTCCATCTAAACCTGACCTCCTCCACGTCCTCCCCCTCTTTCTACCTTCTCATCCAACCCCTCCTGTCTCTACGTCGCCCCGCCCTCTTTTTGCAGTCGCCATCTATCTGGGCATCAGAAAGCGGCCGAGCCCCGGACCCCCCGATGCGGCTGGGATGTGAGGGTGCGGAGCCCCCGCGACCCGGCCGAGGTGGTGCTGGCGCTGCGGGAGGCGGCGCAGGGCTGCGGCTGCCAGGTCCACCTGGCTGGGCCCTTCCTCCTGTCCTGCACCCACGGGGCGGCCGGCGCCCGCGTGGCCTTCGAGGCCGAGGTCTGCCAGCTGCCCAGCGGGCTGGGCCACAGCAGCGGCGTGAGGTTCAAGCGCCTGTGGGGGGCGCCGTTAGCCTTTAGAGACATCGCCACCAAAGTGTCCAAGGAGCTGGAGCTCTGAGGGCAGCCGGAGGTGGGGCAGAGGGACGGCGCCAACCCCTGTTCTCCTCCTCCTCTGATGTGGCTGGCTACACCTCACCTCCACCAACACCTCCTGCTTCTGGTTCCACCAATCACAGCCGGTCGAATGGTTGCACGGATGCTGCCATCGACAGACTCATGATGACCCTTGACCTTGGAGCTGCCTGTGACCTATGACCCCTGCTCAGCACATGCCGCCACCTCCTCCTCCATGAGCCCAACTGTTTTTACGTTTGAATGGCGTCGCTGAGAAGGACGAAGAGCGATCATTTGTTGTTGATATTGTTATTCCTGTTTGTCATCATTCCTTTTTTCCTTTTTTTAAAGCTGCTATTTAAAGAAGTTTTTATTTTTTGTGTACTAAGTTTATGTTCTTTCTTTAGTGCTTTTGAAATGGGCCGACGGTGACAGCTGTTGCCTCTAGAGGGAGACATGCAGAAATGCAGAGTCCTGTAGTCCTGGACCACGATAAAAACGAAGTTTGGCAGACAAAGAAAACACCTGATCATCTATGTTCGTCCTCTCAGTTTCAGCCGCTGGAATAACATAAAACATGGATTCTTAAGCCCCGTGTACCTTTTAAACACTAGTTAGCTTACCTGCAGCAAATACATAAAACACGATGATGACTTAGACTAAGTTTAAACTCAGTTTTAATCCGACCCGGTGCTGATTTAACACTGTGATCCTTTAATATCAAAACATTTGTCCAACAGAGGCAGACATTTATTTTTTTTTTAATGGTGGCCCTCTCTTCTTCTTTTTTTTTTAGTGAATCTCATGTTTTCTGCGGCGTCATGACTAATGAAGCAGATTTACAGTCGTCGTCCTGTTTAACTTTAGTGCAGTACAGCCACAAAGCCAAGAATCAGACCTGAATAAGTATTTGATCAAGACTCCACAGGGCTCCTTTTCTGGTTTCTTTTTCTTAATTGTTATTTTATTATTGGTGGCATGTTTTTGAAAATGATTCAGCACTTTTTTCATTGTTCTGAACTGGCAGTTTTTGTTGTCATGGCAGTCGGTTTAAAACTGATGATGGCTGCGTTCTGAATGGCTTTTTTTCTTTAATTCCGTGCACATACCAACCTGCAGCAGCTTCTTGACGTTCCAGAGTGAAAAACCCATCGTGGTAACGTCAGGTTTCCAAGCAGATGTGCTGTTTAGTGTCAGCGACGCCGCAGCGTTTGGATGTTTGGAAAACTAAAGGTAAAAGCAGAAAGCAGCAAATTTGTGTTGATGACCTCAGAAACACTCACGTAGAAACTGTTGACCAATCAGATTGAAGTATTGCTGTCGGAGGTTTGTGACTGTCCACCATCATCCAGCTGCTGCAGCTGCTGCAGAGCGTTAAGATTAGCATCAGCTCTTTCCTTTTACAGAAGCACTTTGCAGAACAAAGTGAAAGCCAAGTAAGACGACCAAAAGCAAAACCTACTTGAACTGGTTTGAAAACGCTCTGAGAGCCGCAGCGTCCGACATGAAAACACTGGCAGAGTCCAGTTTGTGATCTTTCCTGCAGGATTCATCCATTTCATGGGAGATTTCAGGTGTCTGAAAATGTGAAGCTGTGATTTAGGGATAGTTATGCAATTTCTTTTCATGTACAAAGGGGCTCAGCCCCCCCACCCCCACCCCCACCCCAGAGGCTGCTCTCTAGAGCCACACGTTGAGGCTACAGTTCTGTTGTGTAGTGTGTTTGAAGCTGTCGCTGTTCATCACTAAAACCTAACGTACGGGCTGAAATAACAGAAACGACCGAGCTGCAGTCCTGCATGTCTCCTTGGAAATGATGACATAGAAATAAAGACTTTCAACCTCTTTCAAACGTTTTTCCTCCTCATCTGTGTGGTGTCAGGTCATGTCTGTGGTGAGCAGATGCTGTTAAGGTTTCATGTGTTGATGGAAACATAAAGCAGACACGTTTGCTCCATGGGGCTTTGTTTAATAGTCTTGTTATATTTTACAACCAAATTCCTTTGGTGCGTATACATAGTCGCGACCAGACTATGCACGGATTGATCCCAGGATGTTACAGAGAAGATGGGAAGATGATGAAAGTTAAAGGCAGAAAAGAAGGATGAGGTGAACTGAGGTAAGAAAGGAAGGAGCCGAGAGAAGAGTGGAGAGTCCTTTTGACAAAAAAAGAAGTAGAAAGTAGCCGCAAGGCCGAAACCAGTAAAATAACTTTACAACAAGGCTACATGTTCATTTTTTTTTTTTGTACAATAAAAAAAAAAAACAAAAGAACGCAGACATTCACTCGTCGTGGGTTGTCTGTCCACTTTACTTCTGGGCGGGGATCATGCCGTCGATGGACTCTCCCTTCTCAAGCTTCTTCTCCATCTCCACCATCAGCTTCACGCCATCAACCACCAGCTGCACCTGGTCCACCTCAGAGGAGCCCAGACGGTCGGCGTTGGAGATGTCGAACACGCCACCCACGGAGGCTGTGTCCACACCGCCTGGGAGGAGGAGAAGAACCACATCCGTTCACGTACAGAAGACGGAGGCGTGACAAAAGCCTCCTGACAGATTCAGCCCGCAGCCGTACCTGTGCCACGCTTCTGCAGACGCAGCCTGGTCAGGATCTCCTCAAACTTGGCATGTGTGCTGAGCTTGGGCAGCTTGACGTGCACGCCACCGCGCAGGCCGGTTCCCAGGTTTGAGGGGCAGGTCAGGATGTAGCCCAGATGCTCGTTCCACATGAAGCCGCGGTTGTGCTTCTTGAAGATGTCCTCAATCTGAGCAGAAGAGTGAAGTGATGTAAATGCTGGTGAGACGAGTGTACGGAGAAGACTGGAAGCAAACGTGTCAATTAAGAGCAGACACACAAATGAATCGTCACAACTGTGTGTTACCTTCTGCAGACCAACACAGAAGCGTCTGAAGACCTCCTTCATGTTGCCTCCCTTCTGCATGGAGATGACACGCAGGTGGTCCTCCTCGTTGACCCAGACCAGGAAGGTCTTGTTGTCGTTGTGCCTGGAGGGCAAAAAAATAAAAATAAAATAAAGCTGCTGCATCCTGTGTTTCCACAGACGCTCTGCTCGGTGTGCAGCAGCTGTCGTAGTTGGACCGACCCCCTGACCGCCACATATTTGATATTTATACAACCGACATGAATAAAACTGAATTTAAACTGAAATCAGGATAAATGACTGGAGGTCAGAGGTCAAACTCTATTTCTCCTGGGCCGCATCATCACCATGGTAACCGTTAAATAATGATAATAATAACAATAATTTGCATTTATATAGCGCCTTCCAAGGAACCCAAGGTCACTATACAAGGTGAAGTTATCACCATGGTTACCATTAAAGGGCCACATCGTCACCATGGTTACCATTAAAGGGATGGTTATTCTCTACATTATTGACCAGCTATGTTTTGAGATTTCCCGCTACTTCCTGGATGAAGTTGTAATGTTTTCTTAAATTTAGACGTTTATACTAAAATTCCCAATTTTTTTCTTGTATACTCAAACTTTATAAATGTTTACTTTTTTGCAAAAAAAAAGCATCAAATTTTGTAGTAAAATTGAGAGAGTTACAATATCACATCATTTTTATATAGTAAAAAATGGAATTTGTTGTGAAATCTACACATTCACAAAAATCATGACTTTTATCAAAAAACACAGACTTGTAAGAATAAATGAAATAAAATACAGATAAAAGCTATTTTAGTTGTAAAATTGAAAATTTCTCAGTAATAACTCCTGTGTGGAGGATGAGATGCTGTTGGTCTTTATTTCTCACCAGATGCCTCTGGCGTCGGGCCAGTCACGGGCCATACCAGCGCAGGTCAGCAGGGGGGACACTGGTTTGTCAAACAGGAAGTGGTCAGCGATGAGCTGCTCCTGCTCGGCGTCGGTCATGCCGTCCAGGGGATAGTACTTCCCCTTGAACTCACCCTCCAGACTGGAGAGGGCTGAGAGGAAGCGTTCAGAGGAGACAGGTCCCTTTCAGAGAATAACTGGTTTTTGACAAACGTTTTGACAAATGTGATTTAGTTTGACACCCACCTTCAATGGACAGCTTCTGGATGGCTCTGCGCTCGCCACGGCTGGTGTGGGGGGGCAGGGTGAAGCCCTTGATGCTGCGGCCGGTACGCACACGGCTGGACAGCACGTAGTTGGGGTCCAGGTCATCACCACCCTGAGAAGAAAAAGACAAAAAATACCTTTACTTTTCTTTGTTTTAGCTCTTTTTGTGCTTAAATTATCAATGTGTTGTCTTATCGACAGGCCTGCTTTATTATTACTATTATTACTAGTTAAATAATGGTATGGATGTTCAGAAAACTTCTTTTTGAAACGCTGGCCTGTTTTCTGATGTTAACGTTTGATCCAAACCAACACCATGGTGGCTGTCTTGGTCCTCCTCACCTTCAGGTTCTCAAAGTTCAGGTCGGTCTTGTGCTTGTCGGTGGGCTTGTATCCACCATGACGGTCGGAGATGACTGGATCCAGCAGATCCTTGAAGACCTCATAGGACTCCTCATCACCAGCAACGCAGCCCACGGTCATGATGAAGGGGTGACCTTTGGGAGGAGAAGCAGTTTTTATTTATTCACTGTCACTGACTCCTCCCTCTACGCCGACAACGTGCTTCTTCTCACCAGGGTTGTCAACACCGGTCTGGATGACGTCATCCAGGGTGAAGCCGCTGGGGGTTGACTTGCCCCTCAGCTTGTTGTAGATTTCCTTGGTCAGCACCTGCAGCAGGTGACACATGAGGTCAGAAGATTTTCAAGGCTTCCAGAAACCTGTGACCTGGTGCAGAAGAGGTACCTTGGCCATGTGGTTGTTGTGCTTGGAGAGGTCGGGAAACTCCTCATCTCCAGAGAACTTCATTTTGTAGTCATTGTGGCAGTTCTTCGTCATGATTGCGGTCTTTACTTTGTCTGAAAGGAGATGACAGGAAGCCTTTTCTTAATTGTTAAGTCGTTAGACGAGACAGAAACGAGAGGAATTCTCGTTTTACCATCAATGAGGGAAGTCCACCCACTGCAGATGTAAGACAGCTGGGTGGAAACCGTGTCTCTGTCTGGTGTCTCTTCCAGGTTGTCTAAGAGTCTATGAGTTTTCGAGTCTACGAGTCTTCTCATGAAGAGGAGGCACCTTCTCATTCTGTCTTTCTTTGTCTCATCTCACATTCTTGTCCATCAGCTCACCCATGTCCCTGCTTTCCCGTCTCTCTGTCTCACCACCTGTCGCCCCCAACCCCCCTCACCCTCACCCTCACCCGCCCTCCCCTCCCCCACAGAGAATATTAATAGCGCAGCTCCAACCCCCCACCCCACCCCCACCTCTGCAGGGAGTCTCCAGCACATTTTGATGGATCTCTTCAGCCAGTTTGTTGGTTGAACCTGAGCTTCTCTTTCAGAGTTCCTGTATTTCTATCTGCCTTCTCCTTTAGGACAACTTCCCGAAAACATGACTCTTTTTTTTTCCTTTTACTTCCAAACCAACACACCTTCTGTTAGGAAACAGTTTCTTCAGTGAGCCTGCAGTCGGGAGTGATGATTCCTCTTGGTCTAAGTCATGGAGGTGGAGTAAAGGTCAGAGTGTGCATGCCTCCAGACGTCCGTGGCTAAATCAAGAGCTCCTAAACGATCCAAAGACAAACCTCAAGCTCTTTTTTCTGCAGCAGCTGACGGTTACGACGCTGCACATCCAAGTAGGAAAGACGCCTAAATTTCACGGCATCATGGGTGCAATTATTTAAAAAAAATATATATAGATCGG
>JBAMYA010000005.1:1295601-1326517 GCA_037176975.1 Arrhamphus sclerolepis | reverse complement strand
GCTGGAAGTTGTCCAACACCATCTGTGATCCTTGACTTCCATGTTTCGCATTTTGCTATTTTTGTTTGTTACTCTATAGTTTTTGTGTCCAAATGAAATTTTTGTTGGGAATATATTAACAAGAGAGAGAGAGGGAGAGAGGCGGTTTCTTTCCTGCAATTTGCAGACTGTCTACAATTTGTTGGTTAATTGTGACAAGTGAATTGTATGGATTTATACACACTTTTTAAAGAACAAGTTTTAATCTTTGGGTTTTGGGTTAGAAATATTAAGGGCTTTCAAGTCAACAGGTGGTGTAAAGTCCACGTTGAGTTGCGAGTCTTTTTACATTTTGTAAGGTTAAGTCTACAGTCATCAGTCTCATGACTCGAGTCTTTAAACATGACTTGAGCTTGGGTATCAATAGCAGTCACTATTTTCAGTACAGTAACTCCTAGCTGATATGCTTAGAATGATACAGTTCAATATTTTAAAGGCATGTGCTCATAACTATGAGGCCCATGAGTTGGTGCACATATGATAAGATGCTCCAATAACCTGCTGATGATAGCATCAGGGTTGGGACAATAAATCCTCCATGAATCCCTACTCAAGTGTCCGTGACTCACAGTTAGACCCTGTGATATCCACCTTAATAGGTTTGGGTGGTTATTGATATATTAATGGAGTAAAACAACTTTTACTGGACATGAAGACTAGAGCATTCATAGAACTGGATTGGTATGTATATATTTCTGATAAAATAGGCACGTTTTAGTGACAAAGGCCACAAACCCTCATCCTTTTGAAACTGGTTCTTTGCGTGATAACGGTGGTTGACTAGTATGGATGTATAACAATAAAGCAGTTAATGGACAGCAATTCACAATTAACACTTTTCACATACTTTTTATACACATACCAAGTTAAATGACTTCATTTCGTCTGTAGGGACCCTATCCACACCATTACGTAGATATTTTGGAGTTGACTGTCCCAAGTTTCAACATTATTTAGTATTTTTCTTGCAAACAAGCGTTGCGTTCCAGCTCACAGCTGCTTCATTTCATGTCTTTTGGTCCATAATAAAAGTTTACAGTTGTTATCGTCTACTAATAGACCAAAAGGTTGTTTTGACTTAAATGTTCCTTTGAGAAAGTATAACCCAATTTACTGCTACAGTTTGTGATGACAATCAAATTCATCCAAATTATCTAGAAACTCGGCAAAATAAGCTCAAATGATTTCTTGAAATTGTCAGCAGTCATGGTGTGTTTAATAGCTTTGACAGATTTGAGCTCATTTATTTACATATTCATTTTTGAGGTAAGTATTTTGAAAAATGATCCTTCAACCAATGCAAGAAGAAGTCGAAGTACGAAAGCATGCAAAGTAACATCTGAGCTTTTGTTTCTCACTGAATTAAAAAAAAATGTTGGAAAGAGCACACACTGTATTTAACGAACATTTTGCATTATTCATATTGATGTGGAACTCAATCTGTGGTGTTTCTGTCCAGCTTCCTCAGATGTGACCTCAGACTTATTTCGTTATGTTTCATCACCGATCCTTTCCTGTGCGTTTGTCAGAAGACCTCAACTGAGTTTTGTTTTTGAGGTTGAAATGTAATGACTCGAAGAAGATGTATAAATGACTCAAAAACGACTTGCTAACATTGACCGCAGTGACAGTGATGAATGGGGAAAACAAGAGGAAAATGAAAAAGACTCTGCAGCGCGAGAAGGAATGAATCATGGATAGATGGAGCGACAAGAGGAAGCGAAAGTGAGAGAAAGGCGTTGGTTGATGGATGTCAATAGCAACAGGCTTTTGTCAGTGAGTGATGCAATAACACTGTTTGCTGTGGTCCCGGCTGGACTATTTTTGTTAATCTTCCCGTGTTCTCTTTGCTGATTGATAGTTTTTATTGCTAGTGAGGCTTAGACAAGATGTGGTCTCAGGCTGGTTGTGGTCCACCCTGGACTTTCTCCATGCTTTGTTCTTGCTCTTCATTTTTCTTTCTGCTTCATTCGTTTTGCTTCTTCTATCCATGTTTTCTCAACCTCCATCTCTTTTCTTTCCCATTTTCTCGACAATTTGTCCTTCTCCTCTGTTCACCCCCACCTCCACCCTCAATTCCCATTGATGACTCTGGAGTAAAGAGTGTATATCAAATAAATAAAAGTAAGAAGTTGATGAGCCTAATAAAGATGACTGTTGAGGTAAAAAAACTTCTGTTCTGTTCTTATTTTAGTATGACCACTAATGGGCAATTACATATTGATTCCTTTAGCGTCTGTGATGAGTCCCAAGAGTTGTGGATCAGTTTTGACCTGACTTTATCTGAACTTGCTTGACCATGGTCACCATTTCCAGTCCCACCAGCATTATCGTGGGTTCTTGGACTGGTGTGGTTTGGGATTCAGTGTGAATAGCAAAGCATCAGGAACCGCTAGAACAAACATGGTACGGTCCAAAATAAAGCCTCTGCAAGTTCTTCAGAGGCCATGTGGAAAAGCAATAAAGTGGAGTTATAGGGGTCAGAATGGGGACGAGATACTAATGATTTATGCAGGGAATGAAGGAGTCAACAAAGTATGTGCACCCAGCTACTTAGGCGCTAGCATTCTTAGCAAATAGACACAGCACATTCTTGCTCAAAAGTCATGTGCAGAGGTTTGATTAATTACTTTGAACTTGCGTAATGATAAGTGTCCCACGTGTAGGTCCTTAGGAAGTGTGCGTGCTCTCCCTTCAGTTTTTGTTTTCTATTTTGAAACTAAACAAAAACACATATAAACACAGGGCAATTAAGGCTCTGCTTGGTCTTCTGTCATTCAGCAGCTGGTTAACCAGAAAACAGTGAGGTGATGATAAAGGGCAGCCGGGGACAATGAGCTCCTTTCTTTTTGTTCTGACCTCAGGATCACCCTACTTTGTTCAGACCACCTAACCTCTAATTTCATGGATGCATATATACAAAGACATACAATGACACATTTCCACAAACATCCAGTAACATAAGAATACAGTCAGAAAAGGGGTTTCCACCCAAAATTACAGAAAGTCCAGTCTTTGTTAATTGAAAGCATCTGAAAAAAAAACAAAAAAACAATAAAAGCTATTTTTCTTTGCTTTTCTTTTCTTTTTTTTTGGGGGAAAGTTATGTCTTCCCCATTTCTTTTACTCCAGTTTGGTAAATTTGATTTAAAATCAAACAATGACTTTGAGGTGAAAGCAGCTTGCTTTTGGTGTATATAAAAATCTCGACAACGTCTTAATTGTTCACAGTGAACACAAACAGTGAAATTACAGCTGTGAATAAGCAAACACAAGGTTAGGAGAGTCACAGTCTGTCAGTTGTGTTTATGTGGTTTTAGTTATAGTTAACATTTTTGTTGAGTATATAAATGGGTTCTGATTTACTTAATCTTCAACAGGTGCAACATGCAGCAAGGTCATTTAACTCAAATTAATATACACTCACTGGCATCTTTATTAGGTACACCTGTTCAATTGCTTGTTAACACAAATAGCACATGGCAGCACCTCAATACATTTAGGCATGCAGACTACTTTCTGAAGTTCAAACTGAGCATCAGAATGGAGAAGAAAAGGCATTTAAATGATTTTGAATGTGCTGATATTTCTGAAACTGCTGATCTGCTGTGACTTTCAAACACAACCATCTCTAGAATTTACAGAGAACATATGGAGTTAGAACTCCATAAGAATGATCCAAAAAAGAGAAAATATGTAGTGAGCGGCAGTTGTGTGCCAAAATTGCTTTGTTGATGTTATAGGTCAGAGGAGAATGAGCAGACTGTATACACAATACCATCTCTGAGTGCACAACGCGTCAAACCTTGAAACTGATGTGCTACAGCATGAGAAGACCACTGTAGGTGCCACTCTTGTCAGCAAAGAGCAGCAAACAGTTTGCTAAGGCTCACCAAACTTGGACAAAAGAAGATTGGAAAAATTGTTTTTTTAAGCTGTGATATTCCAGCCTGGTCCTCACCAGACTAGTAATTCCGTTCCATTTTATTTCACTTCACCACATAGTCTGGGAAAGCTCAATTCTTTTCAGTTTACTCCTGATGAAAAAAAATGATTGAACAATCAATAAAAAGAAGGGCGTGGCTGAGAGTGGCTGTGTCAGTCAGAAATTGTAGTTCAGTTGAGTCCTATAACAACTATAATGACAGCGGACACACATATACGGGAGGATATTTGCTCTGTCTTGGAGAAGATTGCCAGTATCAACCACAAGCCACAACAAGATGAGTGTTTAGTTAATTTTTTTGAATGGAAATGATTTAGTAGCCCTGAATTGAATATTCTCTGGTATGGAGGATCGTGTTTACAGCGGAAGTATGAGACGGCCGTGCTAGCACATAACTTGTGTCATCGCTAAACATTAGTGATTGATTTACGGGTAGACCAATGATTTTAAGTCAGAAAATCGCTCCACCTACCAGGAAATAAACATGTAGCAATGGAGAGTGGTCAGACTCTGCAGGGATGGAATGAAGTGCAAAGAGTCTGGAGAGGACCAGGTAGCAACATTCAGATGGTAGGGTCAAAATTTGGCATAAACAACATGAAAGCATGAATCCTTTCTGCCTTGTATTAATGGTCCAGGCTGCTGCTGGTGGTGTAATGGTGTGGGGGATATCTAATTTTCCCCAATTTTGGGCCCCTTGGTACCAATTGAGCATTGAACATCACAACCTGCCTGAGTGTTGTTGTTGACCAAATGAATACCTTTATGACCACAGTGCACCTTGTGTTTTAAAAAAAATATATATTAGTGATATTTTGATCATTTTGGTTGTGTTTTTCATTTTGTTTTGCTGTTTGATTCCTTGTGTATGATGACAATAAGGGTTACTGATGCTTCAGTCAAACATTCCCATACCCATTTTCTTTTTTTCTTTTTTTTAGATTTACTATTATTTATCCCCGAGGGGAAATTCTTTCTCCGCATTTAACCCATCTGGGCTGCTGGACCCAGAGCAGTGGGCTGCTGTGGTGCGGTGCCCGGGGAGCAGGTGGGGGTTTCAGGTGCCTTGCTGAGGAGCACCTTATCCATGGGTGTGGATGCTAATTCCTTGACATTGATTGCCATGTTGTGCTACATGCTGTGTTTTGGTTACAACTACAACAACAATATATGTATATATAAGTGAATGTCTCAGGTAGAAGAAACCCAATATGGAAGAGGATGAACCACCGTGAAGGAAGGACAAACCCTTACACAGGATGTGCCATTGACATGTAGAGGGAGTGGCTGGTATCGAGAAATCCTACGGGCGGCTAGGAAGGGCTGCCCTGAAAGATAGCACAGAGGCAAGGTTCTAATCATGGCAGCACAAGAACAGGCCCTGAATACAAGAGCAATAGAGGCTGGGGTCTATCACACCAGGCAGGATCCCAGGTGCAGGCTTTACAAGGAACCGCGGAGACCATCCAGCATATAATATCAGGCTGTAAGATCCAGGCAGGTACTGCATACTTGGAACTTCAAAACCGAGTAGCAGGAATAATGTGCAGGAACATCTGTGCTGAGTATGGGTTAGAAGTCCCGAAGTCCAATTGGGAGACACCCCCAGGGTTGCAGAGAATGAAAAAGCTAAGATCCTCCCAAATCCAGACAGTTAAACTAGTGATGGCCAATCAGCCTGACATTGTGATGGTGGTGGAAGTTCCAGAAACAGGCAGTGGTGATATATGTAGCAATTCCAAGCAACAGTAACCAAGAACATGAGAAACTCAGTACCAAAAGTACCAAGGGAGGAGAAAGAGGAGATAGAGAAGATCTGGAAGGTAACGGTTAGAGTAGTGCCAGTGGTCATTGGAGCTCATAGGGGCTGTAACCTCCAAACTGGGAGAGTGGCTCCAGCAGATCCCGGGAACAACATCAGAGATCTCTGTCCAGAAGAGTGTAGTCTTAGAAACAGCTAAGATCCTGCGGAGAACCCGCAGGCTTCCAGGCCTCTGGGAGGGGACTCGAGCTTGGAAGGTGGAACCATCCAGGAGGACGAGGAAGAGTTTTTCTGTTTGTTTTTTAATTATTTTTATGATTTTATGACTTATGACTGTAATTCTTGCTTCTAGACTGAATATTTTGACTGAAACATCAATTCTTTAGTTTCACAGAAATTTGTCAATTATTACAGAACTTGCTATGAATATGGAATTGGTAACATTCCAATTACTATCTGATAAAAGGTGCTGTTAACAATCAAAGAACCACAAGTTTGTGATGGAGAAACAAAAATGCTTTTTTTACTTGATCAAAGATAAATCAAGCTGAATTTTGGTACCTTGAGAGCACTGTAGTTTAGACTGTGTTTGTTCTACATGTGTTCGCCAGAGTGACAGCTCAGCGGGCTTCACAGGAAGGGAATCCCTGGAAACAGGATGTATTCATTGACACGCAGTGCTGAAAATGATCAGGAAAAATAATCAAAGTAGGAGGAAAGTGTTAATGATGGGGAACGCCTGTGCCGTCTCATTTTTTATATCCGAGCATGTGTGAAGTGTATGTGCATCTTTTGTGTTTGTTGGATGGAATAATGAAGATGGATGGAGGGGAAAAGAGGAGTTGAGGCAGCTGTGAGCGTTCCTGTGATTATACTCAGGTCCCCTACAATTTCAGTGTCATTTATCCATCCACTCATAGAATACCAAAACAATTCACCTTCATGGTTTTGAAGAAAACATCACTCATTCTGCTTGATTATTTTGTTGGTGGATCCTGGGATTTCTATAATTGCCCATGTTTTTTTTTTTTTCTTTTTTGTCTTGTTTTACATCTGTGCTTTCCCATGTTTCCTTTGTAGCCTGTGGGCAGACAGCTGTGTTGCTAATGTTTTATCAACAGATGTTGTGGTGTACGGTAAGATTTACTCTCCACCCCGGAGCCCCTGCTGTGAGGCAGTTTACATCCGCTTATTATCCTGTGCTCGCCCTGAGGTGATCTGTTTATTATACAATTCCTCATCAGGGCTCCGACTATTTCCTTCACCGAGCTTTAAAGACGCCCCACAAATGACACACAGCCTCAGCCCCAGGACAGGGAATGTCCCTCATTTCCACACATACCTGCTCTGGTGTTGTCATCTCTGGGATGGCCAGAGGAGGTTAAGAGGAAAATTTCTTCTGCATGTCCTTGTATATTCAGTGCACAATATGCTCTTTGTTTTAGTGTAATATAGTCGATAAATGTAAAGTGAGAGAAGAAAATCAGGACAGAGCCCTTGAGAAACCTAGTTCTGCCTGTGAAGTATTCATTATTGTAATATATACTATATGTAACTGTGTACACACACACAAACACACAACAACGTGCATGATACACTGAAGCCACATTCAGAGTACCAGATTTGCACTTGAATGTGACTTGATTAGTGTTCAGAAACCCTGAAAACTGCAGTGCATCCAAAATTTGTTGTCAGAATACAGTAAGTGATGCGTAAAGCTCTTTGATGTTATTCAGGTTATGCACGGATGTTTTTGTTAAACTTCAAGCAAATTTGCCACAAATTTTGGATCAGCTTCTGAGTCCAAGCAGACTATTTTCTTTGCTGTGCTCTATATGCTATTTTTTTATTATTATTTTTTTTTAATTCTTTTTTCTCTCTTGTGATCTCATTGGCGGTACATCCTCAAAGATATTTCACTCAACAACTCCTCCCTCACACTCCAGCTGCTATGCTATGCATTCTGGAGGAGCCTACTGCATGCGAAAAATGACATGTGAGCCTGAAACATATTTGAAGTGTCCTAAGCCAATCAAAATGCCTGGGCCTTTTGGTAACAATGTCCAAAATGTGTCAGTGGTGTAAAAATAGGTGCTGCTGGAGTATTGCGGATTATGACGTGCACTCACACTCATACAAGGTTTCTCCATTTCAAAATGACAGGAATCTAGTCTGAAATTTATTGTGAGGTTAGCTCATTGACATTCATCCCTGTTCTGTTTGTCTTCTCATGCTGAATCAAATAGATCTGTAGCTTCTTTTCCTTGGATCCATGTGATTTACACTCTACTACAGTAATGGCACTGTGGTTGTTTGAAGGTAGAAAATGACTTAAAATTTATTATTTGTATCACTTGTTTTGACTTGTTGCTTTCTTTGTATAACAGTTGTGTCTGAAAAGCAAACAAATGAAGCATGTTACTGCTACCTAGCTGGTAAAAATTGCACTATTTCACAGTACTATGGCAGCCTCTGTTGGGACTGAAATCATGTCATGTGAACGGGGTTTTACATTAAGAAAAAGACACCTGGTTTGGTCTTCAGGTTGTCAAGCATTGACAGTAACCTCCCAACATCTGTGGCAGGTTTCTATTGACTCATCAGGAAAAAAAATGGATCATTTGACCGAGCTTATTCTCTTAAGTAAATGATATCTAAAGTTAGGTGATGCACAGCATCTGTTTGAGCCAGTACACTGAATCATACAGATGTTTTTTAAAGCTTAAGAAATCTTTTTCTTTTAAATTCACCTTTCACCAGTCTGTAATAACACACGCATTAGTGAGAGTGAAAACAGCAATTTGCTCTTTTAACCCAGCAGTCTGCTTTAATTCTATTCTTTCTTCATCATGTAAGTGTATGTTGGTTTCCCTTTGATGCATGGATATTATGTAAACAGTACATTTCACCAAAGAGATATTTGAATGATTATACTTCGTATGGAGGACACTCGTGGTCTATCATTGTTTTGAAATGAAATAGCCTTTCCTCTTTTAGTGATGCAATCCAGACTTGGCGATATTACTG
Source organism: Arrhamphus sclerolepis (assembly GCA_037176975.1). Lineage (NCBI taxonomy): Eukaryota > Metazoa > Chordata > Actinopteri > Beloniformes > Hemiramphidae > Arrhamphus > Arrhamphus sclerolepis. The sequence continues at coordinate 1,317,743 of JBAMYA010000005.1, read as the reverse complement.
ACTGTATAAACATGAATTAGTTGAATATTATACCATAAATTTATGTGATTGATTTCCCTGCACAGACCTTTGAATAAATTACATTTAATGGGTGCCTTTTGCTGTATTGAGACAAGGGGTGTGAATAACTCACACAGCTGTGTGTTGTGCATCCAAGCAGCTCAAATAGACATTAGTTCAGGCGTTAGATACATTTCACCAGACCCTCTCTTGGGATTAAAGAACTCTTATGGTGGTGTTTTCAGCTGAAGAGACGTTCAAAGTTCTTTTGAACAGCAACACAGAAATGAGTTTCGCCCCTGGCGCGGCATGCATTTGTGTGAAGGTCAAAGAGTTTTAAAGACTTAGCTTGGGATATTTGAAAACATACAAGGAATGTTTTCGTGATCAGCTGAAGACTCTTTTCGCAATATCGGACTCCCGGGTGGGTGAGTGAGAGTACAGATCTTACTATGGGAGCGTTGTTGCGTCCCAAGGCCTTTGCTGTGGTCTCTGGTTCTGCCATTTAGACTGTGGTCTGCTCGTATGGTCCCTGTGTTGTTTATTGCGGCCTGCGCCGACGCTTAGCCCAATACCTTTGCAGATTTGCCTGCCAGAAAAACTTTTATGATGAAATTTGAGGCAGGAAAAAGGGAGGTGAAGACAAACAGTCAAGCTGTTTTCTTTAAGCCTCTGTTTTACTTTGCTAACCAGTTTCCAGAATCCACACTTGGCTGTCATTGCAAGAAAGATAGTAGAAGTCAGAGAGAATACAGGCCTGCTTACGTATTAGTGTGCATGGTAGAAAGTTGAATTACAGATACAGTTACTGACATGTATAGGTTGAGAAAAATGTTGAAAATATACATTTGCACATGCACATGTTAGAATAGTTTGCTACTGTATTCATTCAAAGGAAATCCATATATTGCCAAGAATTGTTAGTTTTTCAACCACAGAATCTTGAATGCATATCAAGGAAAGTTTTTAATGATATGGTGTTGAGTGATGGACTGGCAAGTTTAAGTGGGAATTTTTAGGAGGAAAGGGTGTTTTAGATATGTTTTTAATTCATCTACTTAGTTTCTCAAAACACTTTCCTATGTCCTCTTTGGAATGCTTTGGAATTAAAACAGACTTAAGGTGGACAACAGATCCTTTACTTTTCTCTCTGCTTTTTCATTTCGTCTTTCTCATTCCTTTCCCTCAATCAAAATAAAAATAAGAAACTTGTTAGAATTGAAAGCACAGAGCACAGACCTTGGTGAACCCGGGTGTCCTAGGATGCCTTATATTGGCAGAACCATTCACATGTATTTGTTGGAATCAAAAAAAAAAAAAAAGTGCATGGCAGGAAGACCCTGCTTAGATTGTTTTCTGATTCTAAAGATAGCCTGGCTTAGGAACTACAGGGATTTTGTGCAACAGTTTTGTCTCACCACAGGACCAACACCTTAGGACTGCAAAGAAAAACTTATCCATTTTTGGGTTATGGTTGGGCGGAAAGGGAAGGAAAAATAAGTGAGGAAACTGAGAGAAGAGGCAGGTGTTTCTAGCTATCTATAATCTCTTCATGTATACCAGCTGATAAAGTCATAAGGGGCTCATTCATGAAACCTGAGCAGTGTGTGTGCATGTAAATTGTGGGCAGAGTGAAATTCATGTGCATTTTGTAGCTCAAAACTTTCCGTAGCTACGAACAAAATCAACAAATGCCTCCTGCCATGAGCAGTGCTCTTGGAAATGAGGAGTGCACATAAATATTGCTGTCAGTTTTGGACCTTACAATGTTAATGTTATATGGACTTTTTTTTGTTGTCACAATATGCAGATGTTTAAACCACATGTTTAAACAGCGTGGCCCTATGATTGACTGGTGATCTGTTCAGGGTTTACCTCTGCCTTTCACCAAAAGAGCTCTCATAGGCTCCAGAAGTCCCCGTGATCCTGCACAAGAATATGAGGGCATGGATAATGTATAGATAATGGATGGATGGGATGTTTAAACACGATAATGTGATTTGATCAAATGGACTTTGCTGACAGATACCCACACAGCGAGTTTGTCTTTCTTTCTTCATCTCCATCCATTTTTATTATTATTTTTATAATTATTGTTATCATCATTAGTTTTTTTTTGCTCTCTGGCCTCAGGTCTTACTGGGAGCATTTCAAAAGTGGAGCACTTGCCAGTCCTGCCTCCTCAGCTGGATTCGTCAGATCACAAGTTTAGTTTGTCGGAGGTTTCAAGATCAAATTGATCATTTACACCTCCTTTTATGGTGTTTTTCCCGAATGGGGTTATGCTAATTAACGAGCTTGGTGAGCTCATGGAATTCACTAATGTACACACTTTCTTGAGAAAAAAGTCCAAAGTTTTCTGCATGAATCTGGAGCAGATTTTTAGTAAGGAGGCGATTTATGCGCAATTATCCTCAGATTTACGAAGATTTCATGAAAGAGGCCCATAGAGTGTATACAACAATAGACATGTTGAAGAAGTATTTTTAGCAGGGGGGGGGCAGAATGTCAGTGGTGTTAATATCCCAAAGCCAAATGATCTGTGAAGAATTGCAATAATCTCTTATCACCTTCTCTCAATTCCCTTGCTTTCACCCTCTTTCCTGTCCATCCTTTAATCTGTCCTTGCTCAACTATCCAACTTTCTCTCCTTGTTTCTTATGTCTCGGATCTGGCAGCAGAAAGTGCTTTAAGAGGGTATTAGTGGGGCGTCATGATCACATCTCAGTAGGCTGTTGCAGGTGAGACAGCAGGGATTTCCTGTTAGGCCTTTCTGCTGCATTCTTGCTAAATTTCGCTGCCTATCAGATGAAGCTGAAGCACAGGTGGTCTCTGTCGAGCAAAGAATGGAAAAAGCAAACATCACATTATAATCAACACATAATAATGTGGACACATAAAACTGAACATACAATGGATTAATGATATCATTACTGTGTGTGTATGTGTGTGAGAGTATTTATGTGTGAAAATGTGGATGATGGGGGGCAGACAGAGGCTTCTATTAGAATTAGACTTTGGTGTTCTGCCAGAGGGGCAATATGAGATAAATACTTCACCGTCTTACACCTGGGGTTCCTGGTTGCTTCTAATGTTACCACATAAGTGGCACCCTCTGTGTGTCTCTGGAATACACTTTGCACTTTTTTTTTAACTTCTTTACACAGCAAATGCACAGAGCAATAAGTACAAACTAGCTGTGGCCCAACACAAACATTCTCTAACACTGTTCTTTTACTATATCTTCTATTTCCTTCTTTCTCAATCGATTTATTCATTTTCTACTGCTTCTACAGTGACTCTACACTATCCATTAAGCTGGGCCTCTCTGAATGTCTGGGCTCCTCATTGTAACTCCAAGGGTGAGCCTAGTCATCTTTTGAAAGAAATTCATTTCAGCCTCTTGCATTTGTGATCCTTTTTCAAAGCTCAGTGCTCACAAGTCATAACTGTTGGTGTTGGTAAGATTATAGAAGTTCTCTTTAAATGTAATTTTCTTTTATTTTATTTAAGAAGTAATGATTGAAATGAAATCTTTGCTGTGATCGACAGCGAAAGCGTTTGTATCGCTGCAGAAGCTTTGTAAACTCCATTTTACTCTGACTTGACGCAACAACTTTGTCAAAATTGGGCATTCAAAGCAGGCAATAAATTTCCTGAGAACTATTTTCTCCACTAGTGTCTCAGATTTGGACGTGGCAGTTCTCATCCAAGCCTCTTCAAACTCATCAGAAATTTAATTTGATTGCCAAGATCTCCAGTTTTCTCCAGAATCACCTTTTCCAAGTCGACAAAGGTTAAACAAAGTGGAATACACCCTCTGACATCCTACAGAAAATAGAAGTCATCCAGCGTTATACAAGAAAAATACAAAACAAAAAAACCCTCATTGTTTGCCATAAATTTGAAGTGCTACAAATGCCTAAACTCTCCTCTCCAGTACATGGAAAAGATTTCCTTACTCAAGGTCAGGACACATGACCCCCATACCCCCAGTCTTCCAATCGACACTAGGCTGCAAATTTTATTATTTACTTATTTATTTTTAATATTTGTTCAAAATTTTCCCACTGTTTTTAATTTGTTGTTTAATAACTCTGAGTCACAAAAGTCCATCTGAGTTTAAACTAACTTGATCTTACCTCCAGCTGCTCAAGCACCCTTTCCCCCCTCACAAATCTCTTGAACTGCCTTGTAAAATATTTGAGAGATGATCTGAAGAGCAGAAGAGTCTTTTCTAAGTGTTTTTGTTTCGCATCATCAACATTGTGTCCAAGTAACTCTTGTTAAAATGATTGTTAACAAGCTCGCTCTTGCTGTCTCCCTCTGACTGTGAATGTCTGTTGACTTCACATATAACACACACACACACGCACACACACACACATACACGTTATGCCCAAGTGGGTTCATTACATGCACCCTGACAAAACATACTGGATTTGAAATCAGTTAGTTGTTGAAACAGTAGTGTCTGTTGATGACATTTGTGTGTGTGTGTGTGTGTGTGTGTGCGTATGCGCACCGTTGAAGTTTAGAGCTTTAGGCTGAAGATTGTTTTATGGTTTAAGGCCCAATTGTGTGTCATTCTCTCCTTCGTTGCCATGGCAACAACACTGGTAAGCTTATAGACATAAATTTATTATTTTCATTTATACGAGATCAAACCAAAGGAGATCAGTCACACTCAGACCATGTCTAATAACGCTGAACGCAACATTTCTGAACGCTCCTCGTTTAAATTTCCGTTTATCTTTTCCGTTTTTTTGTCTTGTTGTTCTCCCTCAGGCGTCGTGTTACCTCAAACAAGGAAAGTACCGACAAGCTGAAGCTCTTTACAAGGAGATCCTGACCAGAGCTCACGAGAAGGAGTTTGGATCAGTGGAAGGTACAGACTTGGAGATGAAAGTTTTGTTACGGCGCTGTTTGATTTCTGATGACCTCATTTAACAACATGGAGGTTTGAAGCAAAGGAGCCGATTCAGGAGGACATGAACAAACTGATGTTAACGCGACGTACGTTAAAACGTACTGATGCACATCACTGTCATGTAGGAGGCTCTGATGTCGTCCTTGCTCTTCTTTAAAACTGACCTCTTAGTCAAAATAAGTCCCTGAACCCATAAGTGGGGCCAGTTCAGAGCGTAATGCAGGACACTACACTCTGATCACATCAGGATCACATCAGGATCACATCAGGATCAGGATCCAAAATCTGAGAACCGAAACTGAGAAGCTGCAGATAAGAAATTAAAATCTGTGAGTGAGAGTTCAGTCATCTTTCTGGGTTAACCTCCTCCTCTTCTAGAACCTCCTCCTCCTCTTCTTCTTCTAGAACCTCCTCCTCTTCTAAAATCTCCTCCTCTTCTTCTTCTAGAACCTCCTCCTCTTCTAAAATCTCCTCCTCTTCTTCTTCTAGAACCTCCTCCTCGCCAAGAACCTTCTCTTCTTCTAAAACCTTCCCTTCTTCTAAAACCTCCTCCTTTTCTAGAACCTCCTCCTCTTGTAAAACCTCCTCTTCTAGAACCTCCTCTTCATCTTTCGAAACCTCCTCTTCTTTTAGAATCTGCTCTTCTTCTTCTAAAACCTCCGCCTCTTCAAGAACCTTCTCCCTCTTCTAAAATCTCCTCCTCTTCTAGAACCTCCTCCTCTTCTAGAACCTCCTCTTCTTCTAAAACCTCCTCCTCCTCCTCTTCTTCTTCTAGAACCTCCTCCTCGTCAAGAACCTTCTCTTCTTCTAAATCCTTCCTTTCTTCTAAAACCTCCTCCTTTTCTAGAACCTCCTCCTCTTGTAAAACCTCCTCTTCTAGAACCTCCTCTTCTTTTAGAATCTGCTCTTCTTCTTCTAAAACCTCCTCCTCTTCAAGAACCTTCTCCCTCTTCTAAAATCTCCTCCTCTTCTAGAACCTCCTCCTCTTCTTCTTCTAGAACCTCCTCCTCTTCTAAAATCTCCTCTTCTTCTTCTAGAACCTCCTTCTCTTCTAAAATCTCCTCTTCTTCTTCTAGAACCTCCTTCTCTTCTTCTAAAACCTTCCCTTCTTCTAAAACATCTTCCTCTTCTAAAACCTCCTCTTCTTCTAGAACCTCCTCTTCATCTTTCGAAACCTCCTCTTCTTCCTCTAAAATCTCCTCCTCTTCAAGAACCTTCTCTTCTTCTAAAACCACCTGCTCTTCTAAAACCTCCTCCTTTTCTAGAACCTTCTCTTCTTCTAAACCCTCCTCTTATTCTAGAACCTCCTCTTCTAAAACCTCCTCCTCCTCCTCCTCTTCTTCTCCTAGAACCTTCTCTTCTTCTAAAACCTCCTCTTCAGCTTTCTTAGCTCAGCTTTTTTTTTTTTCTTTGTGGCTCCAGTTCTGAAATATGTTTTAAATCAGCGTCACGTCAGTCAACAGCAGAGGAGGCGGGACATAGCTGAGATCTAGCAGCTGATTGGCTGCTGAATTACCTGATGATCTCAGTGCATCCTCTCTTTCAGCTGTTATTATCTCAAAATATTCACATTCTGAACGTCTCCAGCAGGATCAGGATCATGATCATTTCCCCTCCTCTGGTTTATGCAGCATTAGGCCCTAAATCGACACCGTGTATACATACACACACACACACACACACACACACACACACACACACAGACAGACATGTTTAAGTGCAGTCTAATGCTTCCTTCCACTTCTTCTGTGCACTTGTGAAACTTCTTTTTGGGGATTTCTGAGGTCACAAAACTGACAGCCGAGAGAAAGCCAGATATGATGCTGCCTCTACACTTTAATCCCAGTGATTACTGGTTTGTTGAGTTGAGCTAAATCACACACTGTCATGTACTTGGGTCGGTGTCGGGGTGGAGGAACATTTAAATGCTGGGTCGCTCCAGATTCTACATGAGCTCATCTCTTCAGCTCATAAACACTGAAACAAAGATAATCGAAGCAACAGCGTCATTAATTGTTGTGGATTTTCTGCTGTGATCACCAGATGAGAGGAAATTAAAGGTTAAAAGTTGTCATAAGTGTAATTTTATTTAAAGCTGCAGCATCAGAAAGGTTCGGCCAGAGCTCATCTCGGTATTTGGCAGGGACGCCAGAGGCGATGCAACGCGAGTTGTCCAATCAGAAAACGTTTATTGTCTGATGTTGGACTGGTCTGAACATCCTCCTGGTTTAGTAAAGCTGATGTTATCTTGGAGAAACGTATGCGATGACTGGGAAAGTATCCTTGAAGATGTTTGGTCCTCCGTACCAGCTTCCTAACGGAGAACAAAGAACAGTAGAAACCAGAAGGAAGCGGCTGCAGCTCCAGGTTACCGTAGACGCGTCTTATAAAGCTCTATAGTATAAAAGTTTCATTTGTACTCGACCGTGGAACCAGATTGTAATGAACTAGACCTCATTAAGTTCCTCAGAGTGCAATAAAATGACATCAGCTGATACTCTATGGAGAAATTAAAACCACATGGATCCGGTGGTCTGGAGAGGACAAACGGGGACTCTGTTGGCCAGGATTTATTTATTTTACTAGTAGAAGTTGATCAGAAGAAGCCAGAGCAGGAAGAGGAGACAGTTTTGTGTCGACATGGACGAAGACAATCAGAGTTTTAAAAGTAACATGAGCAGATAGAAGATTTCAACACAAGTTAGTTTTCATGAATGACAAGTGGAAAGTCCCCTGGCGTCCTGCAGGGAGCTTGGATATGCTCCACAGCATCTCTGAGTACGAGCAGCAGATGATGGATGGACAATTAAACACTTAAGAGCCTGAAGTGATGTGGCAGGACATCCAGCGGTTTAAACACCTGGTTGTCTGTTACCTCGTCTCCCTGCTTCTGTTATGAGATAAACTATGAAACAGTAAAGTGGTCTTCTGTTTGTCCATCCTTCCGTCTGTCCTCCAGGCGACGGCCACCCCAGCTGGTCCGGCGTGGAGGACGGCAGCTCCACGCAGGACGGACTGAAGCGCAGTGGCTCCTTCACGAAACTCAGAGAGTCGATACGCAGAAGCAGCGAGAAGCTGGTCCGGAAGCTTAAAGGAATCGGAATGGAGGAAATGACCCCAAGGAATGCTGGGTAACAATCTCATAGACACTGAGGAAATGATGGCATTCGATAATAATAAAAGCAGGTTGTTTATAGGATGTATGAAAATGGAGCAGTTCTGATGTTTGTCTCCTGTTCTTCCAGGATGAAGAGAGCAAACTCTCTGAACGTGCTGAACGTTGGAACCAGAGAGAATCAGGACGACACACAGGTGAGCAAACCCACGACCTCCACACACGTTTAAGACCAACGCACCGACCCGTGACGTCACGTGTTTTTGTTCTTGTTCCTCAGCCGAGTCACCTGACGGACAGCCGAGTCCTGAGCTGCAGCACGCAGAGCCTGACGAGGCGGGGATCCCTCGGTGGGACCAGATAACACAAAAAACAAAACGCACACGCTCTAAATACAACGGGATCAATAATTACGTTTACTGGCACGGTTAAGCTTTGGTCTTTAGGACTCTGTTAGGACCACTGTCCTCATTCCAGATAACAAGTGTGGAAAGGAAAAGGATTTGTTGACCAAAGTGCGTCCCACTCCAATACTCTAGGTGGCGATATGCCCCTTTTAGCTGGTTAATTAGAGGGATGTTTTTAGCTTGAATTAGGACGTCACACGTCAATAGAACTGGAAGCTGTCAGGATGTCTCTGGCCAAGGAAAGTCTCGCTGCCCCTTTCAGTGGCGGCGACTGTTTTCAGACACACAACTCTCTCTTTCCACACTAATGACTCTGCATCCTTGTTGCCGTGGCAACACCATGCTCTTAACTGGACACTTCCTGCCTCCCAACAGCTGTGTGAGGTGGTTCTCCTCACCTGAAAATCTACATGCGACATAAAATGTTGTATGTTGAACAGGTTTTACTGTTGTTGTTGCTGTATAACCTCTTTATGTCAAATTAATCACATCTGTAACTCCCAGGTGACCAGAGCACCAGGTCCAGCCTTGTAGTCAGGGCAACGTGATATTTGATACGAAAGAAAATTTAGATTTAGACTGACTTCAGTCAGATGTAACAGGTTCACATGTATTTTACAGGTGTGGGTTTTAGTGGGACCGAGGATAGTTTTGTTTTTTTAACGTCATGTATTGACAGAGGGGTAGGTGGATCTACATCTGCCGTAATGCGTCTAAAGTGCACTAAGGTAACGTTCACACTGACAGCTGTGTGACGTTTTTAGATTATACGTAGGTCAGCCTGAACAGCCAAATCTGATTAAACCAGTGTTTCCAGTCAGACTGTCGAAGATCCATCTGAATCTGAATGATCTGGTTGCTCAAGTAGGATTTTAAATATAACTACCAATTACACTACGTCTATCACTTTGTAATCTAATCTCTTGCAAGTGATGTAATCAGTCAGAAAAATCTGAATGTGATCTGGACTGCATTAGATTTGGGCTGGCAGTGGGAACACAGCCAAACAATTTAGAATCTGAATTCTGTTCATTCCTGGTTTATAAGATGTCCTGAAGCACAAAGATAATTCTAGACTTTAAATACGTAAGCTGCACAATTTCATAGATTATACCCAACGCACCCTTGAAAAAGACATTTCTATTAAAGCTGCTCTATGTAGCAATACCACTTCTGACCACATGAGGGCAAAATAACTCCAGAAAGTCTCACGACTGGTTTTAAAGTCAAACTTTGTATTTTATTTTATAAACGGCTCCATAAACCACCATGCGGTTAGAAGTGGTGTTGCTTCATAAAACGGCTTTAAAAAAATCACCGGGGGAAAAAAAAGCCATTTCTGTAGTAAATGTTCTTAAAATGACTACAAATGATCATTTGTTCACAAGGAACAAGAGAAGCTTTAAAGGTTAAAGCTGCACTAGTGAGACGATTTAAGGTGAAGAAGCGTGTTGCCTTGGAAATGTGTAGGTCATTTATATGTTAAAGTTTACAGTTGAGCTGCTTCTGACATTCCACTTTAGGAAAATAATCATGCGAGTTCCACAATTTAAAAATAATAATAAAACAACACCAGCACTACACATGGCACATGAAGCCAGAGGTCATTTTTGCACATTATACAAATGTGGGGAATATTTTCTTAATCAAATGTTTATGGTTGTAAGTCATCTGTTGTAGAAATTGCAGTATTTAGTCTTTGCTTTTCTTGCATTAAGCTTTTCTGACATTTAATCACTGAATAGCGTGAGGACAATCAAGAGTTGCTGTTAGCTGCTATCAGAGATCAATATCGAGGCAAAATTACTCAAGATTGATGACAGTACAAATAAAAGATTATATGTACGTCTCTAGGGCTGGTTTCTAATCCACGGTTCTTCATTTGTGGACTACTTTTTTCCTCAGAGAGCGAGAGGCGTAACGGCGAGTGTAAGCAGGATAAACAAGATCTACAGTTACTGTAGGTTGTTCAAAACAAGTATTTGGAATTTGTTGCAGGTTTGTATCAAACTGGCTTCTGCGTACTTCTGTAGACTCTATAGCCTAGAAATCTGCACGCACCTCCAGCAAATTAGAGTTTTCTCAGCAGGTCCCACCGTTAAAGCTCATTAATTATGGCCAAAAGGTCTTGGGGAGCCAATCAGATCAGTCTATCCTTGAAGAGCAACTTGACGTGAGATGTTGTAGTCTGGATGGTGAACAGCTTTGACTGTGGTGGAAGAGGTCCGTCTCACTTACAGATGTGGGACACATCTGGTGAACTTGCTCTAACGAGAGGCTCGCTCTGATTGGTTGTAGCGCTAAGCAACTGCGTTCAGAGGCAGTTTGGAAATCAGCGGTTGGTCCCCCCCATTGCTCGTTTTCAGACCCCCACATCTGTCCAGATGTTGGTCAGATCTGTCAGGATATTGAATCTATTCTGAAAGGTGAAAATGTCAGAGCCCAGAACACCACTGGGTGTCATGTTGGAGCTGCTGAATCTCAGAAGTAGCTTCTGCTTCCTTTCTAACCAGAGGAGAAAACTGTCCCAGAGGACTCGGCGTCCCCGGTTCAGGGCCGTACGCATCACTGATGTTTTCAATCTGCTTGCTCAGCCGGGCTCACGAGATGCTCCTGTCTTTGTTCTCCGAAGAAACAAGTCTGTCACACGTGTGAGTTACAACCCAGCAGACTGGATTAGAAATCGACCCGACAACACATGGATCTGTTTCCCAGGGAACAGGTCCTGGTAGATCCTGCCCCATCCCCGTAGAAATGTACAGAACATTTGTCATGTATTTAATCAAATCCTGGAATCCACAACTTTGATTTTGATCTCTTTGTGGTACTTATAAATGAAGTCCTAATATTAAGTCTCTGATCAGTAACGTTGCACTTCCTGGAACGGACAGAGGAGTTTGTTGGATAGTTATTACCTGTTTGGTTTTTTTTTTTGTTTTTTGGACGTTTTCTGTGGTAGAAGACGTCTCTGCTGTTTAAAGTTGCACCGCGTTAGTTACTATAGCAGTTAAACTCTGTTACCAGCTGCAAACATGAGAATAGAAAATGTCGAATCTGGGCTGTGAATCTACTCTGCAGCTGTGCTCTCTGGCACCATGAATGTTTGTATTTTTGTATCTGTAAATGAGAGCTGAAATAAATGGCATTAAGACGCTGACTCTTCAGGTGTTTCTGCAAGACAGAATAAGAAAAATAAGAGGACAGTTTTAGTACAAACGTTTATATCTGAAGGTTCAGCCTGGAACACAGATGCACAAACAGCTGGTATAAAACGTACAGCACGGTTCTCGTCTGTATGACGGACAGCGTCTCTGCAGCATCTCTCAGAAACTTGCTCATCAGCTCTGACAATGCTGTAAATCAGTTCTCACAAAGTCATTCAAGTTTGGTTTTTCTCTCACTTTTTTGTTTTTTGTGCCGTCATGTTTTAATGTTGGCGTTACCAACTGGAAAAACACGCAATGACTCAAAATGATGAGATCGTCCTCATGGGACACATCAGTTATAGGTCGTTAACAGACCAGCTAATAGTGAAACGTCTAAGACATGCAGGACAGCGTCTCTGCAGGACTGGATTTGGACTCCCCTGGTCTCCAAAACTGAGACGGTTTTAGATCGACTCCTGACCAGGAAGAACTGGCTCTGGCTGGTCTGGATGTAAGAACTGCTTGATGATATCTCAGTCGACAAATAATTAAAAAAAAAAAAAAAAAGAAAAGGAGAAGAGAACCAGAGGAACATCTAGTCTGTCTGGTCCAAGATAAAAAAAAAACAAAGAAACAAAAATGAGGTTGAAGGAGGAGCTTTTGTGGTCCATTTGAACTGGTACCGATTTCATCCTCTCAGGGCGTTGCTATGGCGATGACGTAATAAGAGCGCAGCGTGTCGCCTTCAGGTCTGGTGAGCGATCCGAGTTATTTTCTGCAACATTTCTTCAGATTCCAGCTGCTCCAGAGTCAACAGAGACAAACCCAACTGGTCCTCCTGGAAGACAGTCGGGAACAACCCCCCCCACCGAAAATACGTAAGAATTGATTTAAACATAAAACACGATCTCTGCTTGAACATCTGGAAGTTCTCATCTGCATGCATCAGTGTCACCTGTCCCTCCTCCAGCTCTGCCAGTATACATGACCTTAAAACATTATTATATTACTAAGTTTTTGTTTTTGTGGTTTTATTTAGTTAAAAACTTCCAGCTTTGATCTGTCTCTCTCATGATAAAAGTCTTACTTCAAGTAACCACAGACAGTTTATAATCCCGCAGGAGAAACTCTAGTCATTGTTCCGTGCTCTTCACTTCTTTCAGGACCTTAAATTAGTCCTCATCTGGTCTGTTTTTAAGTTATTTCAGCTTTTTTGTTTTTTTTCTCCCTCCAACGGTATCCAACCATTGACCGCCTGCCAGATCTGAAGATTTCTCGCCAACTAAAACCATCTGGCTGCACGGATGGAACCGAGTTCATTCATTCTGTTTCAGCTGTACTGATGTTGGACCGGACACAGCGAGTGATGTCAAGCCCGTCTGGTACCTGTCTGAACGGCTGAGCCATCTGCCGCAGGAAGTGCTTGGAGAGCTGGACGGCCTCGTCCACGGTGAGGTTCAGACTGCCGTCGCTGATGTGCTCCTGGATCCAGCGGGGAAGCTTCCCTCGCTTGTCTGCTCGGGCGTATCGCTGTGGAGCACAGGGATTATTCCAGACACGACGACTCGCCTGCACTCGCTGACTCGCTGATGTTCGCTCTGAGCACGTCTCACCTTGTCTGCAAAGATCATCAGCCCGTAGTCGGTCTTCCCTCGGATGGCTCGGCCCACGCACTGGGCTGCGTGACGCATGGCGTCAAACGTCAGGAAGTCGTTCTCTCTGATCTGGAACTGGTCTCGCAGGTACTCCAGCCGAGCCTGAATCAAAGCGTTTCAATAAAACATGACGTCAAACATGCGTGATAAATGGACAGCACCGACCAAATATTTGAATCTCATTTCCAGAAAAGTTGAGGTTTTTGTCAAATGCAACCAAAACCTGTAGTCTGACAGTCGTAAGTGCAAAGACATTTCAGACTCGGCGCCGTCTGACACCAGAGACCCGACTCCTCTGATCACAGAAGTCACCGTCTCTGTTCCTCTAACATCAGCTCGTTCCCACTGAACCGAGATGATAAACGAGCTTTTCCTTTCATAATACAGTTTCAGGTGACACGTCTTGGGGTCTGACAGACTGAGGTAGCCGTTCCCCTTTTTAACAAGGGGGGACCTTAAATCTTCAAACTAATCCTGTTCATTCACATTATAATATACAGACAGTTTCAGAAAAGAATCCTGCTGTACAACAAGACAGCCTGGATGTAATTTCACCTCGTTACGTATGTGATATGTGAACATTATTTCACCTCAGCCACGCTGCTGGCTGCATGTTCCAATGATTGAATGTCTTCTAGTATGTTCAAAGCCTGAAACCTTTGCAGGTTTTGCTTTACTGACCTTCAGGATGCGGCTCTGCGTGTAGACGTAAGGAACTCCAAACATGAGGACCGCCCGGCCAAAATGGTGCACTGAACAGGAAAAAAAAAACAAGATCCATAATTAATAATTAAAAACTGGACATGCAAACATGAGCCAGCCACATCAGTTTGCAAACTAATTCTCTCTGGTTAAACTGGTCTGGTACCAGTCACACCAGCAGCCGCTGTTGCTGGTTGCTCTCATTCCATCCATTTCTTCTACTGGCTCTACTTGGTTAAAGCTCGATGAAGGATTGAGGTTTACCAAAGTCTATTCCTTCTGACACCTTTCCTCTGGCCACAGACAGCAGGATGGCTCCTCGGCCGTTCTCGCATGCCTGCAGAGAACAGAAAGGTCCCAAGTCTGAGACTCATCGACACAAAAAGCATGTGCAGCCTGCTCTCAATACGTCAGGAGAAGAGGGTCTCTCTGACCTCCTGGTACTTCTCCAGAGCCATGCTCGTCTCTGCTGCATCCGGAGTCTCAATGAAGATCAGCTTGTTCCTCTGGATATTCTCCAGGATTCCCTGGAAAGGGCGCGAGCACAGGAAACAACATGAGAACAGAAGCACGCTGCAGCGTCAACATCTGCATCGCCACATCTGCACCCGCGCTGACCTGCTCGTACCAGGACGCCACGATGTTCTCCATGTACACGTAGCTGGTGAAAAAGGCCACGATGCCGTCCGGGACGATCGCAGACATCTCCAGGAGTAGGTTGCCATAGTTACGAATAACAGCTGAGGGAAAAGAAAAACACACTCACAAATGAAAGCATCAATACTTTACACTTTTTCTGGAGAAAAACACACACACACACATATATATGTATGTATATATATATATATATATATTAACAAACCAAAGTCTTCTCTGGTCTCAAACTTTGAGCTCAGGGCCACCTGGTCGTTCCCTCTGCCGACGATCTAAAGCAAAATTTAAAGACAAGAAAAAGTGATGCAGATTTTCTTAATGAACTGAGGTTCTGGTGATTTTATCCACCAGCGTCACCGTCAGCATTTTTACATCCATGAGACGCTGCACACCAGAGGACAGAGGCAGGTCCGTGCCAGCGTCATCCTGAAGGATGCCATGGTAACGGGGCGAAAGTCAAGGATTCTGGGATAGATGTCCAGAGGTGAGAGCGTCTGAGGATGAAGGACAAAAAGAGAAAGGACTAATTAAATCATCACCTGTTTGTTAAGAGTGAAAAAACATTTATATGAAGTTGTTCATCCCAAGTTTGATGTGAACTCCAACACACTTGGACACAGGTATTGGTATTTCCTTCTTCTCTTTATTTCATGTATAATGAGACCTTCTCTGTTGGTCCTGCTGGCCGTCAGGTCTTCTTATTGTTGTGCTGATAGTTTTCCACAATAGCAGACCAGAAAATTCAAAATAATTCAAATAATTCAACTTCAGTCAGATCACATGTGGACAGCTGTCATTTTTTACATCCGGAGGAGTGCATGTGCATCTGTAGATGTTTCTGGTGGTTGACCTGAACTTACTCACTATTCAGAAATGAGCAGACTTATTCATGTATTTGTTTTTAAACAAAGAATAAGACAGCAGAGAAGAAAAATAAGCCGTACCCCTGAGGTGATGATGACCGACTGAAACCTTTGAAAAACAGGTTTGATGGCTATGGAGGGGTCCATGCAGCTGTGGTGGCACAAGAAGGAAAGTGAGGGAAAAAAAGGTAAAAGACAATGAGAATGCACACGCTCCAAAACAAAAAGTCACCTGAAGTGCAGCACAGGGTTGGCGATAGTCGGCGTTCTGTCTTCAAAAGGTTCAATGATGATGGTAAAACCTTCAAGAGAGAGAGAGAGATGTCAAAACTTCAACATCAGCTCTACAGACTCCCACAGTTCTTAACTGAGCTGGGCTGGAGAGCTCAGGTGTGCTTTTGTACCTTGGCTGTAGGTGCTGACAAGAGTGGCAAAGTTAGAGATGAGAGTAACCGCTGAGAAGTCTGCAATGTCTGCAATCTCCAGAGTTCGTAGTAACGACTGCAACCTCTCTGCACAAAACCTGGAGATGCACAGTTGGGATGAAAGATTAAACGTCTAAGATGTAACGAAATGTCTAAATGAGGGGACAAAAGAGAGATGAAACATGAGTCATCACATACTGAAACATGAATCATCGTGCTGACACGAGTCATCAAGCTGAAGCATGAGTCATCACATACTGAAACATGAGTCATCAAGATGAGGCATGAGTCATCAAGATGAAGCATGAGTCATCGCATTCTGAAATATGAGTCATCAGGATGAGGCATGAGTCATCACATACTGAAATATGAGTCATCACGCTGAAACATGAGTCGTCGCGCTGAAACATGAGTCATCGCATACTGAAACATGAGTCAAGATGAAGCATGAGTCATCACATACTGAAACATGAGTCATCGGGCTAAAGCATGAGTCATTAAGCTGAAACGAGTCATCGTGCTGACACGAGTCATCGCGCTGAAACTTGAGTCATCAAGCTGAAGTATGAGTCATTGCATATTGAAACATGAGTCATCAAGATGAAGCATGAGTCATCGCATACTGAAACATGAGTCATCACATACTGAAATATGAGTCATCGTGCTGACATGAGTCATCGCGCTGAAACATGAGTCATCAGGCTGAAGCATGAGTCATCGCATACTGAAACATGAGCCATCAAGATGAAGCATGAGCCAGCGCATACTGAAACATGAGTCATCGCATACTGAAACATGAGCCATCAAGATGAAGCATGAGTCATCACATACTGAAACATGAGTCATCACATACTGAAACATGAGTCATCAAGCTGAAGCATGAGTCATCTCATACTGAAGCATGAGTCATCAGGCTGAAACATGAGTTGTTGCGTTGAGGCATGAGTCATCACATACTGAAACATGAGTCATCGCATACTGAAACATGAGCCATCAAGATGAAGCATGAGTCATCTCATACTGAAGCATGAGTCATCAGGCTGAAACATGAGTTGTTTCGCTGAGGCATGAGTCATCGTGCCGAAGCACGAGTCATTAAGATGAAGCTTGAGTCATCAAGCTGAAGCTTGAGTCATCAAGCTGAAACATGAGTCATCACATACAGACCTGAGCGGCTTGCGGTCGATGCAGACTTTCTCAAAGATGTCTTTGAGGAACTGCGGGGCGCTCTCCTGTACGACGTGTTGAACCCGCAGACGGGCCTTTAGATACTCCAGGAAACGTCTCATAAATCCAACAAAGTGTTCGGCTGTACGAATAGAGCCAGGGACGGCCTCTGAGGGAGAGAAAGAAACTGATTCAACTCTCTGGAGTCTCAACGTTGTTTATGACAAAAGTGAAGATTCATTGATTCATGTTTTTCTTCTCATACTTGGATTTTACACCTTCACATTTTTACAGTTAAGACACTGATTGGGATCCATAACTTCGAACAAGTGCTGCTTCTGTAGCTGGATCGTACCTTCACTTACCCACTGACCCTAGACCTGAAACCCAGACCTGAACCTAGACCACATCATAGACTGCCTCCACTAGATAAGATGGGAGCATCACTTCATCCTCCAATGATCCATCACTCTGGAACAGGGTCTACCTGGACTCATAAGACCACATGATCGCCTTCCAGTCCTCCAGAGTCCAGTCCTTCTGCTCTCTAGCAAATTAAAGCCTTTTTTTCTGGATGATCCTCCCTGATCAGTGATTCTAAGGCTCCACAGCTGTTTAGTTCCTTCAGTTCTCTTCTCATTGATCGTGTAGAAATATTCTTAATTTAATTATAAACATGGTTGTGAGTTCTACTGTTGTTTTTTTTATGGTTTGGTTTCTCCAAACGTTTCAGAGATCTCTGATCACGATCACTCCTGATTGTTTTCCGACCACATTTCTTCTGGGAGATGAAGGTTCTCCATCATCCTTCCAGTTTTCAGTAAAACGTTGGAAAGTTCTGAACCCAGTTTTTGTAGCTTCAGAAATCTCCTCAGATGTTTTCTTTGATTGATGGCGATAATCTGACCTTCTGAAACAGAAGAACATCTTTTCCACCACTACAGGATGATTCTGACACGGTTGTTGAAGAAACGAGAATCAGTTAGAGTTAAATAACTTAATAATCATCCATCCAGTAGCTATCTACTGGGAGGAGCTTAAATAATCATTAAGTTAAATCCAAGTGGTGAATTTCTTTTTGGGACCAGCAGCATATCTGGAACATTGATGAAAGAAACTAAATGATTCCAGTTTCAAGATTAGATTTTTCTCTCTTTTTTTTCCTGGTGGCACAATGTGTGTTTACATGTGCGTATGTGTCTATAAATATCTCTATTTTAGGCACAGAGGCAACAATGAGTGCCGGAAACTTGTTACCGCTGTCACAGGTCGCTCTGACAAAGTGTTGGATGAGAATGTTTTCAGAAGATAAATCTGTTAGAGTTCATGAAACAAACAGGGGAAGGATTTATGGGAGGCTGGGGTTCAGCATGCTGCCTCCAGAGAGGGTTAGGAGTTCAGTGGCCAAGTAAAAACAGCAACGAGTTTAGAGGTGAACTCTTAATCTGATGGTTTAAAAAAAAAGGTTAAACTTACAGAAACATGACGTGTAGCTCGTGTTTTTGGGGAAAGCTTCTCCAAGCGCTGACTAATTTGATGTCAGACTTAAAGACACTGACGACAGCGTTCGAGCATTTTTCCTTATTTGCAGTTGTTAAAATCAAAGTTTCACATAGTGGTTCTCATGTTCTTTAGGTTTCTGCAGAGCTGCTCTAGAAGCACCTGGAAGGTTTTCGTCAGCCGAGTTAAAGCAACAAAATGGAGCTGGAAGGGACCTCAGAACAAAGTTTCTAAAGCTATTTTTTGCGGTAGTTCTAGTTGCAACGAGACAAATCGCACTTCTGCCAAATCCTGAATGCATCTGCATCATTAGGACTATGTTAACTGGTAGTCCCAACCCACACACAGGAAGACACACCTCCCAGCTGCCAATCAAAGTGTACAACTAGTTTTAGGACTCATAGCAGAGTTTGTTAGATGGAGTTAGCCAGAAGCTAGTGACAGGACAAAGCTAACTCAGTTCTTCGCTGGATCTTATCTCATCAACAGATGCTCCTTTGCTACATTGCTGTTGTTTTGCAAATATTAACTCATCTTGAATGTGATTCCTGCAACACGTTCCTAAGAAGCTGGGACAGGAGCATGTCCACCTCTGTGGTCCATCATCTTTCCTTTTAACACTCAGTCAGTGTTTGGGAACTGAGGACACTGATTGTTGAAGCTTTGTAGGTGAAATTCTTTCCCATCCTTGCTTGATGGACAACTTCAGTTGCTCAACAGTCCGGGGTCTCTGTTGTCGTATTTTGTGCTTCATAATGCTGCACACATGTTCAACGGGGGACAGGTCTGGACTTCAGGCAGGCCAGTCTAGTACCTGCACTCTTCTACTATGAAGTCCCATTGATGGAACACGTCCAAAATATGTCTTGGCATCGTCTTGCTGAAATAAACAGGGACGTTCCTGAAAAAGACATTGTTTGGATGGCAGCAGATGTTGCTCTAAAACCTGGATGGACCTTTCAGCATCAATGGAGCCTTCACAGATATGCTAGTTAGCCATGCCATGGACACAAACACACCCCCATACCATAACAGATGTGCTAGTTAGCCATGCCATGGACGCTAACACACCTCCATACCATCACAGATGTGCTAGTTAGCCATGCCATGGGCTCTAACACACCTCCATACCATCTCAGACGTGCTAGTTAGCCATGCCATGGACGCTAACACACCCCCATACCATAACAGACGTGCTAGTTAGCCATGCCATGGACGCTAACACACCTCCATACCATCACAGACATGCTAGTTAGCCATGCCATGGACTAACACACTCCCATACCATCACAGACGTGCTAGTTAGCCATGCCATGGATGCTAACACACCCCCATACCATCACAGATGTGCTAGTTAGCCATGCCAGGGATGCTAACACACCCCCATACCATCACAGATGTGCTAGTTAGCCATGCCATGGACGCTAACACACCCCCATACCATCACAGATGTGCTAGTTAGCCATGCCATGGACGCTAACAAACCTCCATACCATCACAGATGTGCTAGTTAGCCATGCCATGGTTCGTCAAACTGCAGCGAAAAATAATTGCAGAGTGACAAGTCCTTCAAAACCTGTTTGATCCACATCCTCTGACTGTAACTCGACCCTCCTTGTCATTGTTGAGGGACCCAGGGGTACAGCACGGAGCGCAGCATTTAAATCATCTTGGTTCTTGAAGTTGCATCGCTTCCTTTAAAAAATCCCCATCTGTAAAAGACCTCTTGTGTTTGGCCAAAATGTGGCTAACACGAAATGATGCTTCAGTTGCAGCCTTATTTAGAGAAGCGGGTTTTGAAAAAAGAGACTGCTGAGCCTTTAGCTCAGATTTCAGCTCTTGAATTTTCTTGCTGCGAATTGAGCTCTTTGGTGGAAAACTGCCTTTGAATTTCTGGTGGTTGGTGTTGTGGTGCCGCTCTAAATTCCCTCGCTTAGACAGCGCCTGTTTTTGGTGGCACAACATGCACACACACTTGTCTTTTATCAACGTGAAAAGAAATTCCTCCTCCCACTCTGGATGGAAATTGTATATTTTCGTTCCACATTCCTCCGCCATGCTATCTAGCTCTGTGTCAACACCCTGTAACAGGGGTGACTTGTATTTATTTTTGCGACAGTAAACGTTACGGCAGTCTTCTCTCATCTCATTGGTCACGTCAGGGCAGCGCTACACCAGAAAATACAAAAACTGGATGAAGAGAGGATTAAAACTGAACATTAATCAGACAGTGTTTCTGAATGAATTCTAATTTTATTTTTCGGAGCTACAGGGAAAGTCTCAAAGATCGACCAGTCAATCGCAATCGACAGGTTGACGACCGCTGCTTTACAGAATGTCGTCAGTTTTTAATGCAGTGCTGCCTGAGGGGTCAAAGGTCACGGCCATTCAGTGTTGGTTTTCAGCCTTGCTCCTTACGTACAGAGATTTCTCCAGATTCTCTGAATCTTTTGATGATATTATTATAAGAAAAAAAAAATTTCCCAGATTTTGGCACCAACTGCTGATATATATACAGACACTGAAAAAAAAGCGAGAACGCTGACGCTTCTGTTGCATAAACCATCTTCTTCTGTGGCAGGTGAAAGACAAGAGGCGGTCGCCCCCCTCAGCCAGATCCCCCTCTGGCCCGCAGCGCAACCCTCACCACAGCGGTACCACCGACGAGCAGGAGAGCCCCGAGAGAGTGGTGAGACAATGACGATGTTCAGACACATGCATGAGCCCTGAAACGACACAAAAGACAGTGAAATTCCAAAACATGGGTTCTCTGGAGGGAACACGATGAATTTATCCATAAATATTTTATTGCCATATCCACACATATACAATAATACTACTAATAATAATAAAACAAAACTGTTTTGTTCTTCTAAAAGTGACGCTGTACGTTTTGGTGGAACATCTCCACACTGGACGATACTCCTGTGTGGTGGTTCGCTGCTGCGCTAACTTAAGAGAGAAAGCAACTCAACAACTTCTACCCTTTTTTCTTAGTTCATGTCCATTTAACCCGTGAATGTCCTCCACGAGTCCCTCTTAGAGCTCACATTTTGAGCTCATAATACAGAAACACATAATCCACTTTAATCCAGATGACACCCACGTGGACACGCAGGCTGGATGGCTTCAAGTAGCTTTGTTGATTCAACAGGATGAAAATAGGCGAAACAGAATAAAATATTTTTTATTCTAGAGGATTCAAAATGTGTTAATCCTGACTGTCAATGGGTTAACCCCGGTCTCTTGTAAAATATTAACTATTGTAAACAGTATTCAACTATTTTACATTTTTATATTTCATATATAATCTAAATATGTATATTTAGGCTTATATAATTTTATCATGGACATTCTACTTATATATTGTAGAAATTTGTCCAGTTTTAGTTCTACATTTTTACATATTCTATATGCATTTTGTACATACATTATTCTATATTATTATGTTAATGCTTGTTGTACCAGCGTGCAGCCTGCTATGAATGCTCCAGACTTACAGTGGGGAAAACAAGTATTTGATCCCTTGCTGATTTTGTTGGTTTACCCACTAAGAAAGACTTGATCAGTCTGTAATT